>CANJKZ010000713.1:4472500-4860417 GCA_947471745.1 Closterium sp. Naga37s-1 | reverse complement strand
GAGAGAGAAGTTGGATTGGAACGGGTGGGAGGGGTGAGAGAGAAGTTGGATTGGAACGGGTGGGAGGGTGAGAGAGAAGTTGGATGGAACGGGTGGGAGGGGTGAGAGAGAAGTTGGATTGGAACGGGTGGGAGGGGTGAGAGAGAAGTTGGATTGGAACGGGTGGGAGGGTGAGAGAGAAGTTGGATTGGAACGGGTGGGAGGGGTGAGAGAGAAGTTGGATTGGAACGGGTGGGAGGGGTGAGAGAGAAGTTGGATTGGAACGGGTGGGAGGGGTGAGAGAGAAGTTGGATTGGAACGGGTGGGAGGGGTGAGAGAGAAGTTGGATTGGAACGGGTGGGAGGGGTGGAGAGAGAAGTTGGATTGGAACGGGTGGGAGGGGTGAGAGAGAAGTTGGAT
Organism: Closterium sp. Naga37s-1; assembly: GCA_947471745.1. Taxonomy (NCBI): domain Eukaryota; kingdom Viridiplantae; phylum Streptophyta; class Zygnematophyceae; order Desmidiales; family Closteriaceae; genus Closterium; species Closterium sp. Naga37s-1. The sequence goes on along the minus strand of CANJKZ010000713.1, from coordinate 4,860,018 downwards.
TGGAACGGGTGGGAGGGGTGAGAGAGAAGTTGGATTGGAACGGGTGGGAGGGTGAGAGAGAAGTTGGATTGGAACGGGTGGGAGGGGTGAGAGAGAAGTTGGATTGGAACGGGTGGGAGGGTGAGAGAGAAGTTGGATTGGAACGGGTGGGAGGGGTGAGAGAGAAGTTGGATTGGAACGGGTGGGAGGGGTGAGAGAGAAGTTGGATTGGAACGGGTGGAGGGGTGGGGGGAGAGAGAAGTTGGATTGGAACGGGTGGGAGGGGTGAGAGAGAAGTGGATTGGAACGGGTGGGAGGGGTGAGAGAGAAGTTGGATTGGAACGGGTGGGAGGGGTGAGAGAGAAGTTGGATTGGAACGGGTGGAGGGGGTGAGAGAGAAGTTGGATTGGAACGGGGTGGGAGGGGTGAGAGAGAAGTTGGATTGGAACGGGTGGGAGGGGTGAGAGAGAAGTTGGATTGGAACGGGTGGGAGGGGTGAGAGAGAAGTTGGATTGGAACGGGTGGGAGGGGTGAGAGAGAGTTGGATTGGAACGGGTGGAGGGGTGAGAGAGAAGTTGGATTGGAACGGGTGGGAGGGGTGAGAGAGAAGTTGGATGGAACGTGGGAGGGGTGAGAGAGAAGTTGGATTGGAACGGGTGGGAGGGGTGAGAGAGAAGTTGGATTGGAACGGGTGGGAGGGGTGAGAGAGAAGTTGGATTGGAACGGGTGGGAGGTGGAGAGAGAAGTTGGATTGGAACGGGTGGGAGGGGTGAGAGAGAAGTTGGATTGGAACGGGTGGGAGGGGTGAGAGAGAAGTTGGATTGGAACGGGTGGGAGGGTGAGAGAGAAGTTGGATTGGAACGGGTGGGAGGGGTGAGAGAGAAGTTGGATTGGAACGGGTGGGAGGGGTGAGAGAGAAGTTGGATTGGAACGGGTGGGAGGGGTGAGAGAGAAGTTGGATTGGAACGGGTGGGAGGGGTGAGAGAGAAGTTGGATTGGAACGGGTGGGAGGGGTGAGAGAGAAGTTGGATTGGAACGGGTGGGAGGGGTGAGAGAGAAGTTGGATTGGAACGGGTGGGAGGGGTGAGAGAGAAGTTGGATTGGAACGGGTGGGAGGGGTGAGAGAGAAGTTGGATTGAACGGGTGGGAGGGGTGAGAGAGAAGTTGGATTGGAACGGGTGGGAGGGGTGAGAGAGAAGTTGGATTGGAACGGGTGGGAGGGTGAGAGAGAAGTTGGATTGGAACGGGTGGGAGGGGTGAGAGAGAAGTTGGATTGGAACGGTGGGAGGGGTGAGAGAGAAGTTGGATTGGAACGGGTGGGAGGGGTGAGAGAGAAGTTGGATTGGAACGGGTGGAGGGGTGAGAGAGAAGTTGGATTGGAACGGGTGGGAGGGGTGAGAGAGAAGTTGGATTGGAACGGGTGGGAGGGGTGAGAGAGAAGTTGGATTGGAACGGGTGGGAGGGGTGAGAGAGAAGTTGGATTGGAACGGGTGGGAGGGGTGAGAGAGAAGTTGGATTGGAACGGGTGGGAGGGGTGAGAGAGAAGTGGATTGGAACGGGTGGGAGGGGTGAGAGAGAAGTTGGATTGGAACGGGTGGGAGGGGTGAGAGAGAAGTTGGATTGGAACGGGTGGGAGGGTGAGAGAGAAGTTGGATTGGAACGGGTGGGAGGGGTGAGAGAGAAGTTGGATTGGAACGGTGGGAGGGGTGAGAGAGAAGTTGGATTGGAACGGGTGGGAGGGGTGAGAGAGAAGTTGGATTGGAACGGGGGGAGGGGTGAGAGAGAAGTTGGATTGGGGGAGGGGGAACGGGTGGGAGGGGTGAGAGAGAAGTGGATTGGAACGGGTGGGAGGGGTGAGAGAGAAGTGGATTGGAACGGGTGGGAGGGGTGAGAGAGAAGTTGGATTGGAACGGGTGGGAGGGGTGAGAGAGAAGTTGGATTGAACGGGTGGGAGGGGTGAGAGAGAAGTTGGATTGGAACGGGTGGGAGGGGTGAGAGAGAAGTTGGATTGGAACGGGTGGGAGGGGTGAGAGAGAAGTTGGATTGGAACGGGTGGGAGGGGTGAGAGAGAAGTGGATTGGAACGGGTGGGAGGTGAGAGAGAAGTTGGATTGGAACGGGTGGGAGGGGTGAGAGAGAAGTTGGATTGGAACGGGTGGGAGGGGTGAGAGAGAAGTTGGATTGGAACGGGTGGGAGGGGTGAGAGAGAAGTTGGATTGGAACGGGTGGGAGGGGTGAGAGAGAAGTTGGATTGGAACGGGTGGGAGGGGTGAGAGAGAAGTTGGATTGGAACGGGTGGGAGGGGTGAGAGAGAAGTTGGATTGGAACGGGTGGGAGGGGTGAGAGAGAAGTTGGATTGGAACGGGGTGGGAGGGGTGAGAGAGAAGTTGGATTGGAACGGGTGGGAGGGGTGAGAGAGAAGTTGGATTGGAACGGGTGGGAGGGGTGAGAGAGAAGTTGGATTGGAACGGGGGGAGGGTGAGAGAGAAGTTGGATTGGAACGGGTGGGAGGGGTGAGAGAGAAGTTGGATTGGAACGGGTGGGAGGGGTGAGAGAGAAGTTGGATTGGAACGGGTGGGAGGGGTGAGAGAGAAGTTGGATTGGAACGGGTGGGAGGGGTGAGAGAGAAGTTGGATTGGAACGGGTGGGAGGGGTGAGAGAGAAGTTGGATTGGAACGGTGGGAGGGGTGAGAGAGAAGTTGGATTGAACGGGTGGGAGGGTGAGAGAGAAGTTGGATTGGAACGGGTGGGAGGGGTGAGAGAGAAGTTGGATTGGAACGGGTGGGAGGGGTGAGAGAGAAGTTGGATTGGAACGGGTGGGAGGGTGAGAGAGAAGTTGGATTGGAACGGGTGGGAGGGGTGAGAGAGAAGTTGGATTGGAACGGGTGGAGGGGTGAGAGAGAAGTTGGATTGGAACGGGTGGGAGGGGTGAGAGAGAAGTTGGATTGGAACGGGGTGGGAGGGAGAGAGAAGTTGGATTGGAACGGGTGGGAGGGGTGAGAGAGAAGTTGGATTGGAACGGGTGGGAGGGGTGAGAGAGAAGTTGGATTGGAACGGGTGGGAGGGTGAGAGAGAAGTTGGATTGGAACGGGTGGGAGGGGTGAGAGAGAAGTTGGATTGGAACGGGTGGGAGGGGTGTGAGAGAGAAGTTGGATTGGAACGGGTGGGAGGGGTGAGAGAGAAGTTGGATTGGAACGGGTGGGAGGGGTGAGAGAGAGTTGGATTGGAAGGGTGGGAGGGGTGAGAGAGAAGTTGGATTGGAACGGGTGGGAGGGGTGAGAGAGAAGTTGGATTGGAACGGGTGGGAGGGGAGAGGAAGTTGGATGGAAACGGGTGGGGATGGGTGAAGAGCAGAAGTTGGATTGGAACGGGTGGGAGGGGTGAGAGAGAAGTTGGATTGGAACGGGTGTGGGAGGGGTGAGAGAGAAGTTGGATTGGAACGGGTGGGAGGGGTGAGAGAGAAGTTGGATTGGAACGGGTGGGAGGGTGAGAGAAGAAGTGGATTGGAAGCGGGTGGGAGGGGTGAGAGAGAAGTTGGATTGGAACGGGTGGGAGGGGTGAGAGAGAAGTTGGATTGGAACGGGTGGGAGGGGTGAGAGAGAAGTTGGATTGGAAAGCGGGTGGGAGGGGTGAGAGAGAAGTTGGTTGGAACGGGTGGGAGGGGTGAGAGAGAAGTTGGATTGGAACGGGTGGGAGGGGTGAGAGAGAAGTTGGATTGGAAAGGGTGGGAGGGGTGAGAGAGAAGTTGGATTGGAACGGGTGGGAGGGGTGAGAGAGAAGTTGGATTGGAACGGTGGGGAGGGGTGAGAGAGAAGTTGGATTGGAACGGGTGGGAGGGGTGAGAGAGAAGTTGGATTGGAACGGGTGGAGGGGTGAGAGAGAAGTTGGATTGGAACGGGTGGAGGGGGGTGAGAGAGAAGTTGGATTGGAACGGGTGGGAGGGGTGAGAGAGAAGTTGGATTGGAACGGGTGGGAGGGGTGAGAGAGAAGTTGGATTGGAACGGGTGGGAGGGGTGAGAGAGAAGTTGGATTGGAACGGGTGGGAGGGGTGAGAGAGAAGTTGGATTGGAACGGGTGGGAGGGGTGAGAGAGAAGTTGGATTGGAACGGGTGGGAGGGGTGAGAGAGAAGTTGGATTGGAACGGGTGGGAGGGGTGAGAGAGAAGTTGGATTGGAACGGGTGGGAGGGGTGAGAGAGAAGTTGGATTGGAACGGGTGGGAGGGGTGAGAGAGAAGTTGGATTGGAACGGGTGGGAGGGGTGAGAGAGAAGTTGGATTGGAACGGGTGGGAGGGGTGAGAGAGAAGTTGGATTGGAACGGGTGGGAGGGGTGAGAGAGAAGTTGGGATTGGAACGGGTGGGAGGGGTGAGAGAGAAGTTGGGATTGGAACGGGTGGGAGGGGTGAGAGAGAAGTTGGATTGGAACGGGTGGGAGGGGGTGAGAGAGGAAGCTGGATTGGAACGGGTGGAGGGGTGAGAGAGAAGTTGGATTGGAACGGGTGGGAGGGGTGAGAAGAGAAGTTGGATTGGAACGGGGTGGGAGGGGTGAGGAGAGAAGTTGGATTGGAACGGGTGGGAGGGGTGAGAGAGAAGTGGATTGGAACGGGTGGGAGGTTGAGAGAGAAGTGATATGGAACGGGTGGGAGGGGTGAGAGAGAAGTTGGATTGGAACGGGTGGGAGGGGTGAGAGAGAAGTTGGATTGGAAACGGGTGGGAGGGGTGAGAGAGAAGTTGGATTGGAACGGGTGGGAGGGGTGAGAGAGAAGTTGGATTGGAACGGGTGGGAGGGGTGAGAGAGAAGTTGGATTGGAACGGTGGGAGGGGTGAGAGAGAAGTTGGATTGGAACGGGTGGGAGGGGTGAGAGAGAAGTTGGATTGGAACGGGTGGGAGGGGTGAGAGAGAAGTTGGATTGGAACGGGTGGGAGGGGTGAGAGAGAAGTTGGATTGGAACGGGTGGGAGGGGTGAGAGAGAAGTTGGATTGGAACGGGTGGGAGGGGTGAGAGAGAAGTTGGATTGGAACGGGTGGGAGGGGTGAGAGAGAAGTTGGATTGGAACGGGTGGGAGGGGTGAGAGAGAAGTTGGATTGGAACGGGTGGGAGGGGTGAGAGAGAAGTTGGATTGGAACGGGTGGGAGGGGTGAGAGAGAAGTTGGATTGGAACGGGTGGGAGGGGTGAGAGAGAAGTTGGATTGGAACGGGTGGGAGGGGTGAGAGAGAAGTTGGATTGGAACGGGTGGGAGGGGTGAGAGAGAAGTTGGATTGGAACGGGTGGGAGGGGTGAGAGAGAAGTTGGATTGGAACGGGTGGGAGGGGTGAGAGAGAAGTTGGATTGGAACGGGTGGGAGGGGTGAGAGAGAAGTTGGATTGGAACGGGTGGGAGGGGTGAGAGAGAAGTTGGATTGGAACGGGTGGGAGGGGTGAGAGAGAAGTTGGATTGGAACGGGTGGGAGGGGTGAGAGAGAAGTTGGATTGGAAACGGGTGGGAGGGGTGAGAGAGAAGTTGGATTGGAACGGGTGGGAGGGGTGAGAGAGAAGTTGGATTGGAACGGGTGGGAGGGGTGAGAGAGAAGTTGGATTGGAACGGGTGGGAGGGGTGAGAGAGAAGTTGGATTGGAACGGGTGGGAGGGGTGAGAGAGAAGTTGGATTGGAACGGGTGGGAGGGGTGAGAGAGAAGTTGGATTGGAACGGGTGGGAGGGGTGAGAGAGAAAGTTGGATTGGAACGGGTGGGAGGGGTGAGAGAGAAGTTGGATTGGAACGGGTGGGAGGGGTGAGAGAGAAGTTGGATTGGAACGGGTGGGAGGGGTGAGAGAGAAGTTGGATTGGAACGGGTGGGAGGGGTGAGAGAGAAGTTGGATTGGAACGGGTGGGAGGGGTGAGAGAGAAGTTGGATTGGAACGGGTGGGAGGGTGAGAGAGAAGTTGGATTGGAACGGGTGGGAGGGGTGAGAGAGAAGCTGGATTGGAACGGTGGGAGGGGTCGATGAGATGAAGTTGGATTGGAACGGGTGGGAGGGGGTGAGAGAGAAGTTGGATTGGAACGGTGTGGGAGGGGTGAGAGAGAAGTTGGATTGGAACGGGTGGGAGGGGTGAGAGAGAAGTTGGATTGGAACGGGTGGGAGGGGTGATAGAGAAGTTGGATTGGAACGGGTGGGAGGGGTGAGAGAGAAGTTGGATTGGAACGGGTGGGAGGGGTGAGAGAGAAGTTGGATTGGAACGGGTGGGAGGGTGAGAGAGAAGTTTGGATTGGAACGGGTGGGAGGGGTGAGAGAGAAGTTGGATTGGAACGGGTGGGGAGGGGTGAGAGAGAAGTTGGATATTGGAACGGGTGGGAGGGGTGAGAGAGAAGTTGGATTGGAAACGGGTGGGAGGGGTCGGGAGAGAGAAGTTGGATGGAACGTGGGAGGGTGAGAGAGAAGTTGGATTGGAACGGGTGGGAGGGGTGAGAGAGAAGTTGGATTGGAACGGGTGGGAGGGGTGAGAGAGAAGTTGGATTGGAACGGGTGGGAGGGGTGAGAGAGAAGTTGGATTGGAACGGGTGGGAGGGGTGAGAGAGAAGTTGATTGGAACGGGTGGGAGGGGTGAGAGAGAAGTTGGATTGGAACGGGTGGGAGGGGTGAGAGAGAAGTTGGATTGGAACGGGTGGGAGGGGTGAGAGAGAAGTTGGATTGGAAACGGGTGGGAGGGGTGAGAGAGAAGTTGGATTGGAACGGGTGGGAGGGGTGAGAGAGAAGTTGGATTGGAACGGGTGGGAGGGGTGAGAGAGAAGTTGGATTGGAACGGGTGGGAGGGGTGAGAGAGAAGTTGGATTGGAACGGGTGGGAGGGGTGAGAGAGAAGTTGGATTGGAACGGGTGGGAGGGGTGAGAGAGAAGTTGGATTGGAACGGGTGGGAGGGGTGAGAGAGAAGTTGGATTGGAACGGGTGGGAGGGGTGAGAGAGAAGTTGGATTGGACGGGGGAGGGGTGAGAGGAAGTGGATGGACGGGGGGAGGGGTGAGAGAGAAGTTGGATTGGAACGGGTGGGGAGGGGTGAGAGAGAAGTTGGATTGGAACGGGTGGGAGGGGTGAGAGAGAAGTTGGATTGGAACGGGTGGGAGGGGTGAGAGAGAAGTTGGATTGGAACGGGTGGGAGGGGTGAGAGAGAAGTTGGATTGGAACGGGTGGGAGGGGTGAGAGAGAAGTTGGATTGGAACGGGTGGGAGGGGTGAGAGAGAAGTTGGATTGGAACGGGTGGGAGGGGTGAGAGAGAAGTTGGATTGGAACGGGTGGGAGGGGGGAGAGAGAAGTTGGATTGGAACGGGTGGGAGGGGTGAGAGAGAAGTTGGATTGGAACGGGTGGGAGGGGTGAGAGAGAAGTTGGATTGGAACGGGTGGGAGGGGTGAGAGAGAAGTTGGATTGGAACGGGTGGGAGGGGTGAGAGAGAAGTTGGATTGGAACGGGTGGGAGGGGTGAGAAGATGGAACGGGTGGAAGGGTTGAGAGATTGGAACGGGTGGGAGGGGTGAGAGAGAAGTTGGATTGGAACGGGTGGGAGGGGTGAGAGAGAAGTTGGATTGAACGGGTGGGAGGGGTGAGAGAGAAGTTGGATTGGAACGGGGGGGAGGGGTGAGAGAGAAGTTGGATTGGAACGGGTGGGAGGGGTGAGAGAGAAGTTGGATTGGAACGGGTGGGAGGGGTGAGAGAGAAGTTGGATTGGAACGGGTGGGAGGGGTGAGAGAGAAGTTGGATTGGAACGGTGGGAGGGGTGAGAGAGAAGTTGGATTGGAACGGGTGGGAGGGGTGAGAGAGAAGTTGGATTGGAACGGGTGGGGGGGGTGAGAGAGAAGTTGGATTGGAACGGGTGGGAGGGGTGAGAGAGAAGTTGGATTGGAACGGGTGGGAGGGGTGGAGAGAGAAGTTGGATTGGAACGGGTGGGAGGGGTGAGAGAGAAGTTGGATTGGAACGGGTGGGAGGGGTGAGAGAGAAGTTGGATTGGAACGGGTGGGAGGGGTGAGAGAGAAGTTGGATTGGAAACGGGTGGGAGGGGTGAGAGAGAAGTTGGATTGGAACGGGTGGGAGGGGTGAGAGAGAAGTTGGATTGGAACGGGTGGGAGGGGTGAGAGAGAAGTTTGGATTGGAACGGGTGGGAGGGGTGAGAGAGAAGTTGGATTGGAAACGGGTGGGAGGGGTGAGAGAGAAGTTGGATTGGAACGGGTGGGAGGGGTGAGAGAGAAGTTGGATTGGAACGGGTGGGAGGGGTGAGAGAGAAGTTGGATTGGAACGGGTGGGAGGGGTGAGAGAGAAGTTGATTGGAACGGGTGGAGGGGTGAGAGAGAAGTTGGATTGGAACGGGTGGGAGGGTGAGAGAGAAGTTGGATTGGAACGGGTGGGAGGGGTGAGAGAGAAGTTGGATTGGAACGGGTGGGAGGGGTGAGAGAGAAGTTGGATTGGAACGGGTGGGAGGGGTGAGAGAGAAGTTGGATTGGAACGGGTGGGAGGGGTGAGAGAGAAGTTGGATTGGAACGGGTGGAGGGGGTGAGAGAGAAGTTGGATTGGAAACGGGGTGGGAGGGGTGAGAGAGAAGTTGGATTGGAACGGGTGGGAGGGGTGAGAGAGAAGTTGGATTGGAACGGGTGGGAGGGGTGAGAGAGAAGTTGGATTGGAACGGGTGGGGAACGGGTGGGAGGGGTGAGAGAGAAGTTGGATTGGAACGGGTGGGAGGGGTGAGAGAGAAGTTGGATTGGAACGGGTGGGAGGGGTGAGAGAGAAGTTGGATTGGAACGGGTGGGAGGGTGAGAGAAAGTTGGATTGGAACGGGTGGGAGGGGTGAGAGAGAAGTTGGATTGGAACGGGTGGGAGGGGTGGAGAGAGAAGTTGGATTGGAACGGGTGGGAGGGGTGAGAGAGAAGTGGGATTGGAACGGGTGGGAGGGGGGAGAGAGAAGTTGGATTGGAACGGGTGGGAGGGGGTGAGAGAGAAGTTGGATTGGAACGGGTGGGAGGGGTTAGGAGAGAAGTTGGATTGGAACGGGTGGGAGGGGTGAGAGAGAAGTTGGATTGGAACGGGTGGGAGGGGTGAGAGAGAAGTTGGATTGGAACGGTGGGAGGGGTGAGAGAGAAGTTGATTGAGACGGGTGGGAGGGGTGAGAGAGAAGTTGGATTGGAACGGGTGGAGGGGTGAGAGAGAAGTTGGATTGGAACGGGTGGGAGGGGTGAGAGAGAAGTTGGATTGGAACGGGTGGGAGGGGTGAGAGAGAAGTTGGATTGGAACGGGTGGGAGGGGTGAGAGAGAAGTTGTGGATTGGAGACAGGGTGGAGGGGTGAGAGAGAAGTTGGATTGGAACGGGTGGGAGGGGTGAGAGAGAAGTTGGATTGGAACGGGTGGGAGGGGTGAGAGAGAAGTTGGATTGGAACGGGTGGGAGGGGTGAGAGAGAAGTTGGATTGGAACGGGTGGGAGGGGTGAGAGAGAAGTTGGATTGGAACGGGTGGGAGGGGTGAGAGAGAAGTTGGATTGGAACGGGTGGGAGGGGTGAGAGAGAAGTTGGATTGGAACGGGTGGGAGGGGTGAGAGAGAAGTTGGATTGGAACGGGTGGGAGGGGTGAGAGAGAAGTTGGATTGGAACGGGTGGGAGGGGTGAGAGAGAAGTTGGATTGGAACGGGTGGGAGGGGTGAGAGAGAAGTTGGATTGGAACGGGTGGGAGGGGTGAGAGAGAAGTTGGATTGGAACGGGTGGGAGGGGTGAGAGAGAAGTTGGATTGGAACGGGTGGGAGGGGTGAGAGAGAAGTTGGATTGGAACGGGTGGGAGGGGTGAGAGAGAAGTTGGATTGGAACGGGTGGGAGGGGTGAGAGAGAAGTTGGATTGGAACGGGTGGGAGGGGTGAGAGAGAAGTTGGATTGGAACGGGTGGGAGGGGTGAGAGAGAAGTTGGATTGGAACGGGTGGGAGGGGTGAGAGAGAAGTTGGATTGGAACGGGTGGGAGGGGTGAGAGAGAAGTTGGATTGGAACGGGTGGGAGGGGTGAGAGAGAAGTTGGATTGGAACGGGTGGGAGGGGTGAGAGAGAAGTTGGATTGGAACGGGTGGGAGGGGTGAGAGAGAAGTTGGATTGGAACGGGTGGGAGGGGTGAGAGAGAAGTTGGATTGGAACGGGTGGGAGGGGTGAGAGAGAAGTTGGATTGGAACGGGTGGGAGGGGTGAGAGAGAAGTTGGATTGGAACGGGTGGGAGGGGTGAGAGAGAAGTTGGATTGGAACGGGTGGGAGGGGTGAGAGAGAAGTTGGATTGGAACGGGTGGGAGGGGTGAGAGAGAAGTTGGATTGGAACGGGTGGGAGGGGTGAGAGAGAAGTTGGATTGGAACGGGTGGGAGGGGTGAGAGAGAAGTTGGATTGGAACGGGTGGGAGGGGTGAGAGAGAAGTTGGATTGGAACGGGTGGGAGGGGTGAGAGAGAAGTTGGATTGGAACGGGTGGGAGGGGTGAGAGAGAAGTTGGATTGGAACGGGTGGGAGGGGTGAGAGAGAAGTTGGATTGGAACGGGTGGGAGGGGTGAGAGAGAAGTTGGATTGGAACGGGTGGGAGGGGTGAGAGAGAAGTTGGATTGGAACGGGTGGGAGGGGTGAGAGAGAAGTTGGATTGGAACGGGTGGGAGGGGTGAGAGAGAAGTTGGATTGGAACGGGTGGGAGGGGTGAGAGAGAAGTTGGATTGGAACGGGTGGGAGGGGTGAGAGAGAAGTTGGATTGGAACGGGTGGGAGGGGTGAGAGAGAAGTTGGATTGGAACGGGTGGGAGGGGTGAGAGAGAAGTTGGATTGGAACGGGTGGGAGGGGTGAGAGAGAAGTTGGATTGGAACGGGTGGGAGGGGTGAGAGAGAAGTTGGATTGGAACGGGTGGGAGGGGTGAGAGAGAAGTTGGATTGGAACGGGTGGGAGGGGTGAGAGAGAAGTTGGATTGGAACGGGTGGGAGGGGTAGAGAGAGAGGAAGTTGGGGGAAGGTGAGAGAGTGGAAGAGATTGGAACGGGTGGGAGGGGTGAGAGAGAAGTTGGATTGGAACGGGTGGGAGGGGTGAGAGAGAAGTTGGATTGGAACGGGTGGGAGGGGTGAGAGAGAAGTTGGATTGGAACGGGTGGGAGGGGTGAGAGAGAAGTTGGATTGGAACGGGTGGGAGGGGTGAGAGAGAAGTTGGATTGGAACGGGTGGGAGGGGTGAGAGAGAAGTTGGATTGGAACGGGTGGGAGGGGTGAGAGAGAAGTTGGATTGGAACGGGTGGGAGGGGTGAGAGAGAAGTTGGATTGGAACGGGTGGGAGGGGTGAGAGAGAAGTTGGATTGGAACGGGTGGGAGGGGTGAGAGAGAAGTTGGATTGGAACGGGTGGGAGGGGTGAGAGAGAAGTTGGATTGGAACGGGTGGGAGGGGTGAGAGAGAAGTTGGATTGGAACGGGTGGGAGGGGTGAGAGAGAAGTTGGATTGGAACGGGTGGGAGGGGTGAGAGAGAAGTTGGATTGGAACGGGTGGGAGGGGTGAGAGAGAAGTTGGATTGGAACGGGTGGGAGGGGTGAGAGAGAAGTTGGATTGGAACGGGTGGGAGGGGTGAGAGAGAAGTTGGATTGGAACGGGTGGGAGGGGTGAGAGAGAAGTTGGATTGGAACGGGTGGGAGGGGTGAGAGAGAAGTTGGATTGGAACGGGTGGGAGGGGTGAGAGAGAAGTTGGATTGGAACGGGTGGGAGGGGTGAGAGAGAAGTTGGATTGGAACGGGTGGGAGGGGTGAGAGAGAAGTTGGATTGGAACGGGTGGGAGGGGTGAGAGAGAAGTTGGATTGGAACGGGTGGGAGGGGTGAGAGAGAAGTTGGATTGGAACGGGTGGGAGGGGTGAGAGAGAAGTTGGATTGGAACGGGTGGGAGGGGTGAGAGAGAAGTTGGATTGGAACGGGTGGGAGGGGTGAGAGAGAAGTTGGATTGGAACGGGTGGGAGGGGTGAGAGAGAAGTTGGATTGGAACGGGTGGGAGGGGTGAGAGAGAAGTTGGATTGGAACGGGTGGGAGGGGTGAGAGAGAAGTTGGATTGGAACGGGTGGGAGGGGTGAGAGAGAAGTTGGATTGGAACGGGTGGGAGGGGTGAGAGAGAAGTTGGATTGGAACGGGTGGGAGGGGTGAGAGAGAAGTTGGATTGGAACGGGTGGGAGGGGTGAGAGAGAAGTTGGATTGGAACGGGTGGGAGGGGTGAGAGAGAAGTTGGATTGGAACGGGTGGGAGGGGTGAGAGAGAAGTTGGATTGGAACGGGTGGGAGGGGTGAGAGAGAAGTTGGATTGGAACGGGTGGGAGGGGTGAGAGAGAAGTTGGATTGGAACGGGTGGGAGGGGTGAGAGAGAAGTTGGATTGGAACGGGTGGGAGGGGTGAGAGAGAAGTTGGATTGGAACGGGTGGGAGGGGTGAGAGAGAAGTTGGATTGGAACGGGTGGGAGGGGTGAGAGAGAAGTTGGATTGGAACGGGTGGGAGGGGTGAGAGAGAAGTTGGATTGGAACGGGTGGGAGGGGTGAGAGAGAAGTTGGATTGGAACGGGTGGGAGGGGTGAGAGAGAAGTTGGATTGGAACGGGTGGGAGGGGTGAGAGAGAAGTTGGATTGGAACGGGTGGGAGGGGTGAGAGAGAAGTTGGATTGGAACGGGTGGGAGGGGTGAGAGAGAAGTTGGATTGGAACGGGTGGGAGGGGTGAGAGAGAAGTTGGATTGGAACGGGTGGGAGGGGTGAGAGAGAAGTTGGATTGGAACGGGTGGGAGGGGTGAGAGAGAAGTTGGATTGGAACGGGTGGGAGGGGTGAGAGAGAAGTTGGATTGGAACGGGTGGGAGGGGTGAGAGAGAAGTTGGATTGGAACGGGTGGGAGGGGTGAGAGAGAAGTTGGATTGGAACGGGTGGGAGGGGTGAGAGAGAAGTTGGATTGGAACGGGTGGGAGGGGTGAGAGAGAAGTTGGATTGGAACGGGTGGGAGGGGTGAGAGAGAAGTTGGATTGGAACGGGTGGGAGGGGTGAGAGAGAAGTTGGATTGGAACGGGTGGGAGGGGTGAGAGAGAAGTTGGATTGGAACGGGTGGGAGGGGTGAGAGAGAAGTTGGATTGGAACGGGTGGGAGGGGTGAGAGAGAAGTTGGATTGGAACGGGTGGGAGGGGTGAGAGAGAAGTTGGATTGGAACGGGTGGGAGGGGTGAGAGAGAAGTTGGATTGGAACGGGTGGGAGGGGTGAGAGAGAAGTTGGATTGGAACGGGTGGGAGGGGTGAGAGAGAAGTTGGATTGGAACGGGTGGGAGGGGTGAGAGAGAAGTTGGATTGGAACGGGTGGGAGGGGTGAGAGAGAAGTTGGATTGGAACGGGTGGGAGGGGTGAGAGAGAAGTTGGATTGGAACGGGTGGGAGGGGTGAGAGAGAAGTTGGATTGGAACGGGTGGGAGGGGTGAGAGAGAAGTTGGATTGGAACGGGTGGGAGGGGTGAGAGAGAAGTTGGATTGGAACGGGTGGGAGGGGTGAGAGAGAAGTTGGATTGGAACGGGTGGGAGGGGTGAGAGAGAAGTTGGATTGGAACGGGTGGGAGGGGTGAGAGAGAAGTTGGATTGGAACGGGTGGGAGGGGTGAGAGAGAAGTTGGATTGGAACGGGTGGGAGGGGTGAGAGAGAAGTTGGATTGGAACGGGTGGGAGGGGTGAGAGAGAAGTTGGATTGGAACGGGTGGGAGGGGTGAGAGAGAAGTTGGATTGGAACGGGTGGGAGGGGTGAGAGAGAAGTTGGATTGGAACGGGTGGGAGGGGTGAGAGAGAAGTTGGATTGGAACGGGTGGGAGGGGTGAGAGAGAAGTTGGATTGGAACGGGTGGGAGGGGTGAGAGAGAAGTTGGATTGGAACGGGTGGGAGGGGTGAGAGAGAAGTTGGATTGGAACGGGTGGGAGGGGTGAGAGAGAAGTTGGATTGGAACGGGTGGGAGGGGTGAGAGAGAAGTTGGATTGGAACGGGTGGGAGGGGTGAGAGAGAAGTTGGATTGGAACGGGTGGGAGGGGTGAGAGAGAAGTTGGATTGGAACGGGTGGGAGGGGTGAGAGAGAAGTTGGATTGGAACGGGTGGGAGGGGTGAGAGAGAAGTTGGATTGGAACGGGTGGGAGGGGTGAGAGAGAAGTTGGATTGGAACGGGTGGGAGGGGTGAGAGAGAAGTTGGATTGGAACGGGTGGGAGGGGTGAGAGAGAAGTTGGATTGGAACGGGTGGGAGGGGTGAGAGAGAAGTTGGATTGGAACGGGTGGGAGGGGTGAGAGAGAAGTTGGATTGGAACGGGTGGGAGGGGTGAGAGAGAAGTTGGATTGGAACGGGTGGGAGGGGTGAGAGAGAAGTTGGATTGGAACGGGTGGGAGGGGTGAGAGAGAAGTTGGATTGGAACGGGTGGGAGGGGTGAGAGAGAAGTTGGATTGGAACGGGTGGGAGGGGTGAGAGAGAAGTTGGATTGGAACGGGTGGGAGGGGTGAGAGAGAAGTTGGATTGGAACGGGTGGGAGGGGTGAGAGAGAAGTTGGATTGGAACGGGTGGGAGGGGTGAGAGAGAAGTTGGATTGGAACGGGTGGGAGGGGTGAGAGAGAAGTTGGATTGGAACGGGTGGGAGGGGTGAGAGAGAAGTTGGATTGGAACGGGTGGGAGGGGTGAGAGAGAAGTTGGATTGGAACGGGTGGGAGGGGTGAGAGAGAAGTTGGATTGGAACGGGTGGGAGGGGTGAGAGAGAAGTTGGATTGGAACGGGTGGGAGGGGTGAGAGAGAAGTTGGATTGGAACGGGTGGGAGGGGTGAGAGAGAAGTTGGATTGGAACGGGTGGGAGGGGTGAGAGAGAAGTTGGATTGGAACGGGTGGGAGGGGTGAGAGAGAAGTTGGATTGGAACGGGTGGGAGGGGTGAGAGAGAAGTTGGATTGGAACGGGTGGGAGGGGTGAGAGAGAAGTTGGATTGGAACGGGTGGGAGGGGTGAGAGAGAAGTTGGATTGGAACGGGTGGGAGGGGTGAGAGAGAAGTTGGATTGGAACGGGTGGGAGGGGTGAGAGAGAAGTTGGATTGGAACGGGTGGGAGGGGTGAGAGAGAAGTTGGATTGGAACGGGTGGGAGGGGTGAGAGAGAAGTTGGATTGGAACGGGTGGGAGGGGTGAGAGAGAAGTTGGATTGGAACGGGTGGGAGGGGTGAGAGAGAAGTTGGATTGGAACGGGTGGGAGGGGTGAGAGAGAAGTTGGATTGGAACGGGTGGGAGGGGTGAGAGAGAAGTTGGATTGGAACGGGTGGGAGGGGTGAGAGAGAAGTTGGATTGGAACGGGTGGGAGGGGTGAGAGAGAAGTTGGATTGGAACGGGTGGGAGGGGTGAGAGAGAAGTTGGATTGGAACGGGTGGGAGGGGTGAGAGAGAAGTTGGATTGGAACGGGTGGGAGGGGTGAGAGAGAAGTTGGATTGGAACGGGTGGGAGGGGTGAGAGAGAAGTTGGATTGGAACGGGTGGGAGGGGTGAGAGAGAAGTTGGATTGGAACGGGTGGGAGGGGTGAGAGAGAAGTTGGATTGGAACGGGTGGGAGGGGTGAGAGAGAAGTTGGATTGGAACGGGTGGGAGGGGTGAGAGAGAAGTTGGATTGGAACGGGTGGGAGGGGTGAGAGAGAAGTTGGATTGGAACGGGTGGGAGGGGTGAGAGAGAAGTTGGATTGGAACGGGTGGGAGGGGTGAGAGAGAAGTTGGATTGGAACGGGTGGGAGGGGTGAGAGAGAAGTTGGATTGGAACGGGTGGGAGGGGTGAGAGAGAAGTTGGATTGGAACGGGTGGGAGGGGTGAGAGAGAAGTTGGATTGGAACGGGTGGGAGGGGTGAGAGAGAAGTTGGATTGGAACGGGTGGGAGGGGTGAGAGAGAAGTTGGATTGGAACGGGTGGGAGGGGTGAGAGAGAAGTTGGATTGGAACGGGTGGGAGGGGTGAGAGAGAAGTTGGATTGGAACGGGTGGGAGGGGTGAGAGAGAAGTTGGATTGGAACGGGTGGGAGGGGTGAGAGAGAAGTTGGATTGGAACGGGTGGGAGGGGTGAGAGAGAAGTTGGATTGGAACGGGTGGGAGGGGTGAGAGAGAAGTTGGATTGGAACGGGTGGGAGGGGTGAGAGAGAAGTTGGATTGGAACGGGTGGGAGGGGTGAGAGAGAAGTTGGATTGGAACGGGTGGGAGGGGTGAGAGAGAAGTTGGATTGGAACGGGTGGGAGGGGTGAGAGAGAAGTTGGATTGGAACGGGTGGGAGGGGTGAGAGAGAAGTTGGATTGGAACGGGTGGGAGGGGTGAGAGAGAAGTTGGATTGGAACGGGTGGGAGGGGTGAGAGAGAAGTTGGATTGGAACGGGTGGGAGGGGTGAGAGAGAAGTTGGATTGGAACGGGTGGGAGGGGTGAGAGAGAAGTTGGATTGGAACGGGTGGGAGGGGTGAGAGAGAAGTTGGATTGGAACGGGTGGGAGGGGTGAGAGAGAAGTTGGATTGGAACGGGTGGGAGGGGTGAGAGAGAAGTTGGATTGGAACGGGTGGGAGGGGTGAGAGAGAAGTTGGATTGGAACGGGTGGGAGGGGTGAGAGAGAAGTTGGATTGGAACGGGTGGGAGGGGTGAGAGAGAAGTTGGATTGGAACGGGTGGGAGGGGTGAGAGAGAAGTTGGATTGGAACGGGTGGGAGGGGTGAGAGAGAAGTTGGATTGGAACGGGTGGGAGGGGTGAGAGAGAAGTTGGATTGGAACGGGTGGGAGGGGTGAGAGAGAAGTTGGATTGGAACGGGTGGGAGGGGTGAGAGAGAAGTTGGATTGGAACGGGTGGGAGGGGTGAGAGAGAAGTTGGATTGGAACGGGTGGGAGGGGTGAGAGAGAAGTTGGATTGGAACGGGTGGGAGGGGTGAGAGAGAAGTTGGATTGGAACGGGTGGGAGGGGTGAGAGAGAAGTTGGATTGGAACGGGTGGGAGGGGTGAGAGAGAAGTTGGATTGGAACGGGTGGGAGGGGTGAGAGAGAAGTTGGATTGGAACGGGTGGGAGGGGTGAGAGAGAAGTTGGATTGGAACGGGTGGGAGGGGTGAGAGAGAAGTTGGATTGGAACGGGTGGGAGGGGTGAGAGAGAAGTTGGATTGGAACGGGTGGGAGGGGTGAGAGAGAAGTTGGATTGGAACGGGTGGGAGGGGTGAGAGAGAAGTTGGATTGGAACGGGTGGGAGGGGTGAGAGAGAAGTTGGATTGGAACGGGTGGGAGGGGTGAGAGAGAAGTTGGATTGGAACGGGTGGGAGGGGTGAGAGAGAAGTTGGATTGGAACGGGTGGGAGGGGTGAGAGAGAAGTTGGATTGGAACGGGTGGGAGGGGTGAGAGAGAAGTTGGATTGGAACGGGTGGGAGGGGTGAGAGAGAAGTTGGATTGGAACGGGTGGGAGGGGTGAGAGAGAAGTTGGATTGGAACGGGTGGGAGGGGTGAGAGAGAAGTTGGATTGGAACGGGTGGGAGGGGTGAGAGAGAAGTTGGATTGGAACGGGTGGGAGGGGTGAGAGAGAAGTTGGATTGGAACGGGTGGGAGGGGTGAGAGAGAAGTTGGATTGGAACGGGTGGGAGGGGTGAGAGAGAAGTTGGATTGGAACGGGTGGGAGGGGTGAGAGAGAAGTTGGATTGGAACGGGTGGGAGGGGTGAGAGAGAAGTTGGATTGGAACGGGTGGGAGGGGTGAGAGAGAAGTTGGATTGGAACGGGTGGGAGGGGTGAGAGAGAAGTTGGATTGGAACGGGTGGGAGGGGTGAGAGAGAAGTTGGATTGGAACGGGTGGGAGGGGTGAGAGAGAAGTTGGATTGGAACGGGTGGGAGGGGTGAGAGAGAAGTTGGATTGGAACGGGTGGGAGGGGTGAGAGAGAAGTTGGATTGGAACGGGTGGGAGGGGTGAGAGAGAAGTTGGATTGGAACGGGTGGGAGGGGTGAGAGAGAAGTTGGATTGGAACGGGTGGGAGGGGTGAGAGAGAAGTTGGATTGGAACGGGTGGGAGGGGTGAGAGAGAAGTTGGATTGGAACGGGTGGGAGGGGTGAGAGAGAAGTTGGATTGGAACGGGTGGGAGGGGTGAGAGAGAAGTTGGATTGGAACGGGTGGGAGGGGTGAGAGAGAAGTTGGATTGGAACGGGTGGGAGGGGTGAGAGAGAAGTTGGATTGGAACGGGTGGGAGGGGTGAGAGAGAAGTTGGATTGGAACGGGTGGGAGGGGTGAGAGAGAAGTTGGATTGGAACGGGTGGGAGGGGTGAGAGAGAAGTTGGATTGGAACGGGTGGGAGGGGTGAGAGAGAAGTTGGATTGGAACGGGTGGGAGGGGTGAGAGAGAAGTTGGATTGGAACGGGTGGGAGGGGTGAGAGAGAAGTTGGATTGGAACGGGTGGGAGGGGTGAGAGAGAAGTTGGATTGGAACGGGTGGGAGGGGTGAGAGAGAAGTTGGATTGGAACGGGTGGGAGGGGTGAGAGAGAAGTTGGATTGGAACGGGTGGGAGGGGTGAGAGAGAAGTTGGATTGGAACGGGTGGGAGGGGTGAGAGAGAAGTTGGATTGGAACGGGTGGGAGGGGTGAGAGAGAAGTTGGATTGGAACGGGTGGGAGGGGTGAGAGAGAAGTTGGATTGGAACGGGTGGGAGGGGTGAGAGAGAAGTTGGATTGGAACGGGTGGGAGGGGTGAGAGAGAAGTTGGATTGGAACGGGTGGGAGGGGTGAGAGAGAAGTTGGATTGGAACGGGTGGGAGGGGTGAGAGAGAAGTTGGATTGGAACGGGTGGGAGGGGTGAGAGAGAAGTTGGATTGGAACGGGTGGGAGGGGTGAGAGAGAAGTTGGATTGGAACGGGTGGGAGGGGTGAGAGAGAAGTTGGATTGGAACGGGTGGGAGGGGTGAGAGAGAAGTTGGATTGGAACGGGTGGGAGGGGTGAGAGAGAAGTTGGATTGGAACGGGTGGGAGGGGTGAGAGAGAAGTTGGATTGGAACGGGTGGGAGGGGTGAGAGAGAAGTTGGATTGGAACGGGTGGGAGGGGTGAGAGAGAAGTTGGATTGGAACGGGTGGGAGGGGTGAGAGAGAAGTTGGATTGGAACGGGTGGGAGGGGTGAGAGAGAAGTTGGATTGGAACGGGTGGGAGGGGTGAGAGAGAAGTTGGATTGGAACGGGTGGGAGGGGTGAGAGAGAAGTTGGATTGGAACGGGTGGGAGGGGTGAGAGAGAAGTTGGATTGGAACGGGTGGGAGGGGTGAGAGAGAAGTTGGATTGGAACGGGTGGGAGGGGTGAGAGAGAAGTTGGATTGGAACGGGTGGGAGGGGTGAGAGAGAAGTTGGATTGGAACGGGTGGGAGGGGTGAGAGAGAAGTTGGATTGGAACGGGTGGGAGGGGTGAGAGAGAAGTTGGATTGGAACGGGTGGGAGGGGTGAGAGAGAAGTTGGATTGGAACGGGTGGGAGGGGTGAGAGAGAAGTTGGATTGGAACGGGTGGGAGGGGTGAGAGAGAAGTTGGATTGGAACGGGTGGGAGGGGTGAGAGAGAAGTTGGATTGGAACGGGTGGGAGGGGTGAGAGAGAAGTTGGATTGGAACGGGTGGGAGGGGTGAGAGAGAAGTTGGATTGGAACGGGTGGGAGGGGTGAGAGAGAAGTTGGATTGGAACGGGTGGGAGGGGTGAGAGAGAAGTTGGATTGGAACGGGTGGGAGGGGTGAGAGAGAAGTTGGATTGGAACGGGTGGGAGGGGTGAGAGAGAAGTTGGATTGGAACGGGTGGGAGGGGTGAGAGAGAAGTTGGATTGGAACGGGTGGGAGGGGTGAGAGAGAAGTTGGATTGGAACGGGTGGGAGGGGTGAGAGAGAAGTTGGATTGGAACGGGTGGGAGGGGTGAGAGAGAAGTTGGATTGGAACGGGTGGGAGGGGTGAGAGAGAAGTTGGATTGGAACGGGTGGGAGGGGTGAGAGAGAAGTTGGATTGGAACGGGTGGGAGGGGTGAGAGAGAAGTTGGATTGGAACGGGTGGGAGGGGTGAGAGAGAAGTTGGATTGGAACGGGTGGGAGGGGTGAGAGAGAAGTTGGATTGGAACGGGTGGGAGGGGTGAGAGAGAAGTTGGATTGGAACGGGTGGGAGGGGTGAGAGAGAAGTTGGATTGGAACGGGTGGGAGGGGTGAGAGAGAAGTTGGATTGGAACGGGTGGGAGGGGTGAGAGAGAAGTTGGATTGGAACGGGTGGGAGGGGTGAGAGAGAAGTTGGATTGGAACGGGTGGGAGGGGTGAGAGAGAAGTTGGATTGGAACGGGTGGGAGGGGTGAGAGAGAAGTTGGATTGGAACGGGTGGGAGGGGTGAGAGAGAAGTTGGATTGGAACGGGTGGGAGGGGTGAGAGAGAAGTTGGATTGGAACGGGTGGGAGGGGTGAGAGAGAAGTTGGATTGGAACGGGTGGGAGGGGTGAGAGAGAAGTTGGATTGGAACGGGTGGGAGGGGTGAGAGAGAAGTTGGATTGGAACGGGTGGGAGGGGTGAGAGAGAAGTTGGATTGGAACGGGTGGGAGGGGTGAGAGAGAAGTTGGATTGGAACGGGTGGGAGGGGTGAGAGAGAAGTTGGATTGGAACGGGTGGGAGGGGTGAGAGAGAAGTTGGATTGGAACGGGTGGGAGGGGTGAGAGAGAAGTTGGATTGGAACGGGTGGGAGGGGTGAGAGAGAAGTTGGATTGGAACGGGTGGGAGGGGTGAGAGAGAAGTTGGATTGGAACGGGTGGGAGGGGTGAGAGAGAAGTTGGATTGGAACGGGTGGGAGGGGTGAGAGAGAAGTTGGATTGGAACGGGTGGGAGGGGTGAGAGAGAAGTTGGATTGGAACGGGTGGGAGGGGTGAGAGAGAAGTTGGATTGGAACGGGTGGGAGGGGTGAGAGAGAAGTTGGATTGGAACGGGTGGGAGGGGTGAGAGAGAAGTTGGATTGGAACGGGTGGGAGGGGTGAGAGAGAAGTTGGATTGGAACGGGTGGGAGGGGTGAGAGAGAAGTTGGATTGGAACGGGTGGGAGGGGTGAGAGAGAAGTTGGATTGGAACGGGTGGGAGGGGTGAGAGAGAAGTTGGATTGGAACGGGTGGGAGGGGTGAGAGAGAAGTTGGATTGGAACGGGTGGGAGGGGTGAGAGAGAAGTTGGATTGGAACGGGTGGGAGGGGTGAGAGAGAAGTTGGATTGGAACGGGTGGGAGGGGTGAGAGAGAAGTTGGATTGGAACGGGTGGGAGGGGTGAGAGAGAAGTTGGATTGGAACGGGTGGGAGGGGTGAGAGAGAAGTTGGATTGGAACGGGTGGGAGGGGTGAGAGAGAAGTTGGATTGGAACGGGTGGGAGGGGTGAGAGAGAAGTTGGATTGGAACGGGTGGGAGGGGTGAGAGAGAAGTTGGATTGGAACGGGTGGGAGGGGTGAGAGAGAAGTTGGATTGGAACGGGTGGGAGGGGTGAGAGAGAAGTTGGATTGGAACGGGTGGGAGGGGTGAGAGAGAAGTTGGATTGGAACGGGTGGGAGGGGTGAGAGAGAAGTTGGATTGGAACGGGTGGGAGGGGTGAGAGAGAAGTTGGATTGGAACGGGTGGGAGGGGTGAGAGAGAAGTTGGATTGGAACGGGTGGGAGGGGTGAGAGAGAAGTTGGATTGGAACGGGTGGGAGGGGTGAGAGAGAAGTTGGATTGGAACGGGTGGGAGGGTGAGAGAGAAGTTGGATTGGAACGGGTGGGAGGGGTGAGAGAGAAGTTGGATTGGAACGGGTGGGAGGGTTGAGAGAGAAGTGGATTGGAACGGGTGGGAGGGGTGAGAGAGAAGTTGGATTGGAACGGGTGGGAGGGGTGAGAGAGAAGTTGGATTGGAACGGGTGGGAGGGGTGAGAGAGAAGTTGGATTGGAACGGGTGGGAGGGGTGAGAGAGAAGTTGGATTGGAACGGGTGGGAGGGGTGAGAGAGGAAGTTGGATTGGAACGGGTGGGAGGGGTGAGAGAGAAGTTGGATTGGAACGGGTGGGAGGGGTGAGAGAGAAGTTGGATTGGAACGGGTGGGAGGGGTGAGAGAGAAGTTGGATTGGAACGGGTGGGAGGGTGAGAGAGAAGCTTGGATTGGAACGGGTGGGAGGGGTGAGAGAGAAGTTGGATTGGAACGGGTGGGAGGGGTGAGAGAGAAGTTGGATTGGAACGGGTGGGAGGGGTGAGAGAGAAGTGGATTGGAACGGGTGGGAGGGGTGAGAGAGAAGTGAATTGGAACGGGTGGGAGGGGTGAGAGAGAAGTTGGATTGGAACGGGTGGGAGGGGTGAGAGAGAAGGTGGATTGGAACGGGTGGGAGGGGTGAGAGAGAAGTTGGATTGGAACGGTGGGAGGGTGAGAGAGAAGTTGGATTGGAAGGGTGGGAGGGGTGAGAGAGAAGTTGGATTGGAACGGGTGGGAGGGGTGAGAGAGAAGTTGGATTGGAACGGGTGGGAGGGTGAGAGAGAAGCTGGATTGGAACGGGTGGGAGGGGTGAGAGAGAAGTTGGATTGGAACGGGTGGGAGGGGTGAGAGAGAAGTTGGATTGGAACGGGTGGGAGGGGTGAGAGAGAAGTTGGATTGGAACGGGTGGGAGGGGTGAGAGAGAAGTTGGATTGGAACGGGTGGGAGGGGTGAGAGAGAAGTTGGATTGGAACGGGTGGGAGGGGTGAGAGAGAAGTTGGATTGGAACGGGTGGGAGGGGTGAGAGAGAAGTTGGATTGGAACGGGTGGGAGGGGTGAGAGAGAAGTTGGATTGGAACGGGTGGGAGGGGTGAGAGAGAAGTTGGATTGGAACGGGTGGAGGGGTGAGAGAGAAGTGGATTGGAACGGGTGGGAGGGGTGAGAGAGAAGTTGGATTGGATACGGGTGGGAGGGGTGAGAGAGAAGCTTGGATTGGAACGGGTGGGAGGGGTGAGAGAGAAGTTGGATTGGAACGGGTGGGAGGGGTGAGAGAGAAGTTGGATTGGAACGGGTGGGAGGGGTGAGAAGAGAAGTTGGATTGGAACGGGTGGGAGGGGTGAGAGAGAAGTTGGATTGGAACGGGTGGGAGGGGGTGAGAGAGAAGTTGGATTGGAACGGGGTGGGAGGGGTGAGAGAGAAGTTGGATTGGAACGGGTGGGAGGGGTGAGAGAGAAGTTGGATTGGAACGGGTGGGAGGGGTGAGAGAGAAGTTGGATTGGAACGGGGTGGGAGGGGTGAGAGAGAAGTTGGATTGGAACGGGTGGGAGGGGTGAGAGAGAAGTTGGATTGGAACGGGTGGGAGGGGTGAGAGAGAAGTTGGATTGGAACGGGTGGGAGGGGTGAGAGAGAAGTTGGATTGGAACGGGTGGGAGGGGTGAGAGAGAAGTTGGATTGGAACGGGTGGGAGGGGTGAGAGAGAAGTTGGATTGGAACGGGTGGGAGGGTGAGAGAGAAGTTGGATTGGAACGGGTGGGAGGGGTGAGAGAGAAGTTGGATTGGAACGGGTGGGAGGGGTGAGAGAGAAGTTGGATTGGAACGGGTGGGAGGGGTGAGAGAGAAGTTGGATTGGAACGGGTGGGAGGGGTGAGAGAGAAGTTGGATTGGAACGGGTGGGAGGGGTGAGAGAGAAGTTGGATTGGAACGGGTGGGAGGGGTGAGAGAGAAGTTGGATTGGAACGGGTGGGAGGGGTGAGAGAGAAGTTGGATTGGAACGGGTGGGAGGGGTGAGAGAGAAGTTGGATTGGAACGGGTGGGAGGGGTGAGAGAGAAGTTGGATTGGAACGGGTGGGAGGGGTGAGAGAGAAGTGGATTGGAACGGGTGGGAGGGGTGAGAGAGAAGTTGGATTGGAACGGGTGGGAGGGGTGAGAGAGAAGTTGGATTGGAACGGGTGGGAGGGGTGAGAGAGAAGTTGGATTGGAACGGGTGGGAGGGGTGAGAGAGAAGTTGGATTGGAACGGGTGGGAGGGTGAGAAGAGAGAAGTTTTGAGTGGAACGGGGGGGTGAGAGAGAAGTTGGATTGAACGGGTGGGAGGGGTGAGAGAGAAGTTGGATTGGAACGGGTGGGAGGGGTGAGAGAGAAGTTGGATGGAACGGGTGGGAGGGGTGAGAGAGAAGTTGGATTGGAACGGGTGCGGAGGGGTGAGAGAGAAGTTGGATTGGAACGGGTGGGAGGGGTGAGAGAGAAGTTGGATTGGAACGGGTGGGAGGGGTGAGAGAGAAGTTGGATTGGAACGGGTGGGAGGGGTGAGAGAGAAGTTGGATTGGAACGGGTGGGAGGGGTGAGAGAGAAGTTGGATTGGAACGGGGTGGGAGGGGTGAGAGAGAAGCTGGATTGGAACGGGTGGGAGGGGTGAGAGAGAAGTTGGATTGGAACGGGTGGGAGGGGTGAGAGAGAAGCTGGATTGGAACGGGTGGGAGGGGTGAGAGAGAAGTTGGATTGGAACGGGTTGGGAGGGGTGAGAGAGAAGTTGGATTGGAACGGGTGGGAGGGGTGAGAGAGAAGTTGGATTGGAACGGGTGGGAGGGGTGAGAGAGAAGTTGGATTGGAACGGGTGGGAGGGGTGAGAGAGAAGTTGGATTGGAACGGGTGGGAGGGGTGAGAGAGAAGTTGGATTGGAACGGGTGGGAGGGGTGAGAGAGAAGTTGGATTGGAACGGGTGGGAGGGGGTGAGAGAGAAGTTGGATTGGAACGGGTGGGAGGGGTGAGAGAGAAGTTGGATTGGAACGGGTGGGAGGGGTGAGAGAGAAGTTGGATTGGAACGGGTGGGAGGGGTGAGAGAGAAGTTGGATTGGAACGGGTGGGAGGGGTGAGAGAGAAGTTGGATTGGAACGGGTGGGAGGGGTGAGAGAGAAGTTGGATTGGAACGGGTGGGAGGGGTGAGAGAGAAGTTGGATTGGAACGGGTGGGAGGGGTGAGAGAGAAGTTGGATTGGAACGGGTGGGAGGGTGAGAGAGAAGTTGGATTGGAACGGGTGGGAGGGTGAGAGAGAAGTTGGATTGGAACGGGTGGGAGGGGTGAGAGAGAAGTTGGATTGGAACGGGTGGGAGGGGTGAGAGAGAAGTTGGATTGGAACGGGTGGGAGGGGTGAGAGAGAAGTTGGATTGGAACGGGTGGGAGGGGTGAGAGAGAAGTTGGATTGGAACGGGTGGGAGGGGTGAGAGAGAAGTTGGATTGGAACGGGTGGGAGGGGTGAGAGAGAAGTTGGATTGGAACGGGTGGGAGGGGTGAGAGAGAAGTTGGATTGGAACGGGTGGGAGGGGTGAGAGAGAAGTTGGATTGGAACGGGTGGGAGGGGTGAGAGAGAAGTTGGATTGGAACGGGTGGGAGGGGTGAGAGAGAAGTTGGATTGGAACGGGTGGGAGGGGTGAGAGAGAAGTTGGATTGGAACGGGTGGGAGGGGTGAGAGAGAAGTTGGATTGGAACGGGTGGGAGGGGTGAGAGAGAAGTTGGATTGGAACGGGTGGGAGGGGTGAGAGAGAGAAGTTGGATTGGAACGGGTGGGAGGGGTGAGAGAGAAGTTGGATTGGAACGGGTGGGAGGGGTGAGAGAGAAGTTGGATTGGAACGGGTGGGAGGGGTGAGAGAGAAGTTGGATTGGAACGGGTGGGAGGGGTGAGAGAGAAGTTGGATTGGAACGGGTGGGAGGGGTGAGAGAGAAGTTGGATTGGAACGGGTGGGAGGGGTGAGAGAGAAGTTGGATTGGAACGGGTGGGAGGGGTGAGAGAGAAGTTGGATTGGAACGGGTGGGAGGGGTGAGAGAGAAGTTGGATTGGAACGGGTGGGAGGGGTGAGAGAGAAGTTGGATTGGAACGGGTGGGAGGGGTGAGAGAGAAGTGGATTGGAACGGGTGGGAGGGGTGAGAGAGAAGTTGGATTGGAACGGGTGGGAGGGGTGAGAGAGAAGTTGGATTGGAACGGGTGGGAGGGGTGAGAGAGAAGTTGGATTGGAACGGGTGGGAGGGGTGAGAGAGAAGTTGGATTGGAACGGGTGGGAGGGGTGAGAGAGAAGTTGGATTGGAACGGGTGGGAGGGGTGAGAGAGAAGTTGGATTGGAACGGGTGGGAGGGGTGAGAGAGAAGTTGGATTGGAACGGGTGGGAGGGGTGAGAGAGAAGTTGGATTGGAACGGGTGGGAGGGGTGAGAGAGAAGTTGGATTGGAACGGGTGGGAGGGGTGAGAGAGAAGTTGGATTGGAACGGGTGGGAGGGGTGAGAGAGAAGTTGGATTGGAACGGGTGGGAGGGGTGAGAGAGAAGTTGGATTGGAACGGGTGGGAGGGGTGAGAGAGAAGTTGGATTGGAACGGGTGGGAGGGGTGAGAGAGAAGTTGGATTGGAACGGGTGGGAGGGGTGAGAGAGAAGTTGGATTGGAACGGGTGGGAGGGGTGAGAGAGAAGTTGGATTGGAACGGGTGGGAGGGGTGAGAGAGAAGTTGGATTGGAACGGGTGGGAGGGGTGAGAGAGAAGTTGGATTGGAACGGGTGGGAGGGGTGAGAGAGAAGTTGGATTGGAACGGGTGGGAGGGGTGAGAGAGAAGTTGGATTGGAACGGGTGGGAGGGGTGAGAGAGAAGTTGGATTGGAACGGGTGGGAGGGGTGAGAGAGAAGTTGGATTGGAACGGGTGGGAGGGGTGAGAGAGAAGTTGGATTGGAAACGGGTGGGAGGGGTGAGAGAGAAGTTGGATTGGAACGGGTGGGAGGGGTGAGAGAGAAGTTGGATTGGAACGGGTGGGAGGGGTGAGAGAGAAGTTGGATTGGAACGGGTGGGAGGGGTGAGAGAGAAGTTGGATTGGAACGGGTGGGAGGGGTGAGAGAGAAGTTGGATTGGAACGGGTGGGAGGGGTGAGAGAGAAGTTGGATTGGAACGGGTGGGAGGGGTGAGAGAGAAGTTGGATTGGAACGGGTGGGAGGGGTGAGAGAGAAGTTGGATTGGAACGGGTGGGAGGGGTGAGAGAGAAGTTGGATTGGAACGGGTGGGAGGGGTGAGAGAGAAGTTGGATTGGAACGGGTGGGAGGGGTGAGAGAGAAGTTGGATTGGAACGGGTGGGAGGGGTGAGAGAGAAGTTGGATTGGAACGGGTGGGAGGGGTGAGAGAGAAGTTGGATTGGAACGGGTGGGAGGGGTGAGAGAGAAGTTGGATTGGAACGGGTGGGAGGGGTGAGAGAGAAGTTGGATTGGAACGGGTGGGAGGGGTGAGAGAGAAGTTGGATTGGAACGGGTGGGAGGGGTGAGAGAGAAGTTGGATTGGAACGGGTGGGAGGGGTGAGAGAGAAGTTGGATTGGAACGGGTGGGAGGGGTGAGAGAGAAGTTGGATTGGAACGGGTGGGAGGGGTGAGAGAGAAGTTGGATTGGAACGGGTGGGAGGGGTGAGAGAGAAGTTGGATTGGAACGGGTGGGAGGGGTGAGAGAGAAGTTGGATTGGAACGGGTGGGAGGGGTGAGAGAGAAGTTGGATTGGAACGGGTGGGAGGGGTGAGAGAGAAGTTGGATTGGAACGGGTGGGAGGGGTGAGAGAGAAGTTGGATTGGAACGGGTGGGAGGGGTGAGAGAGAAGTTGGATTGGAACGGGTGGGAGGGGTGAGAGAGAAGTTGGATTGGAACGGGTGGGAGGGGTGAGAGAGAAGTTGGATTGGAACGGGTGGGAGGGGTGAGAGAGAAGTTGGATTGGAACGGGTGGAGGGGAGAGAGAAGTGGATTGGAACGGGTGGGAGGGGTGAGAGAGAAGTTGGATTGGAACGGGTGGGAGGGGTGAGAGAGAAGTTGGATTGGAACGGGTGGGAGGGGTGAGAGAGAAGTTGGATTGGAACGGGTGGGAGGGGTGAGAGAGAAGTTGGATTGGAACGGGTGGAGGGGTGAGAGAGAAGTTGGATTGGAACGGGTGGGAGGGGTGAGAGAGAAGTTGGATTGGAACGGGTGGGAGGGGTGAGAGAGAAGTTGGATTGGAACGGGTGGGAGGGGTGAGAGAGAAGTTGGATTGGAACGGGTGGGAGGGGTGAGAGAGAAGTTGGATTGGAACGGGTGGGAGGGGTGAGAGAGAAGTTGGATTGGAACGGGTGGGAGGGGTGAGAGAGAAGTTGGATTGGAACGGGTGGGAGGGGTGAGAGAGAAGTTGGATTGGAACGGGTGGGAGGGGTGAGAGAGAAGTTGGATTGGAACGGGTGGGAGGGGTGAGAGAGAAGTTGGATTGGAACGGGTGGGAGGGGTGAGAGAGAAGTTGGATTGGAACGGGTGGGAGGGGTGAGAGAGAAGTTGGATTGGAACGGGTGGGAGGGGTGAGAGAGAAGTTGGATTGGAACGGGTGGGAGGGGTGAGAGAGAAGTTGGATTGGAACGGGTGGGAGGGGTGAGAGAGAAGTTGGATTGGAACGGGTGGGAGGGGTGAGAGAGAAGCTGGATTGGAACGGGTGGGAGGGTGAGAGAGAAGTTGGATTGGAACGGGTGGGAGGGGTGAGAGAGAAGTTGGATTGGAACGGGTGGGAGGGGTGAGAGAGAAGTTGGATTGGAACGGGTGGGAGGGGTGAGAGAGAAGTTGGATTGGAACGGGTGGGAGGGGTGAGAGAGAAGTTGGATTGGAACGGGTGGGAGGGGTGAGAGAGAAGTTGGATTGGAACGGGTGGGAGGGGTGAGAGAGAAGTTGGATTGGAACGGGTGGGAGGGGTGAGAGAGAAGTTGGATTGGAACGGGTGGGAGGGGTGAGAGAGAAGTTGGATTGGAACGGGTGGGAGGGGTGAGAGAGAAGTTGGATTGGAACGGGTGGGAGGGGTGAGAGAGAAGTTGGATTGGAACGGGTGGGAGGGGTGAGAGAGAAGTTGGATTGGAACGGGTGGGAGGGGTGAGAGAGAAGTTGGATTGGAACGGGTGGGAGGGGTGAGAGAGAAGTTGGATTGGAACGGGTGGGAGGGGTGAGAGAGAAGTTGGATTGGAACGGGTGGGAGGGGTGAGAGAGAAGTTGGATTGGAACGGGTGGGAGGGGTGAGAGAGAAGTTGGATTGGAACGGGTGGGAGGGGTGAGAGAGAAGTTGGATTGGAACGGGTGGGAGGGGTGAGAGAGAAGTTGGATTGGAACGGGTGGGAGGGGTGAGAGAGAAGTTGGATTGGAACGGGTGGGAGGGGTGAGAGAGAAGTTGGATTGGAACGGGTGGGAGGGGTGAGAGAGAAGTTGGATTGGAACGGGTGGGAGGGGTGAGAGAGAAGTTGGATTGGAACGGGTGGGAGGGGTGAGAGAGAAGTTGGATTGGAACGGGTGGGAGGGGTGAGAGAGAAGTTGGATTGGAACGGGTGGGAGGGGTGAGAGAGAAGTTGGATTGGAACGGGTGGGAGGGGTGAGAGAGAAGTTGGATTGGAACGGGTGGGAGGGGTGAGAGAGAAGTTGGATTGGAACGGGTGGGAGGGGTGAGAGAGAAGTTGGATTGGAACGGGTGGGAGGGGTGAGAGAGAAGTTGGATTGGAACGGGTGGGAGGGGTGAGAGAGAAGTTGGATTGGAACGGGTGGGAGGGGTGAGAGAGAAGTTGGATTGGAACGGGTGGGAGGGGTGAGAGAGAAGTTGGATTGGAACGGGTGGGAGGGGTGAGAGAGAAGTTGGATTGGAACGGGTGGGAGGGGTGAGAGAGAAGTTGGATTGGAACGGGTGGGAGGGGTGAGAGAGAAGTTGGATTGGAACGGGTGGGAGGGGTGAGAGAGAAGTTGGATTGGAACGGGTGGGAGGGGTGAGAGAGAAGTTGGATTGGAACGGGTGGGAGGGGTGAGAGAGAAGTTGGATTGGAACGGGTGGGAGGGGTGAGAGAGAAGTTGGATTGGAACGGGTGGGAGGGGTGAGAGAGAAGTTGGATTGGAACGGGTGGGAGGGGTGAGAGAGAAGTTGGATTGGAACGGGTGGGAGGGGTGAGAGAGAAGTTGGATTGGAACGGGGGGGTGAGAAGTTGGATTGGACGGGTGGAGGGTGAGAGAGAAGTTGGATTGGAACGGGTGGGAGGGGTGAGAGAGAAGTTGGATTGGAACGGGTGGGAGGGGTGAGAGAGAAGTTGGATTGGAACGGGTGGGAGGGGTGAGAGAGAAGTTGGATTGGAACGGGTGGGAGGGGTGAGAGAGAAGTTGGATTGGAACGGGTGGGAGGGGTGAGAGAGAAGTTGGATTGGAACGGGTGGGAGGGGTGAGAGAGAAGTTGGATTGGAACGGGTGGGAGGGGTGAGAGAGAAGTTGGATTGGAACGGGTGGGAGGGGTGAGAGAGAAGTTGGATTGGAACGGGTGGGAGGGGTGAGAGAGAAGTTGGATTGGAACGGGTGGGAGGGGTGAGAGAGAAGTTGGATTGGAACGGGTGGGAGGGGTGAGAGAGAAGTTGGATTGGAACGGGTGGGAGGGGTGAGAGAGAAGTTGGATTGGAACGGGTGGGAGGGGTGAGAGAGAAGTTGGATTGGAACGGGTGGGAGGGGTGAGAGAGAAGTTGGATTGGAACGGGTGGGAGGGGTGAGAGAGAAGTTGGATTGGAACGGGTGGGAGGGGTGAGAGAGAAGTTGGATTGGAACGGGTGGGAGGGGTGAGAGAGAAGTTGGATTGGAACGGGTGGGAGGGGTGAGAGAGAAGTTGGATTGGAACGGGTGGGAGGGGTGAGAGAGAAGTTGGATTGGAACGGGTGGGAGGGGTGAGAGAGAAGTTGGATTGGAACGGGTGGGAGGGGTGAGAGAGAAGTTGGATTGGAACGGGTGGGAGGGGTGAGAGAGAAGTTGGATTGGAACGGGTGGGAGGGGTGAGAGAGAAGTTGGATTGGAACGGGTGGGAGGGGTGAGAGAGAAGTTGGATTGGAACGGGTGGGAGGGGTGAGAGAGAAGTTGGATTGGAACGGGTGGGAGGGGTGAGAGAGAAGTTGGATTGGAACGGGTGGGAGGGGTGAGAGAGAAGTTGGATTGGAACGGGTGGGAGGGGTGAGAGAGAAGTTGGATTGGAACGGGTGGGAGGGGTGAGAGAGAAGTTGGATTGGAACGGGTGGGAGGGGTGAGAGAGAAGTTGGATTGGAACGGGTGGGAGGGGTGAGAGAGAAGTTGGATTGGAACGGGTGGGAGGGGTGAGAGAGAAGTTGGATTGGAACGGGTGGGAGGGGTGAGAGAGAAGTTGGATTGGAACGGGTGGGAGGGGTGAGAGAGAAGTTGGATTGGAACGGGTGGAGGGTGAGAGAGAAGTTGGATTGACGGGTGAGAGAAGTTGGATTGGAACGGGTGGGAGGGGTGAGAGAGAAGTTGGATTGGAACGGGTGGGAGGGGTGAGAGAGAAGTTGGATTGGAACGGGTGGGAGGGGTGAGAGAGAAGTTGGATTGGAACGGGTGGGAGGGGTGAGAGAGAAGTTGGATTGGAACGGGTGGGAGGGGTGAGAGAGAAGTTGGATTGGAACGGGTGGGAGGGGTGAGAGAGAAGTTGGATTGGAACGGGTGGGAGGGGTGAGAGAGAAGTTGGATTGGAACGGGTGGGAGGGGTGAGAGAGAAGTTGGATTGGAACGGGTGGGAGGGGTGAGAGAGAAGTTGGATTGGAACGGGTGGGAGGGGTGAGAGAGAAGTTGGATTGGAACGGGTGGGAGGGGTGAGAGAGAAGTTGGATTGGAACGGGTGGGAGGGGTGAGAGAGAAGTTGGATTGGAACGGGTGGGAGGGGTGAGAGAGAAGTTGGATTGGAACGGGTGGGAGGGGTGAGAGAGAAGTTGGATTGGAACGGGTGGGAGGGGTGAGAGAGAAGTTGGATTGGAACGGGTGGGAGGGGTGAGAGAGAAGTTGGATTGGAACGGGTGGGAGGGGTGAGAGAGAAGTTGGATTGGAACGGGTGGGAGGGGTGAGAGAGAAGTTGGATTGGAACGGGTGGGAGGGGTGAGAGAGAAGTTGGATTGGAACGGGTGGGAGGGGTGAGAGAGAAGTTGGATTGGAACGGGTGGGAGGGGTGAGAGAGAAGTTGGATTGGAACGGGTGGGAGGGGTGAGAGAGAAGTTGGATTGGAACGGGTGGGAGGGGTGAGAGAGAAGTTGGATTGGAACGGGTGGGAGGGGTGAGAGAGAAGTTGGATTGGAACGGGTGGGAGGGGTGAGAGAGAAGTTGGATTGGAACGGGTGGGAGGGGTGAGAGAGAAGTTGGATTGGAACGGGTGGGAGGGGTGAGAGAGAAGTTGGATTGGAACGGGTGGGAGGGGTGAGAGAGAAGTTGGATTGGAACGGGTGGGAGGGGTGAGAGAGAAGTTGGATTGGAACGGGTGGGAGGGGTGAGAGAGAAGTTGGATTGGAACGGGTGGGAGGGGTGAGAGAGAAGTTGGATTGGAACGGGTGGGAGGGGTGAGAGAGAAGTTGGATTGGAACGGGTGGGAGGGGTGAGAGAGAAGTTGGATTGGAACGGGTGGGAGGGGTGAGAGAGAAGTTGGATTGGAACGGGTGGGAGGGGTGAGAGAGAAGTTGGATTGGAACGGGTGGGAGGGGTGAGAGAGAAGTTGGATTGGAACGGGTGGGAGGGGTGAGAGAGAAGTTGGATTGGAACGGGTGGGAGGGGTGAGAGAGAAGTTGGATTGGAACGGGTGGGAGGGGTGAGAGAGAAGTTGGATTGGAACGGGTGGGAGGGGTGAGAGAGAAGTTGGATTGGAACGGGTGGGAGGGGTGAGAGAGAAGTTGGATTGGAACGGGTGGGAGGGGTGAGAGAGAAGTTGGATTGGAACGGGTGGGAGGGGTGAGAGAGAAGTTGGATTGGAACGGGTGGGAGGGGTGAGAGAGAAGTTGGATTGGAACGGGTGGGAGGGGTGAGAGAGAAGTTGGATTGGAACGGGTGGGAGGGGTGAGAGAGAAGTTGGATTGGAACGGGTGGGAGGGGTGAGAGAGAAGTTGGATTGGAACGGGTGGGAGGGGTGAGAGAGAAGTTGGATTGGAACGGGTGGGAGGGGTGAGAGAGAAGTTGGATTGGAACGGGTGGGAGGGGTGAGAGAGAAGTTGGATTGGAACGGGTGGGAGGGGTGAGAGAGAAGTTGGATTGGAACGGGTGGGAGGGGTGAGAGAGAAGTTGGATTGGAACGGGTGGGAGGGGTGAGAGAGAAGTTGGATTGGAACGGGTGGGAGGGGTGAGAGAGAAGTTGGATTGGAACGGGTGGGAGGGGTGAGAGAGAAGTTGGATTGGAACGGGTGGGAGGGGTGAGAGAGAAGTTGGATTGGAACGGGTGGGAGGGGTGAGAGAGAAGTTGGATTGGAACGGGTGGGAGGGGTGAGAGAGAAGTTGGATTGGAACGGGTGGGAGGGGTGAGAGAGAAGTTGGATTGGAACGGGTGGGAGGGGTGAGAGAGAAGTTGGATTGGAACGGGTGGGAGGGGTGAGAGAGAAGTTGGATTGGAACGGGTGGGAGGGGTGAGAGAGAAGTTGGATTGGAACGGGTGGGAGGGGTGAGAGAGAAGTTGGATTGGAACGGGTGGGAGGGGTGAGAGAGAAGTTGGATTGGAACGGGTGGGAGGGGTGAGAGAGAAGTTGGATTGGAACGGGTGGGAGGGGTGAGAGAGAAGTTGGATTGGAACGGGTGGGAGGGGTGAGAGAGAAGTTGGATTGGAACGGGTGGGAGGGGTGAGAGAGAAGTTGGATTGGAACGGGTGGGAGGGGTGAGAGAGAAGTTGGATTGGAACGGGTGGGAGGGGTGAGAGAGAAGTTGGATTGGAACGGGTGGGAGGGGTGAGAGAGAAGTTGGATTGGAACGGGTGGGAGGGGTGAGAGAGAAGTTGGATTGGAACGGGTGGGAGGGGTGAGAGAGAAGTTGGATTGGAACGGGTGGGAGGGGTGAGAGAGAAGTTGGATTGGAACGGGTGGGAGGGGTGAGAGAGAAGTTGGATTGGAACGGGTGGGAGGGGTGAGAGAGAAGTTGGATTGGAACGGGTGGGAGGGGTGAGAGAGAAGTTGGATTGGAACGGGTGGGAGGGGTGAGAGAGAAGTTGGATTGGAACGGGTGGGAGGGGTGAGAGAGAAGTTGGATTGGAACGGGTGGGAGGGGTGAGAGAGAAGTTGGATTGGAACGGGTGGGAGGGGTGAGAGAGAAGTTGGATTGGAACGGGTGGGAGGGGTGAGAGAGAAGTTGGATTGGAACGGGTGGGAGGGGTGAGAGAGAAGTTGGATTGGAACGGGTGGGAGGGGTGAGAGAGAAGTTGGATTGGAACGGGTGGGAGGGGTGAGAGAGAAGTTGGATTGGAACGGGTGGGAGGGGTGAGAGAGAAGTTGGATTGGAACGGGTGGGAGGGGTGAGAGAGAAGTTGGATTGGAACGGGTGGGAGGGGTGAGAGAGAAGTTGGATTGGAACGGGTGGGAGGGGTGAGAGAGAAGTTGGATTGGAACGGGTGGGAGGGGTGAGAGAGAAGTTGGATTGGAACGGGTGGGAGGGGTGAGAGAGAAGTTGGATTGGAACGGGTGGGAGGGGTGAGAGAGAAGTTGGATTGGAACGGGTGGGAGGGGTGAGAGAGAAGTTGGATTGGAACGGGTGGGAGGGGTGAGAGAGAAGTTGGATTGGAACGGGTGGGAGGGGTGAGAGAGAAGTTGGATTGGAACGGGTGGGAGGGGTGAGAGAGAAGTTGGATTGGAACGGGTGGGAGGGGTGAGAGAGAAGTTGGATTGGAACGGGTGGGAGGGGTGAGAGAGAAGTTGGATTGGAACGGGTGGGAGGGGTGAGAGAGAAGTTGGATTGGAACGGGTGGGAGGGGTGAGAGAGAAGTTGGATTGGAACGGGTGGGAGGGGTGAGAGAGAAGTTGGATTGGAACGGGTGGGAGGGGTGAGAGAGAAGTTGGATTGGAACGGGTGGGAGGGGTGAGAGAGAAGTTGGATTGGAACGGGTGGGAGGGGTGAGAGAGAAGTTGGATTGGAACGGGTGGGAGGGGTGAGAGAGAAGTTGGATTGGAACGGGTGGGAGGGGTGAGAGAGAAGTTGGATTGGAACGGGTGGGAGGGGTGAGAGAGAAGTTGGATTGGAACGGGTGGGAGGGGTGAGAGAGAAGTTGGATTGGAACGGGTGGGAGGGGTGAGAGAGAAGTTGGATTGGAACGGGTGGGAGGGGTGAGAGAGAAGTTGGATTGGAACGGGTGGGAGGGGTGAGAGAGAAGTTGGATTGGAACGGGTGGGAGGGGTGAGAGAGAAGTTGGATTGGAACGGGTGGGAGGGGTGAGAGAGAAGTTGGATTGGAACGGGTGGGAGGGGTGAGAGAGAAGTTGGATTGGAACGGGTGGGAGGGGTGAGAGAGAAGTTGGATTGGAACGGGTGGGAGGGGTGAGAGAGAAGTTGGATTGGAACGGGTGGGAGGGGTGAGAGAGAAGTTGGATTGGAACGGGTGGGAGGGGTGAGAGAGAAGTTGGATTGGAACGGGTGGGAGGGGTGAGAGAGAAGTTGGATTGGAACGGGTGGGAGGGGTGAGAGAGAAGTTGGATTGGAACGGGTGGGAGGGGTGAGAGAGAAGTTGGATTGGAACGGGTGGGAGGGGTGAGAGAGAAGTTGGATTGGAACGGGTGGGAGGGGTGAGAGAGAAGTTGGATTGGAACGGGTGGGAGGGGTGAGAGAGAAGTTGGATTGGAACGGGTGGGAGGGGTGAGAGAGAAGTTGGATTGGAACGGGTGGGAGGGGTGAGAGAGAAGTTGGATTGGAACGGGTGGGAGGGGTGAGAGAGAAGTTGGATTGGAACGGGTGGGAGGGGTGAGAGAGAAGTTGGATTGGAACGGGTGGGAGGGGTGAGAGAGAAGTTGGATTGGAACGGGTGGGAGGGGTGAGAGAGAAGTTGGATTGGAACGGGTGGGAGGGGTGAGAGAGAAGTTGGATTGGAACGGGTGGGAGGGGTGAGAGAGAAGTTGGATTGGAACGGGTGGGAGGGGTGAGAGAGAAGTTGGATTGGAACGGGTGGGAGGGGTGAGAGAGAAGTTGGATTGGAACGGGTGGGAGGGGTGAGAGAGAAGTTGGATTGGAACGGGTGGGAGGGGTGAGAGAGAAGTTGGATTGGAACGGGTGGGAGGGGTGAGAGAGAAGTTGGATTGGAACGGGTGGGAGGGGTGAGAGAGAAGTTGGATTGGAACGGGTGGGAGGGGTGAGAGAGAAGTTGGATTGGAACGGGTGGGAGGGGTGAGAGAGAAGTTGGATTGGAACGGGTGGGAGGGGTGAGAGAGAAGTTGGATTGGAACGGGTGGGAGGGGTGAGAGAGAAGTTGGATTGGAACGGGTGGGAGGGGTGAGAGAGAAGTTGGATTGGAACGGGTGGGAGGGGTGAGAGAGAAGTTGGATTGGAACGGGTGGGAGGGGTGAGAGAGAAGTTGGATTGGAACGGGTGGGAGGGGTGAGAGAGAAGTTGGATTGGAACGGGTGGGAGGGGTGAGAGAGAAGTTGGATTGGAACGGGTGGGAGGGGTGAGAGAGAAGTTGGATTGGAACGGGTGGGAGGGGTGAGAGAGAAGTTGGATTGGAACGGGTGGGAGGGGTGAGAGAGAAGTTGGATTGGAACGGGTGGGAGGGGTGAGAGAGAAGTTGGATTGGAACGGGTGGGAGGGGTGAGAGAGAAGTTGGATTGGAACGGGTGGGAGGGGTGAGAGAGAAGTTGGATTGGAACGGGTGGGAGGGGTGAGAGAGAAGTTGGATTGGAACGGGTGGGAGGGGTGAGAGAGAAGTTGGATTGGAACGGGTGGGAGGGGTGAGAGAGAAGTTGGATTGGAACGGGTGGGAGGGGTGAGAGAGAAGTTGGATTGGAACGGGTGGGAGGGGTGAGAGAGAAGTTGGATTGGAACGGGTGGGAGGGGTGAGAGAGAAGTTGGATTGGAACGGGTGGGAGGGGTGAGAGAGAAGTTGGATTGGAACGGGTGGGAGGGGTGAGAGAGAAGTTGGATTGGAACGGGTGGGAGGGGTGAGAGAGAAGTTGGATTGGAACGGGTGGGAGGGGTGAGAGAGAAGTTGGATTGGAACGGGTGGGAGGGGTGAGAGAGAAGTTGGATTGGAACGGGTGGGAGGGGTGAGAGAGAAGTTGGATTGGAACGGGTGGGAGGGGTGAGAGAGAAGTTGGATTGGAACGGGTGGGAGGGGTGAGAGAGAAGTTGGATTGGAACGGGTGGGAGGGGTGAGAGAGAAGTTGGATTGGAACGGGTGGGAGGGGTGAGAGAGAAGTTGGATTGGAACGGGTGGGAGGGGTGAGAGAGAAGTTGGATTGGAACGGGTGGGAGGGGTGAGAGAGAAGTTGGATTGGAACGGGTGGGAGGGGTGAGAGAGAAGTTGGATTGGAACGGGTGGGAGGGGTGAGAGAGAAGTTGGATTGGAACGGGTGGGAGGGGTGAGAGAGAAGTTGGATTGGAACGGGTGGGAGGGGTGAGAGAGAAGTTGGATTGGAACGGGTGGGAGGGGTGAGAGAGAAGTTGGATTGGAACGGGTGGGAGGGGTGAGAGAGAAGTTGGATTGGAACGGGTGGGAGGGGTGAGAGAGAAGTTGGATTGGAACGGGTGGGAGGGGTGAGAGAGAAGTTGGATTGGAACGGGTGGGAGGGGTGAGAGAGAAGTTGGATTGGAACGGGTGGGAGGGGTGAGAGAGAAGTTGGATTGGAACGGGTGGGAGGGGTGAGAGAGAAGTTGGATTGGAACGGGTGGGAGGGGTGAGAGAGAAGTTGGATTGGAACGGGTGGGAGGGGTGAGAGAGAAGTTGGATTGGAACGGGTGGGAGGGGTGAGAGAGAAGTTGGATTGGAACGGGTGGGAGGGGTGAGAGAGAAGTTGGATTGGAACGGGTGGGAGGGGTGAGAGAGAAGTTGGATTGGAACGGGTGGGAGGGGTGAGAGAGAAGTTGGATTGGAACGGGTGGGAGGGGTGAGAGAGAAGTTGGATTGGAACGGGTGGGAGGGGTGAGAGAGAAGTTGGATTGGAACGGGTGGGAGGGGTGAGAGAGAAGTTGGATTGGAACGGGTGGGAGGGGTGAGAGAGAAGTTGGATTGGAACGGGTGGGAGGGGTGAGAGAGAAGTTGGATTGGAACGGGTGGGAGGGGTGAGAGAGAAGTTGGATTGGAACGGGTGGGAGGGGTGAGAGAGAAGTTGGATTGGAACGGGTGGGAGGGGTGAGAGAGAAGTTGGATTGGAACGGGTGGGAGGGGTGAGAGAGAAGTTGGATTGGAACGGGTGGGAGGGGTGAGAGAGAAGTTGGATTGGAACGGGTGGGAGGGGTGAGAGAGAAGTTGGATTGGAACGGGTGGGAGGGGTGAGAGAGAAGTTGGATTGGAACGGGTGGGAGGGGTGAGAGAGAAGTTGGATTGGAACGGGTGGGAGGGGTGAGAGAGAAGTTGGATTGGAACGGGTGGGAGGGGTGAGAGAGAAGTTGGATTGGAACGGGTGGGAGGGGTGAGAGAGAAGTTGGATTGGAACGGGTGGGAGGGGTGAGAGAGAAGTTGGATTGGAACGGGTGGGAGGGGTGAGAGAGAAGTTGGATTGGAACGGGTGGGAGGGGTGAGAGAGAAGTTGGATTGGAACGGGTGGGAGGGGTGAGAGAGAAGTTGGATTGGAACGGGTGGGAGGGGTGAGAGAGAAGTTGGATTGGAACGGGTGGGAGGGGTGAGAGAGAAGTTGGATTGGAACGGGTGGGAGGGGTGAGAGAGAAGTTGGATTGGAACGGGTGGGAGGGGTGAGAGAGAAGTTGGATTGGAACGGGTGGGAGGGGTGAGAGAGAAGTTGGATTGGAACGGGTGGGAGGGGTGAGAGAGAAGTTGGATTGGAACGGGTGGGAGGGGTGAGAGAGAAGTTGGATTGGAACGGGTGGGAGGGGTGAGAGAGAAGTTGGATTGGAACGGGTGGGAGGGGTGAGAGAGAAGTTGGATTGGAACGGGTGGGAGGGGTGAGAGAGAAGTTGGATTGGAACGGGTGGGAGGGGTGAGAGAGAAGTTGGATTGGAACGGGTGGGAGGGGTGAGAGAGAAGTTGGATTGGAACGGGTGGGAGGGGTGAGAGAGAAGTTGGATTGGAACGGGTGGGAGGGGTGAGAGAGAAGTTGGATTGGAACGGGTGGGAGGGGTGAGAGAGAAGTTGGATTGGAACGGGTGGGAGGGGTGAGAGAGAAGTTGGATTGGAACGGGTGGGAGGGGTGAGAGAGAAGTTGGATTGGAACGGGTGGGAGGGGTGAGAGAGAAGTTGGATTGGAACGGGTGGGAGGGGTGAG
This sequence comes from Closterium sp. Naga37s-1, assembly GCA_947471745.1. Classification (NCBI taxonomy): domain Eukaryota; kingdom Viridiplantae; phylum Streptophyta; class Zygnematophyceae; order Desmidiales; family Closteriaceae; genus Closterium; species Closterium sp. Naga37s-1. Next base: position 4,820,964 of record CANJKZ010000713.1, on the reverse strand, counting down.
AGAGAAGTTGGATTGGAACGGGTGGGAGGGGTGAGAGAGAAGTTGGATTGGAACGGGTGGGAGGGGTGAGAGAGAAGTTGGATTGGAACGGGTGGGAGGGGTGAGAGAGAAGTTGGATTGGAACGGGTGGGAGGGGTGAGAGAGAAGTTGGATTGGAACGGGTGGGAGGGGTGAGAGAGAAGTTGGATTGGAACGGGTGGGAGGGGTGAGAGAGAAGTTGGATTGGAACGGGTGGGAGGGGTGAGAGAGAAGCTGGATTGGAACGGGTGGGAGGGGTGAGAGAGAAGTTGGATTGGAACGGGTGGGAGGGGTGAGAGAGAAGTTGGATTGGAACGGGTGGGAGGGGTGAGAGAGAAGTTGGATTGGAACGGGTGGGAGGGGTGAGAGAGAAGTTGGATTGGAACGGGTGGGAGGGGTGAGAGAGAAGTTGGATTGGAACGGGTGGGAGGGGTGAGAGAGAAGTTGGATTGGAACGGGTGGGAGGGGTGAGAGAGAAGTTGGATTGGAACGGGTGGGAGGGGTGAGAGAGAAGTTGGATTGGAACGGGTGGGAGGGGTGAGAGAGAAGCTGGATTGGAACGGGTGGGAGGGGTGAGAGAGAAGTTGGATTGGAACGGGTGGGAGGGGTGAGAGAGAAGTTGGATTGGAACGGGTGGGAGGGGTGAGAGAGAAGTTGGATTGGAACGGGTGGGAGGGGTGAGAGAGAAGTTGGATTGGAACGGGTGGGAGGGGTGAGAGAGAAGTTGGATTGGAACGGGTGGGAGGGGTGAGAGAGAAGTTGGATTGGAACGGGTGGGAGGGGTGAGAGAGAAGTTGGATTGGAACGGGTGGGAGGGGTGAGAGAGAAGTTGGATTGGAACGGGTGGGAGGGGTGAGAGAGAAGTTGGATTGGAACGGGTGGGAGGGGTGAGAGAGAAGTTGGATTGGAACGGGTGGGAGGGGTGAGAGAGAAGTTGGATTGGAACGGGTGGGAGGGGTGAGAGAGAAGTTGGATTGGAACGGGTGGGAGGGGTGAGAGAGAAGTTGGATTGGAACGGGTGGGAGGGGTGAGAGAGAAGTTGGATTGGAACGGGTGGGAGGGGTGAGAGAGAAGTTGGATTGGAACGGGTGGGAGGGGTGAGAGAGAAGTTGGATTGGAACGGGTGGGAGGGGTGAGAGAGAAGTTGGATTGGAACGGGTGGGAGGGGTGAGAGAGAAGTTGGATTGGAACGGGTGGGAGGGGTGAGAGAGAAGCTGGATTGGAACGGGTGGGAGGGGTGAGAGAGAAGTTGGATTGGAACGGGTGGGAGGGGTGAGAGAGAAGTTGGATTGGAACGGGTGGGAGGGGTGAGAGAGAAGTTGGATTGGAACGGGTGGGAGGGGTGAGAGAGAAGTTGGATTGGAACGGGTGGGAGGGGTGAGAGAGAAGTTGGATTGGAACGGGTGGGAGGGGTGAGAGAGAAGTTGGATTGGAACGGGTGGGAGGGGTGAGAGAGAAGTTGGATTGGAACGGGTGGGAGGGGTGAGAGAGAAGTTGGATTGGAACGGGTGGGAGGGGTGAGAGAGAAGTTGGATTGGAACGGGTGGGAGGGGTGAGAGAGAAGTTGGATTGGAACGGGTGGGAGGGGTGAGAGAGAAGTTGGATTGGAACGGGTGGGAGGGGTGAGAGAGAAGTTGGATTGGAACGGGTGGGAGGGGTGAGAGAGAAGTTGGATTGGAATGGGTGGGAGGGGTGAGAGAGAAGTTGGATTGGAACGGGTGGGAGGGGTGAGAGAGAAGTTGGATTGGAACGGGTGGGAGGGGTGAGAGAGAAGTTGGATTGGAACGGGTGGGAGGGGTGAGAGAGAAGTTGGATTGGAACGGGTGGGAGGGGTGAGAGAGAAGCTGGATTGGAACGGGTGGGAGGGGTGAGAGAGAAGTTGGATTGGAACGGGTGGGAGGGGTGAGAGAGAAGTTGGATTGGAACGGGTGGGAGGGGTGAGAGAGAAGTTGGATTGGAACGGGTGGGAGGGGTGAGAGAGAAGTTGGATTGGAACGGGTGGGAGGGGTGAGAGAGAAGTTGGATTGGAACGGGTGGGAGGGGTGAGAGAGAAGTTGGATTGGAACGGGTGGGAGGGGTGAGAGAGAAGTTGGATTGGAACGGGTGGGAGGGGTGAGAGAGAAGTTGGATTGGAACGGGTGGGAGGGGTGAGAGAGAAGTTGGATTGTCACCTGCCTCATCGTGCTGATGGGGGAGAAACATGCCAAGGGGGAGCAGGGGGGGGTGTAAGGGATGAGAGAGGACTGAGGGGATGAAGGAGGGGAGCAGGGAGAGACGGTGGAGGGAAAGGAGGAGGGGTGTGAGAGGGAAGAAGTGGGTGGGAGAGGAGGAGGAGGCCAACGCACAGGAAAGGGATTGGGTCATGAGGTTTGCGTTAGCAGATGCGTTGGTGCCTTGAGTATGCCCAACCCATCCCCCCAGATGCCCCCAGATGCCCCATTCTAGACTCAAAGGATGGTCGGATGCCTCCTTCCCTCCAGATGCCTTTGTGCTGAGCCACCTCCCCCATCCCCCACCTCACCCTTTCCATCTCCAGGTCCTCTGAATCACTCGTGCTGCCGCCACTGCTGCTGTAGTTGCTGCTGCGCGCATCTCCCCCTGCCCCGCCCACCACGCCCTCCCCGCCTTCCAGTGCATTTGTCCCGTAGCGGCATGCAAAGTAGCTCGTGTCGTGTGCGTTCTCTGGCTCGGGAACGAACGGGGGCTGGCAGGACGGAGGGAGGGCACATCGGCAAGAGAGGGACATAAATCAGCCGCTTCTGAGCCCATCCGCACCCACCACGCCCTCCTCTCCTTCCAGTGCGTTTGCCCCGTAACGGCATGCAAAGTAGCTCGTGACGTGTGCGTTCTCTGGCTCGGGAATGAAAGGCAGTGAGAGGGCGGATTCAGAAGATGGGGCATTCGATCAGATGTTGTTGCGGCAATATAGCAGCAGCAGCAAAGGGTGCAGCGAGTTCAGGAAAAGCGAGGCTTTAGCCTAACCTTTTCAGAGGAGAGGGTGTCCCAGTCGATGCTGCTTTGGAAATTCTCAGAGGCAACTCTAGCCCAGCAGCAGCAAGAAGAGCAAAGGTCTAACCTTCTCAGAGGAGAGGGTGTCCCAGTCAATGTCGCGAAAGAAGGGATGCCTCTTGATCTGCAGCACGTGCGAGAGGGGCGGGAGGAGCACACACACATCACATTTCCAGCAAAACAAAGAGCACACGCACAAAAAAAAAAAAAAAAAAAAAAAAAAAAAAAAAGTAAGAAAGAAAGAAAAAAGGTGAATGGAGCTAAGGGTAAGTGACAGAGTGAGTGAATGGAGTGAGGAAGATGCAGCAGAGTGAGTGCATGGAGAGCAAGGGAGTGAAGAGGTGGCAAGAGGTGGCAAGGGGTGGCAAGGGGTGGCTGACCTCGTCTGCTCCCTGGGCGCCTAGACGCTCATCCGGGTCGAAAGTGAGAAGCCTGGAGAACACAGGAGAGAGCAGCAGGCAGGGAAACAACAAGGCTACCGGGATAAGTGCACTCAAGTGAGGGCTTTTCCTCCCTTTCCCTTTGTTTCTCTCCTTTTCCCCCCCACTCCCCCATCCCCCTTGCCCTTTTCCAGCCAGTCACTGGGATTAGCGTATGCATTAGAATCTGAAGTTGATTGCCACAGACAAGGCGCGTACCTGTCAATGAGGCCCTTTGCCTCGTACAACATGTCTTCTAGCACAGCTGCTCTTTGCTCATAGGAGAAAGGCTGCAGTGTGCGAAGCACGACGCTCACCTGTTGCTTGCTTGCTTGCCACAGGCATTCCAATCCACTTACCTGTCAAGGTGCATACCTGTCAAGGTGCATACCTGTCAAGGTGCATACCTGTCAAGGTGCATACCTGTCAAGGTGCATACCTGTCAAGGTGCATACCTGTCAAGGTGCATACCTGTCAAGGTGCATACCTGTCAAGGTGCATACCTGTCAAGGTGCATACCTGTCAAGGTGCGTACCTGTCAAGGTGCATACCTGTCAAGGTGCATACCTGTCAAGGTGCATACCTGTCAAGGTGCATACCTGTCAAGGTGCATACCTGTCAAGGCGCATACCTGTCAAGGCGGGTACCTGTCTATAAGGTCTTTCGCCTCGTATGACATGTCTTCTGGCACAGCCGGCCATGTGATGTCGCGGTTCAATATGTTGTCAAAGATTTGCTTATAAAGGGGATAAGCATGGGGGAAGAGCAGGGGATAAGCAGGGATGGCAATGGGAGGAGGTGGAAGAGGGACAGTTTGTTGTCACGGATTCACTTTTAAGGGGGATACAGGAGGAACCAGCTGGATATGGGAGGAACGGAAAGTCAGTGTGCACAAAACAAGGCAGTTGTGTGGGGGGGTGCACAAAACAAGGAGAACGGAGATGTGTCAAAACGCAATAAGTGAATGTGCACACGAGGTAGGGGTGGGGTGAGGGGGGTGGAAGGAGGGGGTTGTTGGGAGGGTTGTGCAAGAGAATTGCAAGCGTATCATATCAACAAAGGAGAGAAAGAGAGAGAGGTACCTGAGGAGAGGGGGCGTTGAAGGGCGGAATTCCCACCAGCAGCTCATACAGCAGCACTCCCACTGACCACCAGTCCGCTGCTGGGCCTGGGAACGCATAGAGATGAATACAGAGAGAGGCGAAACCAAGAGCGAGTGGAATGGGATGGAATCGAGTGGTAAGAGCTCGACACCAGACAGGGGAATCCCCACCAGCAGCTCGTATAGCAGCACTCCCACTGACCATCAGTCGACTGCAGGGCCTGAGAGGGCGCGCAGGCGGGAAAGCAGGGAGCGAGCAGAGAAGAATGCGGTCTCAAAAGTCACACGGAAGAATGCGGAGAGATAAATACAGAGAGGGGCCACCAAGGGGCACGCAGCACGGACAGACGCAAGTGGGACAGCGATCGATCTCCTCCAAACAAGGCAGGATCCCCACCAGCAGCTCGTACAGCAGCACTCCCACTGACCACTGGTCCGCTGCCGGGCCTGGGGGGTTGAACGGGGGGGGCGGGGGGGAAGCGAGAGACAAGACGGCATGCCACTCATGCACCGACGCCACAAACCACATGCGCACCGTGTGGAAGACCGAGCAGAATCTAGGTGACTTTTGAATCGACTCAAAAGTCACCACATGCGCACCGTGTGGAAGGCCGAGCAGAATCTAGGTGACTTTTGAGTCGACTCAAAAGTCACCACATGCGCACCGTGTGGAAGGCCGAGCAGAATCTAGGTGACTTTTGAGTCGACTCAAAAGTCACCACATGCGCACCGTGTGGAAGGCCGAGCAGAATCTAGGTGACTTTTGAGTCGACTCAAAAGTCACCACATGCGCACCGTGTGGAAGGCCGAGCAGAATCTAGGTGACTTTTGAGTCGACTCAAAAGTCACCACATGCGCACCGTTTGGAAGGCCGAGCAGAATCTAGGTGACTTTTGAGTCGACTCAAAAGTCACCACATGCGCACCGTGTGGAAGGCCGAGCAGAATCTAGGTGACTTTTGAATCGACTCAAAAGTCACCACATGCGCACCGTGTGGAAGGCCGAGCAGAATCTAGGTGACTTTTGAGTCGACTCAAAAGTCACCACATGCGCACCGTGTGGAAGGCCGAGCAGAATCTAGGTGACTTTTGAGTCGACTCAAAAGTCACCACATGCGCACCGTGTGGAAGGCCGAGCAGAATCTAGGTGACTTTTGAATCGACTCAAAAGTCACCACATGCGCACCGTGTGGAAGGCCGAGCAGAATCTAGGTGACTTTTGAGTCGACTCAAAAGTCACCACATGCGCACCGTGTGGAAGGCCGAGCAGAATCTAGGTGACTTTTGAGTCGACTCAAAAGTCACGACATGCGCACCGTGTGGAAGGCCGAGCAGAATCTAGGTGACTTTTGAGTCGACTCAAAAGTCACCACATGCGCACCGTGTGGAAGGCCGAGCAGAATCTAGGTGACTTTTGAGTCGACTCAAAAGTCACCACATGCGCACCGTGTGGAAGGCCGAGCAGAATCTAGGTGACTTTTGAGTCGACTCAAAAGTCACGACATGCGCACCGTGTGGAAGGCCGAGCAGAATCTAGGTGACTTTTGAGTCGACTCAAAAGTCACCACATGCGCACCGTGTGGAAGGCCGAGCAGAATCTAGGTGACTTTTGAGTCGACTCAAAAGTCACCACATGCGCACCGTGTGGAAGGCCGAGCAGAATCTAGGTGACTTTTGAGTCGACTCAAAAGTCACGACATGCGCACCGTGTGGAAGGCCGAGCAGAATCTAGGTGACTTTTGAGTCGACTCAAAAGTCACCACATGCGCACCGTGTGGAAGGCCGAGCAGAATCTAGGTGACGTTTGAGTCGACTCAAAAGTCACCACATGCGCACCGTGTGGACGGCCGAGCAGAATCTAGGTGAATTTTGAGTCGACTCAAAAGTCACGACATGCGCACCGTGTGGAAGGCCGAGCAGAATCTAGGTGAATTTTGAGTCGACTCAAAAGTCACCACATGCGCACCGTGTGGAAGGCCGAGCAGAATCTAGGTGACTTTTGAGTCGACTCAAAAGTCACCACATGCGCACCGTGTGGAAGGCCGAGCAGAATCTAGGTGACTTTTGAATCGACTCAAAAGTCACCACATGCGCACCGTGTGGAAGGCCGAGCAGAATCTAGGTGACTTTTGAGTCGACTCAAAAGTCACCACATGCGCACCGTGTGGAAGGCCGAGCAGAATCTAGGTGACCTTTGAGTCGACTCAAAAGTCACCACATGCGCACCGTGTGGAAGACCGAGCAGAATCTAGGTGACTTATGAATCGACTCAAAAGTCACCACATGCGCACCGTGTGGAAGGCCGAGCAGAATCTAGGTGACTTTTGAGTCGACTCAAAAGTCACCACATGCGCACCGTGTGGAAGGCCGAGCAGAATCTAGGTGACTTTTGAGTCGACTCAAAAGTCACCACATGCGCACCGTGTGGAAGGCCGAGCAGAATCTAGGTGACTTTTGAGTCGACTCAAAAGTCACCACATGCGCACCGTGTGGAAGGCCGAGCAGAATCTAGGTGACTTTTGAGTCGACTCAAAAGTCACCACATGCGCACCGTGTGGAAGGCCGAGCAGAATCTAGGTGACTTTTGAATCGACTCAAAAGTCACCACATGCGCACCGTGTGGAAGGCCGAGCAGAATCTAGGTGACTTTTGAGTCGACTCAAAAGTCACCACATGCGCACCGTGTGGAAGGCCGAGCAGAATCTAGGTGACCTTTGAGTCGACTCAAAAGTCACCACATGCGCACCGTGTGGAAGACCGAGCAGAATCTAGGTGACTTTTGAATCGACTCAAAAGTCACCACATGCGCACCGTGTGGAAGGCCGAGCAGAATCTAGGTGACTTTTGAGTCGACTCAAAAGTCACCACATGCGCACCGTGTGGAAGGCCGAGCAGAATCTAGGTGACTTTTGAGTCGACTCAAAAGTCACCACATGCGCACCGTGTGGAAGGCCGAGCAGAATCTAGGTGACTTTTGAGTCGACTCAAAAGTCACCACATGCGCACCGTGTGGAAGGCCGAGCAGAATCTAGGTGACTTTTGAGTCGACTCAAAAGTCACCACATGCGCACCGTGTGGAAGGCCGAGCAGAATCTAGGTGACTTTTGAATCGACTCAAAAGTCACCACATGCGCACCGTGTGGAAGGCCGAGCAGAATCTAGGTGACTTTTGAGTCGACTCAAAAGTCACCACATGCGCACCGTGTGGAAGGCCGAGCAGAATCTAGGTGACTTTTGAGTCGACTCAAAAGTCACCACATGCGCACCGTGTGGAAGACCGAGCAGAATCTAGGTGACTTTTGAATCGACTCAAAAGTCACCACATGCGCACCGTGTGGAAGGCCGAGCAGAATCTAGGTGACTTTTGAGTCGACTCAAAAGTCACCACATGCGCACCGTGTGGAAGGCCGAGCAGAATCTAGGTGACTTTTGAGTCGACTCAAAAGTCACCACATGCGCACCGTGTGGAAGGCCGAGCAGAATCTAGGTGACTTTTGAGTCGACTCAAAAGTCACCACATGCGCACCGTGTGGAAGGCCGAGCAGAATCTAGGTGACTTTTGAGTCGACTCAAAAGTCACCACATGCGCACCGTGTGGAAGGCCGAGCAGAATCTAGGTGACTTTTGAGTCGACTCAAAAGTCACCACATGCGCACCGTGTGGAAGGCCGAGCAGAATCTAGGTGACTTTTGAGTCGACTCAAAAGTCACCACATGCGCACCGTGTGGAAGGCCGAGCAGAATCTAGGTGACGTTTGAGTCGACTCAAAAGTCACCACATGCGCACCGTGTGGACGGCCGAGCAGAATCTAGGTGAATTTTGAGTCGACTCAAAAGTCACCACATGCGCACCGTGTGGAAGGCCGAGCAGAATCTAGGTGAATTTTGAGTCGACTCAAAAGTCACCACATGCGCACCGTGTGGAAGGCCGAGCAGAATCTAGGTGACTTTTGAGTCGACTCAAAAGTCACCACATGCGCACCGTGTGGAAGGCCGAGCAGAATCTAGGTGACTTTTGAATCGACTCAAAAGTCACCACATGCGCACCGTGTGGAAGGCCGAGCAGAATCTAGGTGACTTTTGAGTCGACTCAAAAGTCACCACATGCGCACCGTGTGGAAGACCGAGCAGAATCTAGGTGACTTTTGAGTCGACTCAAAAGTCACCACATGCGCACCGTGTGGAAGGCCGAGCAGAATCTAGGTGACTTTTGAGTCGACTCAAAAGTCACCACATGCGCACCGTGTGGAAGGCCGAGCAGAATCTAGGTGACTTTTGAATCGACTCAAAAGTCACCACATGCGCACCGTGTGGAAGGCCGAGCAGAATCTAGGTGACTTTTGAGTCGACTCAAAAGTCACCACATGCGCACCGTGTGGAAGACCGAGCAGAATCTAGGTGACTTTTGAGTCGACTCAAAAGTCACCACATGCGCACCGTGTGGAAGGCCGAGCAGAATCTAGGTGACTTTTGAGTCGACTCAAAAGTCACCACATGCGCACCGTGTGGAAGGCCGAGCAGAATCTAGGTGACTTTTGAATCGACTCAAAAGTCACCACATGCGCACCGTGTGGAAGGCCGAGCAGAATCTAGGTGACTTTTGAGTCGACTCAAAAGTCACCACATGCGCACCGTGTGGAAGGCCGAGCAGAATCTAGGTGACTTTTGAGTCGACTCAAAAGTCACCACATGCGCACCGTGTGGAAGGCCGAGCAGAATCTAGGTGACTTTTGAGTCGACTCAAAAGTCACCACATGCGCACCGTGTGGAAGGCCGAGCAGAATCTAGGTGACTTTTGAGTCGACTCAAAAGTCACCACATGCGCACCGTGTGGAAGGCCGAGCAGAATCTAGGTGACTTTTGAGTCGACTCAAAAGTCACCACATGCGCACCGTGTGGAAGGCCGAGCAGAATCTAGGTGACTTTTGAGTCGACTCAAAAGTCACCACATGCGCACCGTGTGGAAGGCCGAGCAGAATCTAGGTGACTTTTGAATCGACTCAAAAGTCACCACATGCGCACCGTGTGGAAGGCCGAGCAGAATCTAGGTGACTTTTGAGTCGACTCAAAAGTCACCACATGCGCACCGTGTGGAAGACCGAGCAGAATCTAGGTGACTTTTGAGTCGACTCAAAAGTCACCACATGCGCACCGTGTGGAAGGCCGAGCAGAATCTAGGTGACTTTTGAGTCGACTCAAAAGTCACCACATGCGCACCGTGTGGAAGGCCGAGCAGAATCTAGGTGACTTTTGAATCGACTCAAAAGTCACCACATGCGCACCGTGTGGAAGGCCGAGCAGAATCTAGGTGACTTTTGAGTCGACTCAAAAGTCACCACATGCGCACCGTGTGGAAGGCCGAGCAGAATCTAGGTGACTTTTGAGTCGACTCAAAAGTCACCACATGCGCACCGTGTGGAAGGCCGAGCAGAATCTAGGTGACTTTTGAGTCGACTCAAAAGTCACCACATGCGCACCGTGTGGAAGGCCGAGCAGAATCTAGGTGACTTTTGAGTCGACTCAAAAGTCACCACATGCGCACCGTGTGGAAGGCCGAGCAGAATCTAGGTGACTTTTGAGTCGACTCAAAAGTCACCACATGCGCACCGTGTGGAAGGCCGAGCAGAATCTAGGTGACTTTTGAGTCGACTCAAAAGTCACCACATGCGCACCGTGTGGAAGGCCGAGCAGAATCTAGGTGACTTTTGAATCGACTCAAAAGTCACCACACGCACCGTGTGGAAGGCCGAGCAGAATCTAGGTGACTTTTGAGTCGACTCAAAAGTCACCACATGCGCACCGTGTGGAAGGCCGAGCAGAATCTAGGTGACGTTTGAGTCGACTCAAAAGTCACCACATGCGCACCGTGTGGACGGCCGAGCAGAATCTAGGTGAATTTTGAGTCGACTCAAAAGTCACGACATGCGCACCGTGTGGAAGGCCGAGCAGAATCTAGGTGAATTTTGAGTCGACTCAAAAGTCACCACATGCGCACCGTGTGGAAGGCCGAGCAGAATCTAGGTGACCTTTGAGTCGACTCAAAAGTCACCACATGCGCACCGTGTGGAAGACCGAGCAGAATCTAGGTGACTTTTGAATCGACGCAAAAGTCACCACATGCGCACCGTGTGGAAGGCCGAGCAGAATCTAGGTGACTTTTGAGTCGACTCAAAAGTCACCACATGCGCACCGTGTGGAAGGCCGAGCAGAATCTAGGTGACTTTTGAGTCGACTCAAAAGTCACCACATGCGCACCGTGTGGAAGGCCGAGCAGAATCTAGGTGACTTTTGAGTCGACTCAAAAGTCACCACATGCGCACCGTGTGGAAGGCCGAGCAGAATCTAGGTGACTTTTGAGTCGACTCAAAAGTCACCACATGCGCACCGTGTGGAAGGCCGAGCAGAATCTAGGTGACTTTTGAGTCGACTCAAAAGTCACCACATGCGCACCGTGTGGAAGGCCGAGCAGAATCTAGGTGACTTTTGAATCGACTCAAAAGTCACCACATGCGCACCGTGTGGAAGGCCGAGCAGAATCTAGGTGACTTTTGAGTCGACTCAAAAGTCACCACATGCGCACCGTGTGGAAGACCGAGCAGAATCTAGGTGACCTTTGAGTCGACTCAAAAGTCACCACATGCGCACCGTGTGGAAGGCCGAGCAGAATCTAGGTGACTTTTGAGTCGACTCAAAAGTCACCACATGCGCACCGTGTGGAAGGCCGAGCAGAATCTAGGTGACTTTTGAGTCGACTCAAAAGTCACCACATGCGCACCGTGTGGAAGGCCGAGCAGAATCTAGGTGACTTTTGAGTCGACTCAAAAGTCACCACATGCGCACCGTGTGGAAGGCCGAGCAGAATCTAGGTGACTTTTGAGTCGACTCAAAAGTCACCACATGCGCACCGTGTGGAAGGCCGAGCAGAATCTAGGTGACTTTTGAGTCGACTCAAAAGTCACCACATGCGCACCGTGTGGAAGGCCGAGCAGAATCTAGGTGACTTTTGAGTCGACTCAAAAGTCACCACATGCGCACCGTGTGGAAGGCCGAGCAGAATCTAGGTGACTTTTGAGTCGACTCAAAAGTCACCACATGCGCACCGTGTGGAAGGCCGAGCAGAATCTAGGTGACTTTTGAGTCGACTCAAAAGTCACCACATGCGCACCGTGTGGAAGGCCGAGCAGAATCTAGGTGACTTTTGAGTCGACTCAAAAGTCACCACATGTGCACCGTGTGGAAGGCCGAGCAGAATCTAGGTGACGTTTGAGTCGACTCAAAAGTCACCACATGCGCACCGTGTGGACGGCCGAGCAGAATCTAGGTGAATTTTGAGTCGACTCAAAAGTCACGACATGCGCACCGTGTGGAAGGCCGAGCAGAATCTAGGTGAATTTTGAGTCGACTCAAAAGTCACCACATGCGCACCGTGTGGAAGGCCGAGCAGAATCTAGGTGACTTTTGAATCGACTCAAAAGTCACCACATGCGCACCGTGTGGAAGGCCGAGCAGAATCTAGGTGACTTTTGAGTCGACTCAAAAGTCACCACATGCGCACCGTGTGGAAGGCCGAGCAGAATCTAGGTGACTTTTGAGTCGACTCAAAAGTCACCACATGCGCACCGTGTGGAAGGCCGAGCAGAATCTAGGTGACTTTTGAGTCGACTCAAAAGTCACCACATGCGCACCGTGTGGAAGGCCGAGCAGAATCTAGGTGACTTTTGAGTCGACTCAAAAGTCACCACATGCGCACCGTGTGGAAGGCCGAGCAGAATCTAGGTGACTTTTGAGTCGACTCAAAAGTCACCACATGCGCACCGTGTGGAAGGCCGAGCAGAATCTAGGTGACTTTTGAGTCGACTCAAAAGTCACCACATGCGCACCGTGTGGAAGGCCGAGCAGAATCTAGGTGACTTTTGAGTCGACTCAAAAGTCACCACATGCGCACCGTGTGGAAGGCCGAGCAGAATCTAGGTGACTTTTGAGTCGACTCAAAAGTCACCACATGCGCACCGTGTGGAAGGCCGAGCAGAATCTAGGTGACGTTTGAGTCGACTCAAAAGTCACCACATGCGCACCGTGTGGACGGCCGAGCAGAATCTAGGTGAATTTTGAGTCGACTCAAAAGTCACGACATGCGCACCGTGTGGAAGGCCGAGCAGAATCTAGGTGAATTTTGAGTCGACTCAAAAGTCACCACATGCGCACCGTGTGGAAGGCCGAGCAGAATCTAGGTGACTTTTGAGTCGACTCAAAAGTCACCACATGCGCACCGTGTGGAAGGCCGAGCAGAATCTAGGTGACTTTTGAGTCGACTCAAAAGTCACCACATGCGCACCGTGTGGAAGGCCGAGCAGAATCTAGGTGACTTTTGAGTCGACTCAAAAGTCACCACATGCGCACCGTGTGGAAGGCCGAGCAGAATCTAGGTGACTTTTGAGTCGACTCAAAAGTCACCACATGCGCACCGTGTGGAAGGCCGAGCAGAATCTAGGTGACTTTTGAGTCGACTCAAAAGTCACCACATGCGCACCGTGTGGAAGGCCGAGCAGAATCTAGGTGACTTTTGAGTCGACTCAAAAGTCACCACATGCGCACCGTGTGGAAGGCCGAGCAGAATCTAGGTGACTTTTGAGTCGACTCAAAAGTCACCACATGCGCACCGTGTGGAAGGCCGAGCAGAATCTAGGTGACTTTTGAGTCGACTCAAAAGTCACCACATGCGCACCGTGTGGAAGGCCGAGCAGAATCTAGGTGACTTTTGAGTCGACTCAAAAGTCACCACATGCGCACCGTGTGGAAGGCCGAGCAGAATCTAGGTGACTTTTGAGTCGACTCAAAAGTCACCACATGCGCACCGTGTGGAAGGCCGAGCAGAATCTAGGTGACTTTTGAGTCGACTCAAAAGTCACCACATGCGCACCGTGTGGAAGGCCGAGCAGAATCTAGGTGACTTTTGAGTCGACTCAAAAGTCACCACATGCGCACCGTGTGGAAGGCCGAGCAGAATCTAGGTGACTTTTGAGTCGACTCAAAAGTCACCACATGCGCACCGTGTGGAAGGCCGAGCAGAATCTAGGTGACTTTTGAGTCGACTCAAAAGTCACCACATGCGCACCGTGTGGAAGGCCGAGCAGAATCTAGGTGACTTTTGAGTCGACTCAAAAGTCACCACATGCGCACCGTGTGGAAGGCCGAGCAGAATCTAGGTGACTTTTGAGTCGACTCAAAAGTCACCACATGTGCACCGTGTGGAAGGCCGAGCAGAATCTAGGTGACGTTTGAGTCGACTCAAAAGTCACCACATGCGCACCGTGTGGACGGCCGAGCAGAATCTAGGTGAATTTTGAGTCGACTCAAAAGTCACCACATGCGCACCGTGTGGAAGGCCGAGCAGAATCTAGGTGACTTTTGAGTCGACTCAAAAGTCACCACATGCGCACCGTGTGGAAGGCCGAGCAGAATCTAGGTGACGTTTGAGTCGACTCAAAAGTCACCACATGCGCACCGTGTGGACGGCCGAGCAGAATCTAGGTGAATTTTGAGTCGACTCAAAAGTCACGACATGCGCACCGTGTGGAAGGCCGAGCAGAATCTAGGTGAATTTTGAGTCGACTCAAAAGTCACCACATGCGCACCGTGTGGAAGGCCGAGCAGAATCTAGGTGACTTTTGAGTCGACTCAAAAGTCACCACATGCGCACCGTGTGGAAGGCCGAGCAGAATCTAGGTGACTTTTGAGTCGACTCAAAAGTCACCACATGCGCACCGTGTGGAAGGCCGAGCAGAATCTAGGTGACTTTTGAGTCGACTCAAAAGTCACCACATGCGCACCGTGTGGAAGGCCGAGCAGAATCTAGGTGACTTTTGAGTCGACTCAAAAGTCACCACATGCGCACCGTGTGGAAGGCCGAGCAGAATCTAGGTGACCTTTGAGTCGACTCAAAAGTCACCACATGCGCACCGTGTGGAAGACCGAGCAGAATCTAGGTGACTTTTGAATCGACGCAAAAGTCACCACATGCGCACCGTGTGGAAGGCCGAGCAGAATCTAGGTGACTTTTGAATCGACTCAAAAGTCACCACATGCGCACCGTGTGGAAGGCCGAGCAGAATCTAGGTGACTTTTGAGTCGACTCAAAAGTCACCACATGCGCACCGTGTGGAAGGCCGAGCAGAATCTAGGTGACTTTTGAGTCGACTCAAAAGTCACCACATGCGCACCGTGTGGAAGGCCGAGCAGAATCTAGGTGAATTTTGAGTCGACTCAAAAGTCACCACATGCGCACCGTGTGGAAGGCCGAGCAGAATCTAGGTGACTTTTGAATCGACTCAAAAGTCACCACATGCGCACCGTGTGGAAGGCCGAGCAGAATCTAGGTGACTTTTGAGTCGACTCAAAAGTCACCACATGCGCACCGTGTGGAAGGCCGAGCAGAATCTAGGTGACGTTTGAGTCGACTCAAAAGTCACCACATGCGCACCGTGTGGACGGCCGAGCAGAATCTAGGTGAATTTTGAGTCGACTCAAAAGTCACGACATGCGCACCGTGTGGAAGGCCGAGCAGAATCTAGGTGAATTTTGAGTCGACTCAAAAGTCACCACATGCGCACCGTGTGGAAGGCCGAGCAGAATCTAGGTGACCTTTGAGTCGACTCAAAAGTCACCACATGCGCACCGTGTGGAAGACCGAGCAGAATCTAGGTGACTTTTGAATCGACGCAAAAGTCACCACATGCGCACCGTGTGGAAGGCCGAGCAGAATCTAGGTGACTTTTGAGTCGACTCAAAAGTCACCACATGCGCACCGTGTGGAAGGCCGAGCAGAATCTAGGTGACTTTTGAGTCGACTCAAAAGTCACCACATGCGCACCGTGTGGAAGGCCGAGCAGAATCTAGGTGACTTTTGAATCGACTCAAAAGTCACCACATGCGCACCGTGTGGAAGGCCGAGCAGAATCTAGGTGACTTTTGAGTCGACTCAAAAGTCACCACATGCGCACCGTGTGGAAGGCCGAGCAGAATCTAGGTGACTTTTGAGTCGACTCAAAAGTCACCACATGCGCACCGTGTGGAAGGCCGAGCAGAATCTAGGTGACTTTTGAGTCGACTCAAAAGTCACCACATGCGCACCGTGTGGAAGGCCGAGCAGAATCTAGGTGACTTTTGAGTCGACTCAAAAGTCACCACATGCGCACCGTGTGGAAGGCCGAGCAGAATCTAGGTGACTTTTGAGTCGACTCAAAAGTCACCACATGCGCACCGTGTGGAAGGCCGAGCAGAATCTAGGTGACTTTTGAGTCGACTCAAAAGTCACCACATGCGCACCGTGTGGAAGGCCGAGCAGAATCTAGGTGACTTTTGAGTCGACTCAAAAGTCACCACATGCGCACCGTGTGGAAGGCCGAGCAGAATCTAGGTGACTTTTGAGTCGACTCAAAAGTCACCACATGCGCACCGTGTGGAAGGCCGAGCAGAATCTAGGTGACGTTTGAGTCGACTCAAAAGTCACCACATGCGCACCGTGTGGACGGCCGAGCAGAATCTAGGTGAATTTTGAGTCGACTCAAAAGTCACGACATGCGCACCGTGTGGAAGGCCGAGCAGAATCTAGGTGAATTTTGAGTCGACTCAAAAGTCACCACATGCGCACCGTGTGGAAGGCCGAGCAGAATCTAGGTGACTTTTGAGTCGACTCAAAAGTCACCACATGCGCACCGTGTGGAAGGCCGAGCAGAATCTAGGTGACTTTTGAATCGACTCAAAAGTCACCACATGCGCACCGTGTGGAAGGCCGAGCAGAATCTAGGTGACTTTTGAGTCGACTCAAAAGTCACCACATGCGCACCGTGTGGAAGACCGAGCAGAATCTAGGTGACCTTTGAGTCGACTCAAAAGTCACCACATGCGCACCGTGTGGAAGACCGAGCAGAATCTAGGTGACTTTTGAATCGACGCAAAAGTCACCACATGCGCACCGTGTGGAAGGCCGAGCAGAATCTAGGTGACTTTTGAGTCGACTCAAAAGTCACCACATGCGCACCGTGTGGAAGGCCGAGCAGAATCTAGGTGACTTTTGAGTCGACTCAAAAGTCACCACATGCGCACCGTGTGGAAGGCCGAGCAGAATCTAGGTGACTTTTGAGTCGACTCAAAAGTCACCACATGCGCACCGTGTGGAAGGCCGAGCAGAATCTAGGTGACTTTTGAGTCGACTCAAAAGTCACCACATGCGCACCGTGTGGAAGGCCGAGCAGAATCTAGGTGACTTTTGAGTCGACTCAAAAGTCACCACATGCGCACCGTGTGGAAGGCCGAGCAGAATCTAGGTGACTTTTGAATCGACTCAAAAGTCACCACATGCGCACCGTGTGGAAGGCCGAGCAGAATCTAGGTGACTTTTGAGTCGACTCAAAAGTCACCACATGCGCACCGTGTGGAAGGCCGAGCAGAATCTAGGTGACTTTTGAGTCGACTCAAAAGTCACCACATGCGCACCGTGTGGAAGGCCGAGCAGAATCTAGGTGACTTTTGAGTCGACTCAAAAGTCACCACATGCGCACCGTGTGGAAGGCCGAGCAGAATCTAGGTGACTTTTGAGTCGACTCAAAAGTCACCACATGCGCACCGTGTGGAAGGCCGAGCAGAATCTAGGTGACTTTTGAGTCGACTCAAAAGTCACCACATGCGCACCGTGTGGAAGGCCGAGCAGAATCTAGGTGACTTTTGAGTCGACTCAAAAGTCACCACATGCGCACCGTGTGGAAGGCCGAGCAGAATCTAGGTGACTTTTGAGTCGACTCAAAAGTCACCACATGCGCACCGTGTGGAAGGCCGAGCAGAATCTAGGTGACTTTTGAGTCGACTCAAAAGTCACCACATGTGCACCGTGTGGAAGGCCGAGCAGAATCTAGGTGACGTTTGAGTCGACTCAAAAGTCACCACATGCGCACCGTGTGGACGGCCGAGCAGAATCTAGGTGAATTTTGAGTCGACTCAAAAGTCACGACATGCGCACCGTGTGGAAGGCCGAGCAGAATCTAGGTGAATTTTGAGTCGACTCAAAAGTCACCACATGCGCACCGTGTGGAAGGCCGAGCAGAATCTAGGTGACTTTTGAGTCGACTCAAAAGTCACCACATGCGCACCGTGTGGAAGGCCGAGCAGAATCTAGGTGACTTTTGAATCGACTCAAAAGTCACCACATGCGCACCGTGTGGAAGGCCGAGCAGAATCTAGGTGACTTTTGAGTCGACTCAAAAGTCACCACATGCGCACCGTGTGGAAGGCCGAGCAGAATCTAGGTGACCTTTGAGTCGACTCAAAAGTCACCACATGCGCACCGTGTGGAAGACCGAGCAGAATCTAGGTGACTTTTGAATCGACGCAAAAGTCACCACATGCGCACCGTGTGGAAGGCCGAGCAGAATCTAGGTGACTTTTGAGTCGACTCAAAAGTCACCACATGCGCACCGTGTGGAAGGCCGAGCAGAATCTAGGTGACTTTTGAGTCGACTCAAAAGTCACCACATGCGCACCGTGTGGAAGGCCGAGCAGAGTCTAGGTGACTTTTGAGTCGACTCAAAAGTCACCACATGCGCACCGTGTGGAAGGCCGAGCAGAATCTAGGTGACGTTTGAGTCGACTCAAAAGTCACCACATGCGCACCGTGTGGACGGCCGAGCAGAATCTAGGTGAATTTTGAGTCGACTCAAAAGTCACCACATGCGCACCGTGTGGAAGGCCGAGCAGAATCTAGGTGAATTTTGAGTCGACTCAAAAGTCACCACATGCGCACCGTGTGGAAGGCCGAGCAGAATCTAGGTGACTTTTGAGTCGACTCAAAAGTCACCACATGCGCACCGTGTGGAAGGCCGAGCAGAATCTAGGTGACTTTTGAATCGACTCAAAAGTCACCACATGCGCACCGTGTGGAAGGCCGAGCAGAATCTAGGTGACTTTTGAGTCGACTCAAAAGTCACCACATGCGCACCGTGTGGAAGGCCGAGCAGAATCTAGGTGACCTTTGAGTCGACTCAAAAGTCACCACATGCGCACCGTGTGGAAGACCGAGCAGAATCTAGGTGACTTTTGAATCGACGCAAAAGTCACCACATGCGCACCGTGTGGAAGGCCGAGCAGAATCTAGGTGACTTTTGAATCGACTCAAAAGTCACCACATGCGCACCGTGTGGAAGGCCGAGCAGAATCTAGGTGACTTTTGAGTCGACTCAAAAGTCACCACATGCGCACCGTGTGGAAGGCCGAGCAGAATCTAGGTGACTTTTGAGTCGACTCAAAAGTCACCACATGCGCACCGTGTGGAAGGCCGAGCAGAATCTAGGTGACTTTTGAGTCGACTCAAAAGTCACCACATGCGCACCGTGTGGAAGGCCGAGCAGAATCTAGGTGACTTTTGAGTCGACTCAAAAGTCACCACATGCGCACCGTGTGGAAGGCCGAGCAGAATCTAGGTGACTTTTGAGTCGACTCAAAAGTCACCACATGCGCACCGTGTGGAAGGCCGAGCAGAATCTAGGTGACTTTTGAGTCGACTCAAAAGTCACCACATGCGCACCGTGTGGAAGGCCGAGCAGAATCTAGGTGACTTTTGAGTCGACTCAAAAGTCACCACATGCGCACCGTGTGGAAGGCCGAGCAGAATCTAGGTGACTTTTGAGTCGACTCAAAAGTCACCACATGCGCACCGTGTGGAAGGCCGAGCAGAATCTAGGTGACTTTTGAGTCGACTCAAAAGTCACCACATGTGCACCGTGTGGAAGGCCGAGCAGAATCTAGGTGACGTTTGAGTCGACTCAAAAGTCACCACATGCGCACCGTGTGGACGGCCGAGCAGAATCTAGGTGAATTTTGAGTCGACTCAAAAGTCACGACATGCGCACCGTGTGGAAGGCCGAGCAGAATCTAGGTGAATTTTGAGTCGACTCAAAAGTCACCACATGCGCACCGTGTGGAAGGCCGAGCAGAATCTAGGTGACTTTTGAGTCGACTCAAAAGTCACCACATGCGCACCGTGTGGAAGGCCGAGCAGAATCTAGGTGACATTTGAATCGACTCAAAAGTCACCACATGCGCACCGTGTGGAAGGCCGAGCAGAATCTAGGTGACTTTTGAGTCGACTCAAAAGTCACCACATGCGCACCGTGTGGAAGGCCGAGCAGAATCTAGGTGACCTTTGAGTCGACTCAAAAGTCACCACATGCGCACCGTGTGGAAGACCGAGCAGAATCTAGGTGACTTTTGAATCGACGCAAAAGTCACCACATGCGCACCGTGTGGAAGGCCGAGCAGAATCTAGGTGACTTTTGAGTCGACTCAAAAGTCACCACATGCGCACCGTGTGGAAGGCCGAGCAGAATCTAGGTGACTTTTGAGTCGACTCAAAAGTCACCACATGCGCACCGTGTGGAAGGCCGAGCAGAATCTAGGTGACTTTTGAGTCGACTCAAAAGTCACCACATGCGCACCGTGTGGAAGGCCGAGCAGAATCTAGGTGACTTTTGAGTCGACTCAAAAGTCACCACATGCGCACCGTGTGGAAGGCCGAGCAGAATCTAGGTGACATTTGAATCGACTCAAAAGTCACCACATGCGCACCGTGTGGAAGGCCGAGCAGAATCTAGGTGACTTTTGAGTCGACTCAAAAGTCACCACATGCGCACCGTGTGGAAGGCCGAGCAGAATCTAGGTGACCTTTGAGTCGACTCAAAAGTCACCACATGCGCACCGTGTGGAAGACCGAGCAGAATCTAGGTGACTTTTGAATCGACGCAAAAGTCACCACATGCGCACCGTGTGGAAGGCCGAGCAGAATCTAGGTGACTTTTGAGTCGACTCAAAAGTCACCACATGCGCACCGTGTGGAAGGCCGAGCAGAATCTAGGTGACTTTTGAGTCGACTCAAAAGTCACCACATGCGCACCGTGTGGAAGGCCGAGCAGAATCTAGGTGACTTTTGAGTCGACTCAAAAGTCACCACATGCGCACCGTGTGGAAGGCCGAGCAGAATCTAGGTGACTTTTGAGTCGACTCAAAAGTCACCACATGCGCACCGTGTGGAAGGCCGAGCAGAATCTAGGTGACGTTTGAGTCGACTCAAAAGTCACCACATGCGCACCGTGTGGACGGCCGAGCAGAATCTAGGTGAATTTTGAGTCGACTCAAAAGTCACCACATGCGCACCGTGTGGAAGGCCGAGCAGAATCTAGGTGAATTTTGAGTCGACTCAAAAGTCACCACATGCGCACCGTGTGGAAGGCCGAGCAGAATCTAGGTGACTTTTGAGTCGACTCAAAAGTCACCACATGCGCACCGTGTGGAAGGCCGAGCAGAATCTAGGTGACTTTTGAGTCGACTCAAAAGTCACCACATGCGCACCGTGTGGAAGGCCGAGCAGAATCTAGGTGACTTTTGAGTCGACTCAAAAGTCACCACATGCGCACCGTGTGGAAGGCCGAGCAGAATCTAGGTGACTTTTGAGTCGACTCAAAAGTCACCACATGCGCACCGTGTGGAAGGCCGAGCAGAATCTAGGTGACTTTTGAGTCGACTCAAAAGTCACCACATGCGCACCGTGTGGAAGGCCGAGCAGAATCTAGGTGACTTTTGAATCGACTCAAAAGTCACCACATGCGCACCGTGTGGAAGGCCGAGCAGAATCTAGGTGACTTTTGAGTCGACTCAAAAGTCACCACATGCGCACCGTGTGGAAGGCCGAGCAGAATCTAGGTGACCTTTGAGTCGACTCAAAAGTCACCACATGCGCACCGTGTGGAAGACCGAGCAGAATCTAGGTGACTTTTGAATCGACGCAAAAGTCACCACATGCGCACCGTGTGGAAGGCCGAGCAGAATCTAGGTGACTTTTGAGTCGACTCAAAAGTCACCACATGCGCACCGTGTGGAAGGCCGAGCAGAATCTAGGTGACTTTTGAGTCGACTCAAAAGTCACCACATGCGCACCGTGTGGAAGGCCGAGCAGAATCTAGGTGACTTTTGAGTCGACTCAAAAGTCACCACATGCGCACCGTGTGGAAGGCCGAGCAGAATCTAGGTGACTTTTGAGTCGACTCAAAAGTCACCACATGCGCACCGTGTGGAAGGCCGAGCAGAATCTAGGTGACTTTTGAGTCGACTCAAAAGTCACCACATGCGCACCGTGTGGAAGGCCGAGCAGAATCTAGGTGACTTTTGAGTCGACTCAAAAGTCACCACATGCGCACCGTGTGGAAGGCCGAGCAGAATCTAGGTGACTTTTGAGTCGACTCAAAAGTCACCACATGCGCACCGTGTGGAAGGCCGAGCAGAATCTAGGTGACTTTTGAGTCGACTCAAAAGTCACCACATGCGCACCGTGTGGAAGGCCGAGCAGAATCTAGGTGACTTTTGAGTCGACTCAAAAGTCACCACATGCGCACCGTGTGGAAGGCCGAGCAGAATCTCTGGAGCCAAGTAGTCAGGTGTTCCCACTGCCTCCACTGCCACTCTCCCTCCTCCCTCTGCTGCTGCTCCCCTGCTCTCTCCTACCCCAGAACCACCTGTCGCGGCACCAGCAGCAGCTGTAGCAGCAGTTGCATCTGTGGCATTTGACATGGCAGCAGCAGGAGCAGCACAGGTGGATTCACTGGTAGCCTTCTCCTCCTCATCGCCCTCCCTCCCATACACAACCACTCCATTCTCCTCCCCACAAACCTTGCTTGCCTCTTGGTTTTCCGTGCACTCTCCCCCTCCCTTATGCTCCTCACTCTCAACGTTGCCACTGCCATTGCCATTGCCATTGCCGTTGCCACTGCCTGTGTTACCGCTCCCCCCATTCCCCTCGCTCGCCCCTGCCAGGCGTCTCAGCAGGGAGGCGTGCTGAGCCTGCTGCTGCCACCGCTGTGTGATGATCTGAGACGGAGACGAGCAGTGCATCCCCCCTCCTCCTCCCCCTCCGCCTCCGCCTCCCCCTACCCCCCCTCCTCCTCCTCCCGCTCCCCCTCCGCCTCCCCCCCCACCCCCTCCCCCTGCAAAATGCGAAGGCGAGGAACAAAACGACCCCCCTCCCCCTCCTTTTCCACCCCCTCCCCCACCCCCCAACCCGGAAGGATGCAGAGGGGAAGAGCAAGCAGAAGCATGCAGGGGGGAGGCATATCCGGGTGCATGCATGGGAGAGCAGTAGCCAGAGGCAGGGTTGGAGTGTTGACCAGAGAGAGTGGAGGGAGGGCCGGAGCGGGGCGAGGGGAATTCCTGCAGGCTGGATGCGGTCCAGAGCGGTGAGTCTGCTGCTGCTCCTTCAGAACTGACGCTGAATGAATGCGGGAAAAGCTTGCCTGTGCGTGGGGAGCGGGGGAAGGGGGGGAAGAGAGAGTGGAGAAGGGAAAGGGGGAAAGAGAGAGTGGAGAAGGGAAGGGGGGGAAGAGAGAGTGGAGAAAGGAAGGGGGGGAAGAGAGAGTGGAGAAGGGAAGGGGGGGAAGAGAGAGTGGAGAAGGGAAGGGGGGGAAGAGAGAGTGGAGAAGGGAAGGGGGGGAAGAGAGAGTGGAGAAGGGAACGGGGGGAAGAGAGAGTGGAGAAGGGAAGGGGGGGAAGAGAGAGTGGAGAAGGGAAGGGGGGGAAGAGAGAGTGGAGAAGGGAAGGGGGGGAAGAGAGAGTGGAGAAGGGAAGGGGGGGAAGAGAGAGTGGAGAAGGGAAGGGGGGGAAGAGAGAGTGGAGAAGGGAACGGGGGGAAGAGAGAGTGGAGAAGGGAAGGGGGGGAAGAGAGAGTGGAGAAGGGAAGGGGGGGAAGAGAGAGTGGAGAAGGGAAGGGGGGGAAGAGAGAGTGGAGAAGGGAAGGGGGGGAAGAGAGAGTGGAGAAGGGAAGGGGGGGAAGAGAGAGTGGAGAAGGGAAGGGGGGGAAGAGAGAGTGGAGAAGGGAAGGGGGGGTGGAGAAGGGAAGGGGGGGAAGAGAGAGTGGAGAAGGGAAGGAGATGAAAGTCTCAGTAAGTGGGGCAAGAGAGGCAAGTCGGGAGCTGCTCATTCGGAGCTGACGCTGAATGAATGCGGTTGAAGCTTGCCTGAGCGAGGGAAGGCGGGATGGGAGCAAGGGGGGATGGGAGCAAGGGGGGATGGGAGCAAGGGGGGATGGGAGCAAGGGGGGATGGGAAGGGGACCGGGAGGAGCGGAGGAGATGAATCAGTGGGCAGAAGGCGTGAGTATGTGCCTGCTCCTTCCAAATTCAGGCTGTAAAGTGGGGGATGTGGGAGTGCTTACCAAGGGAGGTGGTTACCAGGGAGGTGTTTCATCAGCGCAGGTGCTTATCAGGGGAGGTGCTTACTGAAGGAGGTGTTTCATCATTGGAGGTGCTTACTGAAGGAGGTGTTTCATCAGTGGAGGTGCTTACCAGGGGAGGTGCTTACTGAAGGAGGTGTTTCATCATTGGAGGTGCTTACCAGGGGAGGAAGGCGCAGAGGCGTGGTGGGAGGGGATGGGCTGCTGCTGATTGGTGGAGAGGTCCCCGGCACTGTTGATCAGGCCCACCCTTGACAGCCCGAAGTCCGTCAGCTGAGGGTTTGGTGAGGGGTGGTGACGGGTGAAGAGGAGTGATGAGTGGTGACGGGAGGTGATGGGCACACTAAGGGCACTGTCGATGAGCCCCACCCTGGACAGACCAAAGTCCGTCAGCTGTAGGGTAGTGTGGGTGGGTGGTAAGGGGTGGTGAGGGGTGGTGAGGAGGGGTGATGGGGTTGGTGGAGCAAGGCATGACAAGCGAGCCACACCAAACAAAACTGAACCTGGAAATCCTAGGAAGCACAATGAAACGATTCATACATGAGCATCTCATCTTGATGTGCCCATCGTGTGCGTGCGATAGGCAAGTTGTCTTGTCTTGTCCGGCAGTCGCCTTGTGAGACCCACCCACCCACCGGCCTTCACAGTACAGTGAAACGACAGCATGAGCATCCTACCCACCTCACCCATCTCACCTTGATATGCCCATCGTGTGCTATGAGCAGGTTGTCCGGCTTGATGTCCCGATGCACCACCCCCAGCCCACGGAGTGAAGCCATTAGAGGCTCCTCAAAAGCCATGAAGCAACAGAATGAGCATCCCACCCACCTCACTCATCTCACCTTGATATGCCCGTCGTGTGCTATGAGTAGGTTGTCCGGCTTGATGTCCCGATGCACCACCCCCAAGGAGTGCAGATACTCCAGCGCTTGCACCTGGTTGCAGTTGGAGTGGAGAGGGGTTGGATGGGGTGGAGATGGGGGCGGAGGGTTGGAAGGGAATACACCACCCCCAGTGCATCACCCACAGGGAGTGCAGATACTCCAACCCAATGCTTGCATCTGGGGGGGGGTTGGTATGGGAGACAAATAGGGGTCACGGGGGAGACGACATTGCCAGTCAACGCCAGCCAAGGGCAGTAACGCCAGTCAATGGTAGTGAACGCCAGTCAACGCCAGTCAACCCCAGTGAGCACGCACCAGCTCGGCGGTGTAGAAGCAAGCAGTGGACTCCTCTAGCGCCTCGCAGGCGTGCAGCAGCGAGAAGAGGTCGCCCCCATCCAGACACTCCATCACCATGTACAGGTTCTCTCAACCCAATATGTGACGAAGTAGACCCAGTCAACGCCAGTCAACCCTAGTCAACCCACCAGCTCAGCAGTGTAGAAGCAGGCGGTGGATTCTTCGAGTGCCTCGCAGGCGCGCAGCAGGGAGAAGAGGTCGCCGCCATCGAGATACTCCATCACCATGTAGAGGTTCTCCCGACACGTGAACGAGTAGAAGCAGCGCACCACAAACGGGCTCCTGGCGGAAGCGAGGATGTTGCGCTCCGCCTGCACGCTCTCCACTGCGTTCTTTCGGATCATGTCCGCCTTGCGCAGCACCTGGGGCAGGGGGGGGGAGGCGGGGAGGTGGGAGGGGGAGGGGGAACGGGCACGTGTACAAGTGAGTGCCATACACACACACACACACACACACACTCACACACACACACTCTCTCACACACACACACACACTCACACACACACTCTCTCTCTCTCACACACACACACACAGACACACACACACAAAAAGGCCTCGTCCTCTCGCCCTCCTTCCCTCCTGCTACCTACCTTGATAGCAAACAGGTCTCCTGTCGTCCGCTTCTGAGCCAGGAACACCCTCCCATACGCGCCCTTGCTGATAGGCTTGATGATCTCAAAGTCATCAATTGTTGTGCGCTGCTCCTTCTCTCCCATTCCCCCTCCGCCTCCGCCGCCCCCTCCCCTGCTCCCCCCACCGCCAATGCTCCCCAGTGAGTGGGGGAGAGCGAACGCCCCCCCTGTGGCGCTGGGGTTGCTGGTGGGGGAAGCTGCTGCTGCTTCGGACCCGCTTTGATAGGACCTAAGCTGCAACACGCGTTGGTACTTCTCTCTGGAGGAAAGAGGGAGAGAAACAGGAGGAGGGAGGAGACGAGGAGGGAGGGGGGAGAGGGGGTCGCAAATTCGTACGTATATACCCCCAAATCTGATGGTCATCCCATCCTTACTGCAGCAGGATGGCGGTGCGCAACCCCACGATCTGCACGCAGGGGAAGGCTGGAAGCACGCAGAGCAGCTTGTGTCTGATCACACGTACACTCTCTCTCACTCAAAACACCAACACCAAGCAGTTACCATCTCATCCTTACTGCAACAAGATCGCAATTCGCAGCCCGAAGATCTGCACGCAGGGGAAGCACGCCGCGTGCAAGCGCAGGAGGGTGGAGAGGTCGTGGATGTCGGTGGAGAGCAGCGCACAGACGCACAACCACACACTATCCAACACTCTGTCACACTGTGTGCCGTGTCACACTGTGTGCCGTGTCACACATACACTCCCTGACTCCAGACACCAAACACCATGAAGAGACAATGCGCTCTAAGCCATGCTTACTGCAACAAGATGGCGATGCGCAGCCCGAAGATCTGCACGCAAGGAAAGCGCGCAGCATGCGAGCGCAGGAGGGCGGAGAGGTCGTGGATGTCGGTGGAGAGCAGCGCGAGTGCGTCCGCCTGCCCCACCTGCACCTCCCCCACGTCCTCCGCTATGTCTGCTAGGTCGTTCAGCTGGGGGAGGGGAGAAGGGGGGGGAGGTGGGGGAGATGGTGGGGAGGAGGTGGGGGGGAAGTGGGGGGAAAGTGGGGGCGAGAAGGGGGAACGAGATAGGGTGAGCACGGGGAAGAGGAAGAGTGAAGGGAGGGTGTGAGAGGCAGCAGCGTGTCATCAGTGTAGGAGCGCAGGAGGGCGGAGAGGTCGTGGATGTCGGTGGAGAGCAGCGCGAGGGCGTCCGCCTGCCCCACCTGCACCTCCCCCACGTCCTCCGCTATGTCTGCCAGATCGTTCAGCTGGGGGAGCGGAGAGAAGGTGGGAGAAGGAACGCAAGGGGTGGCATAGCTGAAATAACATCTGCCTGCCCCACTGCACCTCCCCCACATCCTCTGCTATGTCCGCCAGATCGTTCAGCTGTAGCGTGGGGGGGAAGGGGCGAGGGTGGGAGGTGTGGAGAGGTGCAGAGGAAGTAGGGGAGGGAGGTAGGGTACGCACATGATAAGCACTGAAGAGAGAGAAAGCGAAAAGCAACAAGCATGGCAGCAGAGCGAATCCGTCTGCCCCAACTGCACCTCCCCCACATCCTCCACTGGGTCCGTCAGTTCGTTCAGCTGGAGCGAGGGGGGGTGCGGGGAGGGGAAAAGTATAAGGCGGACGTAAGAAGCACAAGGAGGAGTTGATCTAACGGATTTCTCGCAAGCACCACCCCTGCCTTTCTCGCACCCAACTCACCACATTGATCTCCACGTCAATCTCCTCCACAGCCGCACCTGCTCCGCTCCCAGCAGCTTTATGTCGCCTCCCAAGGTGACTCATGAGCGAACTCAAAGGTCAACACAAAAGTCAACACAGAAGTTGACTCAAATAGGCACCCAACTCACCACATTGATTTCTTCATCAATCTCCTCCACAGCCGCACCTGCTCCCAACAGCTCCATGTCGCCCCCCACACTGCCCCCTCTCCTTGTCAAAGACTCCCCCCCGGGCAAGCTGCTGCTCTGCCCCCCGCCCGTGCTGTTCATGCTGCCCCATGGGCGTTGACTGGCGTTGACTGACGTTGACTGGCCTCTTGGGAGACTCTTAGACTGCACGTGGTGTGATTGTAAGCCGTGTGCTTGTAGAGTTTGACTGTGAGAAGCTGAAGCAGGCAGTGACCTTGCAGTGGCCAGGACTGCTGCTGTTGCCGCTGTCTCTGCTGCTGCTTTTGCCTTTGTTGCTGCTGCTTCTGATACTCCTGTTGCTGTTGCTGCTGCTGCAACCGCTCCTTGCGCTGCTACTGCCGCTGCTGCTGCACAATCTGACACCCGGGCAGAATCAGCTGAGTCAGTTGAAGAGGAGCAGGCATTTGGAATACCCGTGCGTTCGGCCTGGGAAAGCACAGGAAGGGAGTTGGAGAGAGCATGTTGCTTGGCAGCAGGGGAGAGGCTGGGAAAGGACGCACTGGCAAGACCACCCAGTCGCTTGGCAGCAGAGGAGAGGCTGGGGGACGAGGGGTTGGATAGCCCTGTTCGCTTGGCGGCAGGGGAGAGGAGCGGGGAGGAGGAGTTGGACAGGGCGGTTCGTGTGGCGGGGGAGAGGGTGGGGGAGGAGGAGGCGGAGAGGGAGAGGCCAGCGCGTTTCATGAGGGGCACGAGGTCCAGCTTCCATGGGCTGCCGTGTGCCTGGGAGGTGCGCACTGACAGGGGCGACCGCTGCTGCTGCTGCTGCTGCGGATGGTGATGTGGTGGTTGTCTCTGCAATTGATCAACATGTGGTGGCGATGCTGATGGTGGCGGCAGTAATGATGGATGGGTGGCTGCTGCTTGCTGCTGCTTTGCCTGCTCTGACATCAGCTGCTGCTGCTTTGCCTGCTCTGACATCAGCTGCTGCTGCTTTGCCTGCTCTGACATCAGCTGCTGCTGCTTTGCCTGCTCTGACATCAGCTGCTGCTGCTTTGCCTGCTCTGACATCAGCTGCTGCTGCTTTGCCTGCTCTGGCATCAGCTGCTGCTGCTTTGCCTGCTCTGACATCAGCTGCTGCTGCTTTGCCTGCTCTGACATCAGCTGCTGCTGCTTTGCCTGCTCTGACATCAGCTGCTGCTGCTTTGCCTGCTCTGACATCAGCTGCTGCTGCTTTGCCTGCTCTGGCATCAGCTGCTGCTGCTTTGCCTGCTCTGACATCAGCTGCTGCTGCTTTGCCTGCTCTGACATCAGCTGCTGCTGCTTTGCCTGCTCTGGCATCAGCTGCTGCTGCTTTGCCTGCTCTGACATCAGCTGCTGCTGCTTTGCCTGCTCTGACATCAGCTGCTGCTGCTTTGCCTGCTCTGACATCAGCTGCTGCTGCTTTGCCTGCTCTGGCATCAGCTGCTGCTGCTTTGCCTGCTCTGACATCAGCTGCTGCTGCTTTGCCTGCTCTGACATCAGCTGCTGCTGCTTTGCCTGCTCTGACATCAGCTGCTGCTGCTTTGCCTGCTCTGACATCAGCTGCTGCTGCTTTGCCTGCTCTGACATCAGCTGCTGCTGCTTTGCCTGCTCTGACATCAGCTGCTGCTGCTTTGCCTGCTCTGGCATCAGCTGCTGCTGCTTTGCCTGCTCTGGCATCAGCTGCTGCTGCTTTGCCTGCTCTGACATCAGCTGCTGCTGCTTTGCCTGCTCTGGCATCAGCTGCTGCTGCTTTGCCTGCTCTGGCATCAGCTGCTGCTGCTTTGCCTGCTCTGACATCAGCTGCTGCTGCTTTGCCTGCTCTGGCATCAGCTGCTGCTGCTTTGCCTGCTCTGGCATCAGCTGCTGCTGCTTTGCCTGCTCTGGCATCAGCTGCTGCTGCTTTGCCTGCTCTGGCATCAGCTGCTGCTGCTTTGCCTGCTCTGGCATCAGCTGCTGCTGCTTTGCCTGCTCTGGCATCAGCTGCTGCTGCTTTGCCTGCTCTGACATCAGCTGCTGCTGCTTTGCCTGCTCTGGCATCAGCTGCTGCTGCTTTGCCTGCTCTGGCATCAGCTGCTGCTGCTTTGCCTGCTCTGGCATCAGCTGCTGCTGCTTTGCCTGCTCTGACATCAGCTGCTGCTGCTTTGCCTGCTCTGGCATCAGCTGCTGCTGCTTTGCCTGCTCTGGCATCAGCTGCTGCTGCTTTGCCTGCTCTGACATCAGCTGCTGCTGCTTTGCCTGCTCTGGCATCAGCTGCTGCTGCTTTGCCTGCTCTGACATCAGCTGCTGCTGCTTTGCCTGCTCTGACATCAGCTGCTGCTGCTTTGCCTGCTCTGGCATCAGCTGCTGCTGCTTTGCCTGCTCTGACATCAGCTGCTGCTGCTTTGCCTGCTCTGGCATCAGCTGCTGCTGCTTTGCCTGCTCTGGCATCAGCTGCTGCTGCTTTGCCTGCTCTGACATCAGCTGCTGCTGCTTTGCCTGCTCTGACATCAGCTGCTGCTGCTTTGCCTGCTCTGGCATCAGCTGCTGCTGCTTTGCCTGCTCTGACATCAGCTGCTGCTGCTTTGCCTGCTCTGACATCAGCTGCTGCTGCTTTGCCTGCTCTGACATCAGCTGCTGCTGCTTTGCCTGCTCTGACATCAGCTGCTGCTGCTTTGCCTGCTCTGACATCAGCTGCTGCTGCTTTGCCTGCTCTGGCATCAGCTGCTGCTGCTTTGCCTGCTCTGGCATCAGCTGCTGCTGCTTTGCCTGCTCTGGCATCAGCTGCTGCTGCTTTGCCTGCTCTGACATCAGCTGCTGCTGCTTTGCCTGCTCTGACATCAGCTGCTGCTGCTTTGCCTGCTCTGGCATCAGCTGCTGCTGCTTTGCCTGCTCTGACATCAGCTGCTGCTGCTTTGCCTGCTCTGACATCAGCTGCTGCTGCTTTGCCTGCTCTGACATCAGCTGCTGCTGCTTTGCCTGCTCTGGCATCAGCTGCTGCTGCTTTGCCTGCTCTGACATCAGCTGCTGCTGCTTTGCCTGCTCTGACATCAGCTGCTGCTGCTTTGCCTGCTCTGGCATCAGCTGCTGCTGCTTTGCCTGCTCTGGCATCAGCTGCTGCTGCTTTGCCTGCTCTGACATCAGCTGCTGCTGCTTTGCCTGCTCTGACATCAGCTGCTGCTGCTTTGCCTGCTCTGACATCAGCTGCTGCTGCTTTGCCTGCTCTGGCATCAGCTGCTGCTGCTTTGCCTGCTCTGACATCAGCTGCTGCTGCTTTGCCTGCTCTGACATCAGCTGCTGCTGCTTTGCCTGCTCTGGCATCAGCTGCTGCTGCTTTGCCTGCTCTGGCATCAGCTGCTGCTGCTTTGCCTGCTCTGGCATCAGCTGCTGCTGCTTTGCCTGCTCTGGCATCAGCTGCTGCTGCTTTGCCTGCTCTGGCATCAGCTGCTGCTGCTTTGCCTGCTCTGACATCAGCTGCTGCTGCTTTGCCTGCTCTGGCATCAGCTGCTGCTGCTTTGCCTGCTCTGGCATCAGCTGCTGCTGCTTTGCCTGCTCTGACATCAGCTGCTGCTGCTTTGCCTGCTCTGACATCAGCTGCTGCTGCTTTGCCTGCTCTGGCATCAGCTGCTGCTGCTTTGCCTGCTCTGACATCAGCTGCTGCTGCTTTGCCTGCTCTGACATCAGCTGCTGCTGCTTTGCCTGCTCTGACATCAGCTGCTGCTGCTTTGCCTGCTCTGACATCAGCTGCTGCTGCTTTGCCTGCTCTGGCATCAGCTGCTGCTGCTTTGCCTGCTCTGGCATCAGCTGCTGCTGCTTTGCCTGCTCTGGCATCAGCTGCTGCTGCTTTGCCTGCTCTGGCATCAGCTGCTGCTGCTTTGCCTGCTCTGGCATCAGCTGCTGCTGCTTTGCCTGCTCTGGCATCAGCTGCTGCTGCTTTGCCTGCTCTGACATCAGCTGCTGCTGCTTTGCCTGCTCTGACATCAGCTGCTGCTGCTTTGCCTGCTCTGACATCAGCTGCTGCTGCTTTGCCTGCTCTGACATCAGCTGCTGCTGCTTTGCCTGCTCTGGCATCAGCTGCTGCTGCTTTGCCTGCTCTGACATCAGCTGCTGCTGCTTTGCCTGCTCTGACATCAGCTGCTGCTGCTTTGCCTGCTCTGGCATCAGCTGCTGCTGCTTTGCCTGCTCTGGCATCAGCTGCTGCTGCTTTGCCTGCTCTGACATCAGCTGCTGCTGCTTTGCCTGCTCTGGCATCAGCTGCTGCTGCTTTGCCTGCTCTGGCATCAGCTGCTGCTGCTTTGCCTGCTCTGACATCAGCTGCTGCTGCTTTGCCTGCTCTGACATCAGCTGCTGCTGCTTTGCCTGCTCTGGCATCAGCTGCTGCTGCTTTGCCTGCTCTGACATCAGCTGCTGCTGCTTTGCCTGCTCTGACATCAGCTGCTGCTGCTTTGCCTGCTCTGACATCAGCTGCTGCTGCTTTGCCTGCTCTGACATCAGCTGCTGCTGCTTTGCCTGCTCTGACATCAGCTGCTGCTGCTTTGCCTGCTCTGGCATCAGCTGCTGCTGCTTTGCCTGCTCTGGCATCAGCTGCTGCTGCTTTGCCTGCTCTGGCATCAGCTGCTGCTGCTTTGCCTGCTCTGACATCAGCTGCTGCTGCTTTGCCTGCTCTGACATCAGCTGCTGCTGCTTTGCCTGCTCTGGCATCAGCTGCTGCTGCTTTGCCTGCTCTGACATCAGCTGCTGCTGCTTTGCCTGCTCTGACATCAGCTGCTGCTGCTTTGCCTGCTCTGACATCAGCTGCTGCTGCTTTGCCTGCTCTGGCATCAGCTGCTGCTGCTTTGCCTGCTCTGACATCAGCTGCTGCTGCTTTGCCTGCTCTGACATCAGCTGCTGCTGCTTTGCCTGCTCTGGCATCAGCTGCTGCTGCTTTGCCTGCTCTGGCATCAGCTGCTGCTGCTTTGCCTGCTCTGACATCAGCTGCTGCTGCTTTGCCTGCTCTGACATCAGCTGCTGCTGCTTTGCCTGCTCTGACATCAGCTGCTGCTGCTTTGCCTGCTCTGGCATCAGCTGCTGCTGCTTTGCCTGCTCTGACATCAGCTGCTGCTGCTTTGCCTGCTCTGACATCAGCTGCTGCTGCTTTGCCTGCTCTGGCATCAGCTGCTGCTGCTTTGCCTGCTCTGGCATCAGCTGCTGCTGCTTTGCCTGCTCTGGCATCAGCTGCTGCTGCTTTGCCTGCTCTGGCATCAGCTGCTGCTGCTTTGCCTGCTCTGGCATCAGCTGCTGCTGCTTTGCCTGCTCTGACATCAGCTGCTGCTGCTTTGCCTGCTCTGACATCAGCTGCTGCTGCTTTGCCTGCTCTGGCATCAGCTGCTGCTGCTTTGCCTGCTCTGACATCAGCTGCTGCTGCTTTGCCTGCTCTGACATCAGCTGCTGCTGCTTTGCCTGCTCTGGCATCAGCTGCTGCTGCTTTGCCTGCTCTGACATCAGCTGCTGCTGCTTTGCCTGCTCTGGCATCAGCTGCTGCTGCTTTGCCTGCTCTGGCATCAGCTGCTGCTGCTTTGCCTGCTCTGACATCAGCTGCTGCTGCTTTGCCTGCTCTGGCATCAGCTGCTGCTGCTTTGCCTGCTCTGGCATCAGCTGCTGCTGCTTTGCCTGCTCTGGCATCAGCTGCTGCTGCTTTGCCTGCTCTGACATCAGCTGCTGCTGCTTTGCCTGCTCTGACATCAGCTGCTGCTGCTTTGCCTGCTCTGGCATCAGCTGCTGCTGCTTTGCCTGCTCTGACATCAGCTGCTGCTGCTTTGCCTGCTCTGACATCAGCTGCTGCTGCTTTGCCTGCTCTGACATCAGCTGCTGCTGCTTTGCCTGCTCTGGCATCAGCTGCTGCTGCTTTGCCTGCTCTGACATCAGCTGCTGCTGCTTTGCCTGCTCTGACATCAGCTGCTGCTGCTTTGCCTGCTCTGGCATCAGCTGCTGCTGCTTTGCCTGCTCTGGCATCAGCTGCTGCTGCTTTGCCTGCTCTGACATCAGCTGCTGCTGCTTTGCCTGCTCTGACATCAGCTGCTGCTGCTTTGCCTGCTCTGACATCAGCTGCTGCTGCTTTGCCTGCTCTGGCATCAGCTGCTGCTGCTTTGCCTGCTCTGACATCAGCTGCTGCTGCTTTGCCTGCTCTGACATCAGCTGCTGCTGCTTTGCCTGCTCTGGCATCAGCTGCTGCTGCTTTGCCTGCTCTGGCATCAGCTGCTGCTGCTTTGCCTGCTCTGGCATCAGCTGCTGCTGCTTTGCCTGCTCTGGCATCAGCTGCTGCTGCTTTGCCTGCTCTGGCATCAGCTGCTGCTGCTTTGCCTGCTCTGGCATCAGCTGCTGCTGCTTTGCCTGCTCTGGCATCAGCTGCTGCTGCTTTGCCTGCTCTGGCATCAGCTGCTGCTGCTTTGCCTGCTCTGGCATCAGCTGCTGCTGCTTTGCCTGCTCTGACATCAGCTGCTGCTGCTTTGCCTGCTCTGACATCAGCTGCTGCTGCTTTGCCTGCTCTGACATCAGCTGCTGCTGCTTTGCCTGCTCTGGCATCAGCTGCTGCTGCTTTGCCTGCTCTGGCATCAGCTGCTGCTGCTTTGCCTGCTCTGGCATCAGCTGCTGCTGCTTTGCCTGCTCTGGCATCAGCTGCTGCTGCTTTGCCTGCTCTGGCATCAGCTGCTGCTGCTTTGCCTGCTCTGGCATCAGCTGCTGCTGCTTTGCCTGCTCTGGCATCAGCTGCTGCTGCTTTGCCTGCTCTGGCATCAGCTGCTGCTGCTTTGCCTGCTCTGGCATCAGCTGCTGCTGCTTTGCCTGCTCTGGCATCAGCTGCTGCTGCTTTGCCTGCTCTGGCATCAGCTGCTGCTGCTTTGCCTGCTCTGGCATCAGCTGCTGCTGCTCCTGCTGCTGCGCAGAATGCGAGCTTTCCTCGGCGAAACGCTGCTGTTCCTCTGATGCCTTCTGGGCTAAGTGATGCCGCTGTTTCTTCTCCTCTGAAAGCTCCTGCTCCTTCGCTCCCTTCCCCAGCTGCTCCTGTCTCTCAGGCTCCTCTTGCAATGCATTCTCTGGCTGCTCCTCTAACAACTCATGGGAACCAAGGGATCTCTGATGCGTCTCCACACTCAGCTTGATAGACCCAGGTGCCTTCTCATCCTTCTCTGTGTTCTCCTCTTTCTCTCTGTGCTCCACTTGAGCAGCAAAGTCCCAGTCGCTTCGAGCTGGCTTCATGCCATGGGGGGTGGACTCCAAAGCAGCACCACCTCCATCACCAGTAGCAGCAGCATCACCACCATCACCACCAGCAGTAATAGCAGGAGCAGCAAGAGGAGCATTAGCAGCAGCAGAGACATTAGCAGCGGCAGCAGCAGCATCAGATGCAAAAGCCGCCTCAAGCCGCACAGACAGCTCTGCCACCACCGCATCCAACCCCGCCCCAAGCCTATGTAACCGCTCATCCAGCGGTAACCGCGTGTCGTCGCACCGGTTGGCCAGGGCACAGAGGCACGAGTGCTCCTGCAGGTCCCGCAGTGGAACCTCCTCCTCGCATATCCGGCACATCACCACTGCTTCCTCCTCCAAATTCTCCTTTGCTGACGTGCCTCTGCTCACCCTTCCCCTCTCTACCCCCGTGCCCGCCCCGCCCCCTGCCCTTGCTCCTGCCATCGCCCCCGCCCCCGCCCCTGCACCCGCCCCGGCCCCTGTCCCTGCCGCAGCCCCTGCTCCCGCTCCCATCCCTGCCCCTTCCCCTGCCTCTCCATGTGCTCCTATGCCTTCCCCCATCGCAGATCCTGACGCTATTTCCGTGCCTCCTGCATCTGCTCGCATCCCTAGTAGGTTTTCCCCTTCTCCCCCATACATGTCATCTGTCTCTTGCCGGCCCTTCAACTCCTCTACTATGGCTTTCCAATCCTCCTGCCGCCCGACACTGTCCTGCTGCCCGACACTGTCCTGCCGCCCGACACTGTCCTGCCGCCCGACACTGTCCTGCCGCCCGACACTGTCCTGCCGCCCAATGCTATCCTGCCGCCCAACACTATTCTGACGCAGGATGCTATCCTGCCACCCAGCACTATCACACCGCCCCCAGAAGCCGTACCTGTACGGTAGCAGCTTACCCGAGCTGGTCCTCTCAAGCTTAAGCCTCTCCTTTACTATCTCCAATAACACACTCTCATCCACGCCTGCACTCGCCGCTCCTGCTGCTCCTGCTGCTCCTCGCGATCCCACTACTCCACCCGCCCCCACTGCTCCTGCCGCCTGCTGCTGTCGCGGGGGTGGCGGCTGTTGCAGCTGCTGCTGCTGCTGCTGCTGCTTCTCCCACTCGCTGGATCTATTCGCCGTGTCTGCATACTTTTCAACGGCCTCAGCCGCCTCTTCTTCAACCATCATCCCCTCCACCTCCACCTCCCCTTTCCCCTTCCCCTTCCCCTCCCCCTCCTCGTGGACTCCCACCACCCCCTTCCCCTCGTCTGCAACCGCCGCTTGCAACAGTGCCTCTCTCCCAGTCTCACCACCCATCGCCTCTTGCTCCACCTGCTCTTGCTCCACCTGCACTTCTTTCACCGGCCCTTGCTCCACCTGTCCTTCCTTCACCTGCCCTTCCTGCTCCTCCCTCAGCTCTCCTATCCTCCATTTCCCTTCCCCCACTGCTGCCAGTTCACCAGCAGCACCGTCCCAGGTGCTGCCAAGCCCACCACCACTGCTTGGTACAGCAGCATCCGAGTGGCTTGACAGAACAGCAGCAAAGGGAGCATCACCAAAGGGAAGCAGAGCATGAAACGGGGTGGTAAGGTCACTGCCTCGACTCATCCGAACCATCGGCAGGTGAAGGATCTCCTCCGGAGGACATGAAAGGGAACCACCCTCAGGCGCTCCCTCAGGTGAAACCTCAGGTGCCACTTCAAGTGCCACTTCAGGTGTCTTGTCAGGTGCCACCTCAGGTGTTTTTCCAACAGAGCCATCATGCCCCATCACCACAGCTCCTCTTTCCAAAGACGCATCCTCTCGCACATCCTCTCGCACGTCTCCTGCTCCTACCACCCCAATCACACCTTTCCCTTCCACCAATGAATCCCCTACTCTTTCCCCTCTGCTCGCTGTTGCACCCTCTCTCTCTGCCTCTGTCAACGTCCCCACTCCGCTCTCTCGTACCACCTCTCTTGAACCTAATCCTAACCCTGACTTGCCATGCACGCCTTGCCGCACTGCACCCCTCTCCTGCTCACTCTCGTGGTCCCCTTCACCCCGATCCCCCACCACCACCATCTCATGCCAGCCCTCCCACGCTCCCCTACTGCTGCTGCCGCTGCCCTTTTCCCGCCTGCCCTCCTGTCTTGTTTCCTGCGCCCCTACGGCTGCCGATGCCACTGCTGTCGCCACTGCTGCCACTGCTGCTGTCGCTGCTGCTGCTCCTTCAGATGCTACGTCTGCTTTTGCTTCTGCTGGTGCACCCACAGAGGCAGCAATAGCAGCAGAAGCAACTGCAGCAGCAGCCACAGAAACATCATTCACACTCGCGTACCCTCTCGCCTGCCACCCTTTCTCCTCCACCCTCTCTTCCACCACACCATCAGTCACATCCTTGCCCTCTGCTCTTCCCTCCATTCCACCCTCTTCAAGCCCCCCATCCATGAGCGAACCTTTGAGCTCTACACTCTCTTGCACATCTTTCGCGCTCTGAGGAGACTTTGGAGGTCGCGAGGCGACCACACTACCCCCCACAGCCTTCCCCTGAGGAGAGATACTTGACTCACCATGAACTACCGCTGCTACAGCACCTGTCGGCAGAACAGTCGGCACGCCATCAAGGCCGCCCACACCCCCCTGGGCGAGTCCCAGGGTGCCGGGAGAGCAGGAGAACCGCTGAGCCTGCTGCTCCACAGCCAGTAGCACCTCCCCCAGTCGCCCACTCAGTGACGCTGTCAGCCTCCTCGGACCCGGGCTCACCTCCCCTGCTGCCGCCCCTCCCCATGCTCCTCCTGTTCCTGCTGCTGCTACTACTGAGGCTCCTGTCCCTCCCCATGTGGACACACGGCCGCTGCCCCGCTTCCAGCTGCCAGCGCGGATCAGAGGGGGCGTGCGGGCCCTGTCAGGGCCAGCAGTGGCAGGGGCAGGGGCAGCAGCAGGCGTGGCAGCAATCGTGGCAGTACGTGTAACAGCAACAGGAGTAACAGCAGCAGCAGCAGCAGCAGCAGCAGCAGCAGCAGCAGCAGCAGCAGCAGCACCGGCAACAGCAGGAGGAGTAGCAGCAGGCACGGCAGCAAAACCCGGCATTATAGACCCTGCGACTACCGCCTCTTCCCGTTTCTGCTGGTCCCACTGCTCCTCCCTCTCCCCCTCCCACTCCCCTTCCCGCTGCTGCTCCTTCCCCTTCCTCTGCAGCAGCAGCAGGTCCCATGCAGCAAGGTCTGCAGCAATACCCGCACCACCACTCAGGATATTGGCAGACAAAGCAGCTCTAGCACTGGCACCTTCCTGGAAGGATCCTCCCCAGTGCTGTAACCTCCTGCCAGATGGTGGCAGTTTCTCGCTGCTTCGACTGCGCTCCACCTGCACATGCTGGTTCACCTGAACCTGCTGATTCACCTGAGACATCTCCTGGAAGCTTCGAGTGAAATCGAGCCACGATTCGCTCGTTACACCTGGTGGTGAAAGCCTGCCAGTCAGCCCCTGAGCTGACCCAGTCAACCCCTGAGCTGACCCAGTCAACCCAGAGGTCAACAGGTCAACACTCCCAATCCCAAGGGGCTGTTCACCCAACCCAGCTGGCACCGCGCCAGCTGGCGACACGTCAGCTGGCGACAGCCTGTCGTCGCTTCTACTACGCATCGCCTCCTGTGCTCCCACTTGCCCCTTGCCACTCCCATCAGGCGGTCGAGGGGGGCGCAGCAGGGGCAGAGCGGAGAGGGAGGGGAGTGAGGAGAGCGTGGGCAGTGAGGAGAGGGAGGGTAGTGAGAGTGCGAGCACGTGGTCAAGCCTCCCTTGAGACCTGCTGCTGGTGCTGCTGCTGCCGTCTGTGTGCGTTGGGGTTCTCCTCCCTGATTGGCCCACAGCTCCTGCTGATGCTGCAAGCTCAGCTGCACCTGCTCCTGCTCCTGCTCCTGCTCCGGCTGTTTTTGCTGTTGCTGCAATGGCTGCTGCCAGTGCTGCTGCGGCTCGATCAACCACGTCAGCATCACCATCAGAAGCGTCAATAGCTGCACCAGTACCAGCAGCAACAGAAGCAGCAGCACCAGTCGCACCAGCAGCAGCAGAAGCGGCACCAGCAGCAGCGGCAGCAGCTAGAGCTACTCGTCTGTGCTCAGGACTGTGGAAACTGGACCGCGAGCGGACGGAACGTAACGAGGGTCTCGGTTGCTGCTGCTGCTGCTGCTGCTGCTGCTCCTGCTGCTGCTCTCCCTCTTGGCCCTTGCTAACAATGCTAACTTTCCCCTCCTCTGCTACTTCTCCTCCTCTCCCGGCTGCTGCCTCATTCAATTCCCCATCCTTCTGCAGTTGATGTTGCTCCTCATATCTATCACTCCACCCTCCTAACTCCGGCAAACCACTCCAAACCGCACTGCTCCTCTTACTCCCACTCTGCCTGCTCTCATCCTCGTTATTACCACTCTGATGCAGGTTTAAAGCCTCCTCCCACCGTGAATCGCTTCCAAATACCACTCGCCTAGGCCTCGCCTTTTCCAATACCACAGGAATTTGCCCGTCTGATAGTCTGGTAACCAGGGGTGCGTCAGGTTGCTTGGTAACCACATGTAACTCTGCCCTCCTGCTCCTTGCACCAGGTGTTACAGATGTTCCCAGTCTGGCAGTTACCACATCCCCACTACGCCTTGCCCCAACAGTGCTGACATCAGCAGTGCCACCCGTGTCACTACTAACTCCCATCCCTCCTCCTCCTCCTCCTCCCTCTCCTCCTCTTTCTTCTTCCTCACTCACCCCTCCTTTCCCCATGCTGTTAGCCCTTATCCCTCCACCATCCCCCCCATCACTGTGCCTGCCGCCCACACCCTCTCCTTCCTTCTGGAACTGTAGCAATCTCGTGCATCGGGTCAGGACAAAAAGCAGCTTCATTATGAGCTGGCGCAGAGGGCTTCCGGGCGGCATGGCTTGTCTGGCGGCGTTCAGCTCCTGCACAATGGACTCACTCTGCCGCCCAAAATCGTCTGCTGACATGGCAAGGCAGCGCTCTGCTACGGATTTCAGCTGACGCACTCCCGCCGCCCATTCGGTGCCGCTGATGCTGCCTGTGCTTGGGGTAACTGCGCTGGTGCTAGTGCTGGTGCTGGTGGTAGGGGTTGCGGCAGCGGCAGCAGCAGCAGCAGCAGCAGCAGCAGAGGGAGGCAGTGGCGTCACTGCCTCTGGTGTCTTGAAGGAATGGCCTCCACCCCTGATACTGCTCCCTGCACCGCTGCCACTACCACTACCACCGCTGCTGCTGCTGCCGCCACCGCTTCTGCCGCTGCTGCTAATCTCGGCCTTGCCACCGGTGCTACTAACCCCACTACCAGCACCAGCACCATCAACAGCGGCTTTACCACCAGCACCAGCACTACCAGCACCAACACCACCGGCACTGGCAGCAGCAGCAGGAGTGACAGCAGTAGCAGCAGAGACACCAGCAGCAGCAGAACTGGTTTCTCCCAGGCCAAACGACACAAGGCGGGGACCCCTACCAATGCTGGGCACAGGCGTGACAGGGGTACAGGGGGAGTCCGAAGGGCACATGGGCGAGGGGAGGGGGGACTGGGCGGAGGACTGGGGGGGAAAGGGCGAGGGGGGCGAGTGAGCGGGGAGGAGGAGGAGAGGCGAGTGTGAGGGGAGGAGGGCGAGGGGGGAGAGCGGGTGGAAGATGTCGAGGCAGAAGCAGCGCAGCTCCGCGTCCATTTTGTCTTTTGCTGACTCGAGCTTTGTTCTCAGAGCGCCCAGGACAGGCTGCTTGAAACGAGGATGGGATTGGGTGGAGGCAGAGGAGGGGGGGAGGGAGAGCCAGGGTAAACGGGAGTTAGAATGCAAAGACGAAGTGCACGTGACGTAAGTCATATCTGAGGATGAATGCATGCACGTTCAAGTCTAGTCAAGTGAAGTCAACGCACCTTGGAGTCAAAGTGCACGTGGCGCAGGTCGTGCTTCAGTCTGGACGAGGGTGCAGAGATGGTGAGGTCGTTGCCTCGCACCGGCACTGCACGGCTGCGGTTGCCCGTCGTGCGATTCATGCTCTTCAGTCTCACTCCCTCTGCGCTTGCGAGTAAGGGAGCCTAGAGAGGAGAACAGGGAGGGGTGAACAAAGGGACGAAGGAGCAGAGATGGTGAGGTCTTTGCCTTGCACGGGCACCGCGCGGCTGCAGTTGCCTGTCGTGCGATTCATGCGCTGGAGTCGCGCTCCCTCTGCACTTGCGAGTAAGGGAGCCTATAGAGGAGAGGAAGACCGGGACGGAGGAAGGGGGAGAGGTGAACAGAGGGTGCAGAGATGGTGAGGTCGTTGCCTTGTACTGGCACTGCGCGGCTGCGGTTGCCCGTCGTGCAATTCATGCTATTGAGCCTCGCTCGCTCGGCGCTCGCGAGTAAGGGAGCCTAGAGGGGAGAGGCAGACAAGGAGAGAGGTGAACAGAGGGTGCAGAGATGGATGGTAGTGATTCCAGGAGAGGAAGCCAGGGTCGGGACAAGGAAAGTGCTGAAGAAACGGAGACTCGAAGAGGAGAAAGAGGCAGCGATTCCCAGTTTTGACGCTGCTGACGGGCTAATGCCGCTCCTCACAGACTAAAACCGTTGCTCTCCACCGGCGTATGCCACTCTCCACCGGCTAATGCCGCTGTCAACCGGCTAATGATGCTCTCCCCGTTCTTACCAACCCACGCTTCTATTGAAGGCTCTTTTAGGGTTTTCTTTTCCTGTCGCCCCTTACCTGGCTGGCTCCGGTCGCATGCATGGGCGACGGAGTCTTAGAAAGGTCCATAGACACCCTGCGATGTCGCACAGCGGCAAAATTCGCCGACGGTAGCGACGACGCGGCCACGGGTGGAGAAACGACCGGCACAGCGCTGCTGGGGCCGGACGACGGCCGGCTAGCCGTCGGCGACAGGCCGCCAGGCAAGGGTTCCGGTACAGGGTCCCGGCCGGCAGGGTCGTCTGCCGGCGGGAGCAAAAAATGAACGGTTTCCCGTGACCGAGGCATCACTGTAAATTAGTCGCTAAACAAATACAAAGTCTGAAATGCAAGCGCGTTCATGGTATGATTTTCCAGGCTTTTGCTAGCGTGCAGTTATTCTTATCGAACCGCTGACCGTGACTCCAAAGAAAGAAGCCAGCTCGGAAAAGAATAAGGCAATACACAAACGACAAGGATCCCTAGCTCTGTCGCTCGAAAATGTTAAAAAGGCTTGCGTGACGCCGATGTTCTACGACGAGAAGATGATGGGGGACGTGAGACAGAGCTAGCTGGCTATGCTTCGAACGTCGTCAACGTCAACCTAGGACGGAAGAGACGGGACTTGGGACGAAACTCGACGGGACGGAACGGAGCTCATTCACGGGACTCGGTCGGGACGGGAGGACAGGCATCGATGTGCACGGGTGGGGAAATAGGGGAGTAAAGAGGGGAGGAGGGGGGTGCCTGACTCCGAAGCGCGTGCCTGACTCGGCTATACTTTGGTGGGGCTGTACAAAAGAATGAAGTGCAATCGAACAGGGCCGTAGTCTACGCGGAGGACGGGGGGAGTGGAGGAAGGCAGGAGAGGGGAGATAAGATCGAGATTGGCTAGGCTACTGCTCCACGGGCCGAGCGTGCGTGAGCTATCACATGCTCGGCAAAATCAGTGGACCGGAATGGCGTGGCGTGACTGGCATGGGTCTTTCATGGCCGCGGGGTTTCCAATCCCAAGAAGCAAAACAACGAAGCGGGAAAAACGCACAGTGATGCTCGGCAGAATCCATGGGTGCTTACGGTGTCTCTTGATGATGATGGATGCATTGA
The DNA here is from genome assembly GCA_947471745.1 of Closterium sp. Naga37s-1. Lineage (NCBI taxonomy): Eukaryota > Viridiplantae > Streptophyta > Zygnematophyceae > Desmidiales > Closteriaceae > Closterium > Closterium sp. Naga37s-1. The sequence continues at coordinate 4,778,515 of CANJKZ010000713.1, read as the reverse complement.
CCGTTAGACTAAAAGGGGGTCTGGACGGGCTTCTGGAATGTACAAACCAGCTGTAGATGAAAGGTCATTCACGGTCAGAGAGTTGCTTTACAGAGCGTTTTCAACTGACGGACCAACCGCAACAGGCCGTGTACTGTATTTGAGCAGTGAGGCAGCAGATTCGTACAGAAAATGGCGACTTTTCAACAATGCATGGTACTGTAACGCGTTTGGTGCATCCAGTGCACGATCCTCTTTAGGTTCAAACTCGAGAGCTTACCGGTATTCTAACTCACTTCACTAATGCAATGCACAAAACCTTTACCATGATGAGGAATACCTACATCTGGGTCAAGTTCAGATTACAAGGCGTATCCAGGTTCGGGTCATGAGCACTGTTCTGGCTACTGTTTGGGTCATGCGGAATTTGCGCATGACCCGTCATGGGCTGCCGAGCCGCGCGCGGCCCCAGCTTTGGGTCAATGTGTAGGTGTTGTGCGGCTGACGTGCACGACCCACCCACAGCCAATCACATGGTTGCACGATTGTGGTGTTACTGCCAACTTTTTGTCGATCGGCAGTCGAGTGTCACACGTGGGCAATTTCCCACGTCTGACACCTCTGCACCCAACCACTCGGCAAATCGACCCCGAGTGTGTCTAAAATTTATTGCGTCGCGCTCCCAACATTTGGAAATTCGCTCCGGGAATTTTGGGGGTTGTGTTTTCTCAGTGAGCGTTACGTGGTTTTGCGTGGGTCTCGCTGATGACCTTTCGAAATGTTCTGGCATCCCTCCATTGGATGCGACTGTTGTTGTGAGCTAGATTTTGGCGCGAAAACCCTCGCAGCAATATGGGGGTCGCATGACCCAAACATGCGTTCTATGTTGTTTGGGTCATCCGCAAATCGCGCATGCCCGGAACAGTGCTCATGACCCAAACCTGGATACGCCCTAAAACTAAGACCTCGGATATGGCAGATCGTTAAGAATTACCAATTTTTATATACTTACAAAATCAACAAAACATCTTTTATTTGTGCCTCGCGGAAACGAAAGAATGATGTTATGTTGATTCGCTCTGCTACTATGCTGTTATTTTTTATTGCTGTTGCTTGACATTTAGAGGTGTTAGGCATGTTGCATTTGACCCATAATTGTATTATATCTTGTATATCTAGTGTACTATGTTGTGTGTAGTAAACCTAACATATTTGGTGCCGCATCAGCCGCTGATGACTCCAAATGCTGGCCCATTTCCCCGCTAATCAGGCATCGTTTGCACCTGGGACTCGCACGGGCACATGAGTGTCAGAAACAAGAAGTGTTGAACTAGAAAGATGTTGGAGTACAAATTGGAAACCCTAGTGAAATGTACCCCCTAAAGGCTAACCCACTGTAGCCTGCACAACAGAAACATATATAATGTTTGACACACCCCCATAGGCTAAGTGGGAGAGAACAAGGGGTCACAGGACCAGTCAAGCCAAGCAAAGCAAGCTCAGGGTGGATCACAACGTCACCACACACTCTGAGCACAGGCAAAGGACCACAAGGTCAGTTCACATGCAGAGGCATATATGTAGCACAAACATCATAGTGATCTATGTCTAGCAAGCATGCAAGTATAGATATATAGATCACAGTACAGGCAAAGTCTACAACAAGTGAGGAAAAGTGGGCACAAGCCCTAGCAAAGTGCAGAAACGCTGATGATCACCAGACTGAAGTGCCTTGGTGAATATATCAGCAGTGTTGGCCTGAGAGGCCACGTAACGCAGACGAAGCTGACCACGCTGCTGCAACTCTCAAGCCAGGAAGTAACGTAGAGCGATGTGCTTCGTCCTGTGCTCCAGTCTGTGCTCCTCACACAAGGCAATGGCAGCCTTGTTGTCGACGTACAGCACTGGAGGAGAACGAGGCCGCTCTCCCAGGTCGGTCAGCAGGTAGGTGAGCCAGCGTAACTCCTGTGCAGCCATGGCTGTGGCGTAGATCTCAGCCTCTCAACTAGAGCTGAGAACTGAAGACGAACGAGTAGAACGCCAAGAAACTGAACCAGAGCCAAGGCTGAAGGTGTAACCCTGTGACGACCGCTGAGTAGCCTGGTCGTCAACCCAAGAAGCGTCTGAGTGCCCAGTGAGAACAACTGGGCTCCCTCCTCCAAGCACGAGCCCCATGCCCGATGTACTGCACAAGTAGCGCAATACCCTCTTTGCAGCATCCCAGTGCACCTTTCGGTGCCTGCCAGGAGCCACATAGCGGGCCAGAAAGCCAAGAGGGTATGCTAGGTCAGGACGAGTGCAAGTCATCAGGTACATGAGGCAAACAACTAGCTCTGGGTAAGGACCACTCGGCTCTACGGACTCATCCGAAGGCAGAGCTGAGAGCGAGTGACCTATAGCCAGAGGAGTGGCCTGTGCTGAGGACCAGGAGAAGCCGAAGCGCTGAAGGACCTGCTGCACCATGTGTGACTGAGTCAGTGTGATGGTGCGGCGTGCTCTGTCCCGGGTGATCTGCAAGCCAAGGTAGCTGCGCAGTTCACCCAGGTCAGTGCACGTGTGTCTCTTCTGCAGCTCCGACTTCACGTGGGCGAGAGCCTCAGTGTCAGCAGTGGCAAAGACCAAGTCGTCGACGTACACGAGGATGTAGAACGGCGGCAGCGAAGTGTCGGTGCGCAGAAACAGCGACGCGTCAGCAGTAGAAGGCGTGAACCCAAGTGACGCAAGAGTAGTCCTCAGTGTGTCGTGCCACTCACGTGGCGCCTGACGGAGATCGTAGACCGGCCGCCGGAGGCTCCACTGGGTACCAGGAGGAAACGACCCAGTGAAGCTAGGAGGGCGGCGCAGCCAGATCTCCTTGTGCAGGCTGCCCTGCAAGAAAGCTGTGCTGAAGTCAAGAGAGTGAAGCTCGTAGTCACGCTGAGCAGCAACGTGCAGTAGCACCCAAAGAGTGGTCATCTTCGGGGTGGGGGAGAAGGTCTGGAAGAAGTCTACTCCCTCTCGCTGACTGAAGCCTCGAGCAACGTAACGAGCCTTGAAGACAGGCGGAGAACCCGGCGGCCGCTTCACCCTGAAAATCCACATGCCACTGACGATGTTCGTCCCAGGAGGGGGAACCTCGTCGACGTAAGTGCCAGTGGACTTCCAGGATGCCATCTCTGCGTCCATGGCTGACTGCCACTGAGAGGAGTACTCACCCGCGATCGCCTCAGCGTAAGAGCGCGGGGTCGGGATGTCTGGAGCATCCGGGTCTCCCTCAGGGGCAATCAGCATGGACACGAGATGAGGCGCAGCGGCTGCAAGACACTCAAGGTCCTCCTGTCTGTCCTCAAGGACGTCCGTTCCTAGAGCACACTCACCCCCGACGGACGGAGGACAGACAGACTCAGACTCAGCAACAAGACTGGCGTCGTAGTCTAGACGACAGTGAGCAGCAAAGTCGACAAGCTCAGTAACTAGGGCAGACGCAGCAGCAGACTCAAAGGAAGGGTCAGTGACAGCAGTGGCTAGGAGACGCGTGACAGTAGGACTGGCAGCACGAAGAGAGTCAGACTCCGGGTCAGCAAGAACAGGAAGAGAGGACGCAGGAGGAGACGGCAGAGGGACACGCTGTGGAGCAGTGGAAGGACGCAGAGTCATATAGTGTGTGCCAAGGACAGGTGGAGGACGCTCACGCGGACCACGGCGACCAGTGCGAGCAGCACGAACAGGTGACACAGGACGAGATACAGGCGACACAGGACGAGACTCAGGCTCACGACGCTCTGTAAGACCGCCTGTCGGACCAGCGTAGGGAGAAGGACCAGGAAGTGGCGAGGCAGGCGGTAGCTGTGACTGCGACTGGACAGGCGGAGGACACTCTAAGGAGGGAGGAGAACTAGGAGGAGGCGGCTGACCAAGAACCTGCTGAAGGAGCGGAACGAAGTACGGCCGCGGTCGTGAAGCGCCCCCAGAAGCAGCAGAGACAGCACCAGAACCTCCAGCCGAACCAGCACCAGCAGCACCTCCAGCAGCTCCAGAACCTCTAGCAGCACCAGCAGCACCTCAAGTAGCTCCAGTGCCTCTAGCAGCACCAGCAGCACCTCCAGCAGCACCAGTACCAGCAGCACCTCCAGCAGCTCCAGCACCAGCAGCACCTCCAGCAGCTCTAGAACCTCCAGCAGCACTAGCAGCACCTCCAGTAGCTTTAGTGCCTCCAGCAGCACCAGTAGCACCTCCAGCAGCACCAGTACCAGCAGCACCTCCAGCAGCTCCAGCACCAGCAGCACCTCCAGCAGCTCCAGAACCTCCAGTAGCAGTAGGGCCTCCAGCGTGCTGGACCTCAACACCAGGAGCTCCACTCCGGAGGCTGCAGCGCCGAGCGTACCACTCACGCAGCCGCTGAGGGGAGGGAGGCTCCGGCCGCGTCACTGCACCCGCAAGGCCACCAGCCCCAACTCCAGCAGACCCCACAGCTCCAGGAGCCCCACGACGGAGGCTGTAACGCTGGGAGTACCACTCACGCAGCTGCTGTGAAGAGGGAGCGCCAACAGGCGCAGTACGGTCAGTCTCAGAGCCTCCAGCCTCAGCTCCTCTAGGCTCAGCACCCCCAGTCGCAGCACCCCCAGGCTCACCACCCGCAGTCTCCGCACCCCCAGACTCAGCACCCCAGTCTCCGCACCCCCAGACCCAGCACCACCAGGCTCAGCACGCTCAGCACCTCGCGTAGGACCAGAGTCAACAGCTACCTTGACAGGCTCGACCGGGTCTACCTGGGAAACACCTGAGGGAGCAGCACCCTGGGGAGGGAGGGGGTCTACCGACGGGGCACCTGGGGTGAGGAAGAGCGGCGGGGGGGGGAGCGGGGCAGTGCGGTAGGGGAAGAGACGGTAAAAGGGTACCGACTCGTCAAAGGTGACGTCCTGAGAGGCGAAGACACGGCGCGAGGTGGGGTGGTAAAACTGCCAGCCAGGCGCGTCAGGGACAAAGCCAAGGAAGACACAGGGAACGGCACGGGAGGAGAGCTTGTCCGCGGACGTATCGCGGACAAAGGCTCGACATCCCCAGACTCGGAACACCGACGCATCGCCAACCTCCCCCGTCCAACGCAGGGTAGGCGAGGTCTCCGGAACAGAGACACGGGGCCAGAGGTTGAGCTGATGCGCGGCGTACTGCACTGCAAACGGCCACAGGAAATGGGGGGCAGCCGCATGGATCATGGAGGTACGAGCGACCTCCATGACTAAGCCAATGCGGCGCTCAGCAACCCCATTCTGCTGCGGAGAGGCCGGGAGAGTGAACGTCTGGCGGATGCCGTGCTCCGCACAGTAGGCTGCCAAGAGGTCAGAGGAAAACTCGCCACCTCTGTCAGAGTGCAGACGTAGGACAGGAAAGTCCGACTGGAACCGCTCGCGGAGCTGGAGACGAGCAGCGCGGATCCAGGGGATCAAGACATCAGGGACCTCACCCTTGGTACGCAAGGGGAAGACCGTGGTGTAGCGCGTGTAGTCGTCGACGACCAGCAGAAAGTACCGCTCGTGGCCCTGTCCCCGGACGCGGGCGGGGCCCCACACGTCCAGGTGGAGAGTCTGCAAGGGAGCCTCTGTGGGAGGGAACGAGGAAGAGTGAGGAGCGGCGCGCTGCCGCCCCTCGACACAGGGAAGACAGGGAGGAGCAGGCGAGGGTGGCAGGGGAGGGAGGACTCTGGGAAGACCAGAGACAAGGTACCTGGAGTGCATGCCGCGAAGGCGCTGCACTGACGGGTGACCAAGGCGGTGGTGCCAGAGGACAGTTCTGTGTGACAGGGAGCGGCACGAGCAGGGGGCCGACAGCTGACCTGACGCAGACGCAGACGCAGACGCAGCTACCTGAGGGGACTCAGTGGTCAGTGTGTACAAGTCCGACCCCGGCTGCCGAGTGAAGGTAGCCAGGTGACGACCCGTCGGGCACACGTGCAGTGCGTCACACGCTCGTAGGCCGGGGTGAACTGGTGAACACCCGCGTCCTGGAGCGCGGAACCCGCCACCAAGTTCGTAGAGAACGAGGGGAGGTAGAGGCCCGACAGTGTGCCAGACGGGACAGCAGGACAAGGGAGGGCAGTGGTGGAGGTCGCAAGGACCGGACCCCCTGAGGGGTCAGCCAGGGAGACAGCAACCGGTCTAGGAAGCTGCTCTAGGGCAGTGCGGTCGCGGAAGAAACAGTGGAAAGCACCTGAGTCCAGTGTGAAGGTGTGCAGTGCCTCAGTAGGTGCGGTACCAGCAGACGTAGACGCACTAGCACCTAGGGCAGCAGCCTCACCAGGACCTAGAGCAGCAGACGCGCTAGCACCTAGAGTTGCAGCCTCACTGGTCCCAATACCCGGGTCGGGCGGTACACTCAGGTAACAGTCACCTTCAACACTAATAGTCAATGCATACATAGCAGCAAGGATAGCATCGTAATCAAGAGCAAAGATATCAATCCCCTTCCTAAGCAGATGAGCCCAGCGGGGCAGCTCAGAGGCGTCAGGGAACTGCTCGCGCCAGGCGTCGTCGAGGCGAAAGAAACAGCGCTGCGCCGTGTGAAACTTCCCACAAGTCTGGCCAGTGCGGTCACCTGTGCGGATGACGTACGGGCAGGTACCTCCACCCCCAGACCCCCCACGCTGAGAGTACCACTCACGGAGCTGCTGGGGCGACGGGGGCTCGCTGGGGCGCTGCTGCTGCTGCCTCTGGCCGTCGCCGAACCCGCCACACTGCACCGCTCCACCGCGCCCTCCACCAGCTCCACTGCCGCCACCACTGCCACCACCACCACCTCCACCTCCACCACCGCCGCCTCCAGCACCCCCGGCTCCGCCACTGCCCCCCCCACCACCAGCACCACTCCCACCACTGCCGCCACCGCCGCCGCCCCCTCCACCCCCTCCACCACCACCTCCCCCGCCGCTGCCTCCTCCACCCCGGCCCCCCTTGCCCCTGCCGCCCCTGCACCTCCCACTGGGAGCGAACGCAGCTCCGACCCCCTCAGCACCGAGGTAGTCGACAGCAGCAGCAGATGCAATGGAGGGGAGAAGGGGGGAGGGGGAACATCCCTCAAAGAAGGGAGTGCGAGGGTCGCCACGAGAGGCACCTACAGCTACAATGCTCTTCTCAGCTGCGAGGAGTTCCTTCTCGAGCAGGTCGACAGTGAGGTCTGTGGGGGAGAGAGCGAGAAAGTGGTCCCTGACAGCGCGAAGAGAGTCAGGGAGGCGAGTGACCAGGTGGTAGTGGGTGAGGTACATCGGGGGGGGGTTCTTGGCTAGGAAATCGGGGGGGAGTGCGGCACGGTAGTGGAGATCACTAGTACAGAGGTGAGTGATGAGGTCAGCTACAGTGGCAAAGGCAGACAGATCGGGGAAGAGGTAGGGCAATGAGAGACGGCCTATCGCAGCAGTGGCAGGGGAGGAGTAGCGGGCAACTACGGCGTCATACAGCTCCTTAGCGGTCTTATGCTGGCCGAAGTGCTCGCGCTCATCTAACGGCAGGTGGCTGCGAACGGCTAGGCGAGCATGGGCGTCACGAGTCTGCCACTGTGAGCGAGCAGTACTGTCAGCAGTAGCAGCAGGTGCGGGAGCAGCGCCGGACGTGTGGTCATAGAGGGAAACATCATCCTTGGCAGTGATCTGGAGGTACAGGTGAAGGTCATCAAGCCAGACATCGAACTTAATCGGGCGGCCCTCGGCGTCAAAGGTGAGAACAGTGGGACTGGCCATAGTGGCAGTAGCAGTAGTAGTAGTAGCAGTAGCAGTAGTAGCAGTAGCAGCACTGGCAGTAGCAACAGTAGAAGCAGTAGGAGCAGGAAGAGCAGTTGCTGCAGGTAGGGCGGCGCGGCTCGGTCAGGGCGGCGCGACTCGGGCGGCGCGACTCGGGCGGCGCGACTCGGGCGGCGCGGCTCGGGTAGGTATGGCGGCGCGACGGCGAGCCTATGCTCGGTGCGCGGCGGCGCCTAGGGTGCGGCTGCGCGCGGGCCGCGGCTGCGTTCGAGCGGCGGCTAAGCGCTAGCTGCAGCAGCCGATGCGCGATCGCCGCGGCGCGCTGGCTGCGACCTGCGGGCGGGCGGCTGTGGGTCGCGCGTCGGCCTAGGGGCGAGCGGGGCCTACGGGCAACGGCCTGCTGGGGCTCGCGAGAAAAAATCGGGCCGCCCTAGGCGGCGAATTTCCTACGCGCGCTAAAACGGCGGGGCCGCGCTCGGGCTGCTAGCGGGCTGCACACGGGCAGCGTGAGAGGAGAGCGCACGAGGGCGCACTAGGGGAGAGGCGCACGAGGGCGCTAAAAAAAAAGGGCGCACGAGGGCACCTCTAGCGGAACGGTGGGCCCTTAGGTCTAGAACCTAAGCTCTTAATACCATGTCAGAAACAAGAAGTGTTGAACTAGAAAGATGTTGGAGTACAAGTAGGAAACCCTAGTGAAATGTACCCCGTAAAGGCTAACCCACTGTAGCCTACACAACAGAAACATATATAATGTTTGACAATGGGTTCCAAATGTGTGAATCAGCTGCAGATTTCCCTCCATTTCCATAATCACAAAGTTGCTGGTCAGGTAACTAACGAAAGGCGACTTCGCGGTTCGCACCATTGATCTGCTCCTCGCAAAGCCTGCGGTGCATGCGGCGGAACCAGCTACAGTACTCACTCGTTCCTACCTGGCAAAATTGTTTTTATCTCGCCCAGTGCTCTCGAAACCGATTTGTGAAGGCCGCCTCTTACGGTATCGTTTCCTGGAAGCACTCCTCTTCACCGCCTTCTTCTACCACCACTCCCGCAATTTCCCAGGCCGACTCTGATCATTTTCTGTATTGGTCACCATCAACCGTTTCCCTTGTGAGATTACCACTCCATTAAATCTCTGCGATTCAGGACCAAAGTAATGACTTGGACAGCGCGAAGTGCGGCTGTGCCGCTGTTGCTGTTGACGCTCCTTCTGGCGTCAGCACATGTCAGTCCTCGTAAATAAAGCGTTTCTGGTTCTCTCGACGTTCTCGCCTTCTGGCTTCCAGCGAGCGCCCATTTTTATGTGTGTCTAGCAAAAACTTATTGGACTAAAATATTGCGCAAGGCGCTTGAACATGGTAGAGCACATGGCTGTACTCGGCGAGCATCATTTTCCGCAATGCCTCTCATTTCCGATCACCTTCCGATCCTGCATGATCTTCCTTCATCTGCTCAAGCCGTTACTCTCCGCGCAGCGTACTCGCGGTTCGTCTCCCATCGGCGCAGTCTGGCCCTCAGGGCCCTCTCCCTCCTCAAGTCCGCCTCCTCCTCGTCAACGCAAATGGAAATCGTCGACGCGACGGCGGATTCCGTCCAGGTGCCAACGACCGCCTTGAAATTGGAAGACCTGATTGGTCCCGGCGACTTGAGAATCGGTAGCATTGGCGAGGGTAACCTTTCGGGCCCCCTGACCGGAGGAGGAGATGATGGCGTGGTAACCCTCGTGAGCGGCGGACTTACGGCCCCTCTGCCTCCGCCTTCGCCTCCACCTCCGTCTCCGCCTCTGCCTTCGCCTCCGCCTCCGTCTCCGCCTCCGCCTTCGCCTCCGCCTCCGTCTCCGCCTCCGTCTCCGCCTCCGCCTCCACCTCCCAGCGGGGAGAAGCAGGGTCCCCCTGCGGGCGGAGACCAGCAAGGTCCCCCCGCCGGCGGGGAGACGAAAGGTCCCCCTGCGGGCGCAGACCAGCAAGGTCCCCCTACGGGTCCCCCAGCGGGCGGAGACCACCAGGGCACTCCTGCATGCGGAAATGGTGCGCCATCAAGCTGTTGGAGGTTGAGTGTGGTTGAAGCAAGTGGTGGTGGGGTGGTTGTATGCCCCCAACCCACTGAATGTGTTGCTTCTACTTGACTTCACTGCAGGTTCTGTGAAGTTGCATATTGACTTCGAGAGACTTGCATTTCGGTGCCACATGGCAGCACAAGAAGAATCGAGACTCAGGGAGAATTCGATTCGGTGAAATTCGAGAGTCGAATTTCACCCCTTCGAAATGTTACTCGAACATTCGAGTGTACCGCGGTTCGAGGTTACATGTGCGGCTCGATGTTGATTGGATGCTATAAAACTAGTTGCTTTGTATTGCATGCATCATACTGAAAACCTGAATCACTTTGTATGTGATACACTCGACTACAAAATCCAGAGAGCTCCTATCCTTTGTTCTAAGAGCACTAGCAAGCACATAAACGCCTATAACTCTCTCGTTACTTAGGCAAATCGCGTGTTTGACGGCTCGTTGGAAAGCCAGCAGTGTGCTCTATCGTTTAGAACATTTCCCAGTTCCTGCAAAGTAGAGGAGAGTCCTCTACAACCAGGGCTGACTATTCAAAAAAATCCAGTCTGATGTTCTGGGGGCTCTGAAAATTTTTAGTCTGAGGCATATTTCCCAGAGAATGGCCACTCTGAATTTTCAGGTTCCGCAAAAACACAAGTCTGAAGTACTCAGAACACACTACAACCACTGCAGTACAGTACTGCCACAAATGTAGCACGTGGGGCGCAACGCTAACCAATTTCCCTCGCTGACACCGCGTAGCTGCAGTGATGGTCCCGCGTGAGTGGAAGAGTGAGCCAAGTTGGCAGATTTCTAAGGGAAAAGGGTGGCAAAAGTTGCCAAGGACAGATTCTGCGCGTGACAGCGCCATGAAGTGTGTTCGTACACTGGCAACATATGACGTAGCGGAATGTACGTAGAAATCACAGATCCGCATTTCAGGATCCGTACTCCCTGTAGTATGAAGACCCATTATCGGCTAAGTCAGTACTCTGAAAATCTCAGGATCCAAAACCAAGTAAGTCTGAGGCACTCATGTTTGAAAATCTTACAAGTCTGAAAAATCAAGATCCGTAGGAAAATACCCTGAGATTTCAGACAATCAGACTATTTTAGTCTGATAAAGTCAGCCCTGTCTACAACACAAGCGGACCACAGAAGAGCCCTGGCGGAAAGGTTGGTAAGGGCGGGAAGGGTGGCAAGGGCGGAAAGGGCATAAAGGGAGGCAAGGGGGGGAAGGGAGGAAAGGGCGGCGGAATAGGGTCTGGCGCACCCTCTGGCGCGCCTGGCGGGGGTGCTGGCTCTGGTGCTCCCTCTGGCGCGCCTGGTGGGGGTAGTGGTTCCAGCGCGCCTGGCGGGGGTGGCTCTGGCGCACCCTCTGGCGCACCTGGCGGGGGTACTGTCTCTGGCGCGTCTGGGGGCGGAGCTGGCTCTGGTGCCCCCACTGGCGCGCCTGGTGGCAGTACTGGTCGTTCTCCTAGTGGCGGCGGCAATTAAAGCTGACATTGGCGCTTGTGCTGGGCCTTTCACCTCACCGCTGGGTGGGGCTAACTGAAATAGGGGACAACGGATGATGGCTGCTGCTCATGGGATCATGTGTTGGTTTGGGATGTGGATGGCTGATGATGCAGAATGATGGAGATGTAGAAAATTGTTATGTATGTTTGTATGTTGTACAAGTAAGGGGGTACGTGTTATGAACTCTGTGTCTAGTGATTGGGATTAAGTGTTTCTTATGCCCTAATTCCTGCATTTATTTTACTGTATTGTTGATTTATCTTGGGAATCATAACAATTGAAACGCTAGAACAAGTTGGGTTATTTGGTGAATAATGAAACTACAACGGATACTTGTTTTCGTTACAGAATAAAACCGCTCTGGATGACTCCGTAGCGAGTATCCCCTGACAAAACCCCTTGCATTCCTCGGTTGTCCATTCAATTGCCGAGCAGGGAGCTTCGTCAGCAAGAAGTTCGCGTCGCTCCGCCACCACAACTCGCCAGCGCGTCGTTCTTCCCCGACGCAGCGATGGGCCCGCCTGGCGGCGATGCGGTAGCGGCGGCGGCGGAGAATACGAAGTGGCACAGCGCGCGAGAGAGGCAGACCGTCCTCGCCGTCGCTTCCGCCACCGCTGACGTCATCAGATCCCAGGGATTGTCGCCGTCACCCACGGCGTACTTTGCGGCGCTTATTTCGGCGTTGGAGACGGCGGAGTCTTTGAAATCCGCGGTTGAAATTCGAGGAGCGGCCGGCACGGGAGGATCTCGCAGCGTAAACCCCAAACCCTTCGATAAACCTGTGAACGGTCTGGATGCTGTCTTAGCGCTGCTGGATCTCGCGATCCCTCTCACGCCAGAGTCGATCGTACGGCTGAACGCAGCCCGGCTCCTGCCACTGCTAACTGCCGCCGTCGATCTTTGGGGGGCTACAAACGCAACCGGACCTACTAATAGCGCGGATAAGGTGGTAGGAGAAGAATTGATGGAGGAGGAGGACGAAGCTGGCAAAACGACAAAAGGCCCGGGCGGCAGTGTGGGCGGCACAGGGCAGGCGTGGGCGGAGGATCGGCGGAGGGTGGTTGCGGCGGCGGTGGATTGTCTGGGGTATGTGATTGCAGCGAGGGTTGCGGGCTGCGGCGACCCCAAGAACGCGTGGACGGCTGACGTGGCGGCGGGTTTTAAGGCGGTGTTGGATCACTCTGTAGCGAGTCAGCCGAAGGTGCGTTGCAATGGTCGGTTCTTGTCAGTTTCGAGTCGTTTTTTTAGTTCCTCTCCCCCCTTCTCTTCCTCCCTCCCCCCCAACAACCCCTCACCCCCACCCGAACCTTGCCGCGTAACGGCATCCTGCGTCTCACAACGGCAAGCTGAATTACTCGCATCATTGAGGGTTCGGGGTTTAACCATCTGATTCCACAATGCGGTCAGAGTTTTAGGGTTCGGGCTTCATATGGGCCAATGCCTCTTACTGTCCTCTCTCTAATCATCCCCGCTTCTCCCCCTTCCCTCCTACCCTTGCCCTGCACCCCCTGTTCTCCCCTCACATTTCCTGCCCTGCCCTGCTCCCCCTTCCCTTACCCTTCCCGGCCCTTGCCGCTGCACCTACCCCTGCCCCTCTCCCCTGCCCTTCCGCCCCCCCGGCCCCTCTCCGCCCTTCCCCCCCCCCCTCCACCCCAACTTTGCCCCCTCTTGTCCGCGTGCAGGTTCGCAGCGTGGCGCAATCCGCCCTCCTGAAGCTTCTCAGGACCTTCCGCGCCTCTCCCGCCGCCCTTGCCGCTGCCTCGACAGCACTCGTCGATTTCGCCGACGCCCTCATCGTCCGGGCGCTCGCTCCTTCCAAGCAGCTCGAACAGCCACGTCAGCAGCAGCAATCGTTACAAGAGGCAGCTGCGACGTCAGCGGCAGCAGTGCTCCGTTTCATCTCCTGCCTCCGCCCGCTGCTCCCGCTCCTCTCCCCTCCCTCCCTGCCACGTGTCACTCTCCGATTGGTCGAGCTTCTCGAGATTCGACACCCTCTTCTCGCCTGCCGTGTGCTGGACGCCCTCCACTCGCTTATGTCAGCTCCAGCCCCGGCCACGTCAGCTGCAACGTCACCCGTCTCTAAATCCCTCATTTCAGAGGTGGTGGCGCGACTGCTGAAGCAGGAGGGGGAGAGACAGGCGATGGGGGGAGGGGCGGGCGGCGGGTGGGGGGCAGGGGGCGGGGGAGGCGCAGGGGGGAGGGGGAAGACGGATGTAGCAGCGGTGCGTGCTCTGCTGGAGTGCGTGCGGGCGGCGTTGATTCGTCTGCATGCGATGGACGCTGAGGCGTGCGTCAGCCTGCTGCCGTCCACGTTCTTCACTCTCATTGGTCAGTTTAGCATGATTGTGCAACAGCATCACGGGTGTATGACCAAATAATGTCTTTAGGCTTTATGACTGTGGCCTCACTCCCATACATACTTACCTCCCTCCCTCTACCTACCTCTCTTCCCCCACCACCACGCCTCTCCCTCCCCTTTCCCACCACCAGACAACCTGGCGAGCGGGCACGAGGAGGTGGCATTCGCCACAGCGGACTGCCTCAAGGCGCTTATCTGCGCCTGCATATCCCTCTCCCACCTCCCTTCTCCCATCACCACCCCTCTCCCCCCTTCCCCTCCACCTTCTCCCCAAACCAGACAACCTGGCGAGTGGGCACGAGGAGGTGGCATTCGCCACAGCGGACTGCCTCAAGGCGCTTATCTCCTCCTGCCTCGACGACACTGCTGTCGCCGCCTCTGCTGGCCTCAGGGTGGTGCTTCAATTCAATGCAGTGCTCTGCTCTTCCCATCATCCCCACCCCCCCCTCATAAACCAGACAACCTGGCGAGCGGGCACGAGGAGGTGGCGTTCGCCACGGCGGACTGCCTCAAGGCTTTAATCTCCACCTGCCTCGACGATGCTGCTGTTGCTGCCTCTGCCGCTATCGTGCAGCAGCGCCAGGCACAGGAAGGCGCAGGGGGGGAAGCAGGGGGAGCAGGGGGAGGGGGAGGGAAGGGGAAAGCGCCGGTGGAGCGGGTGTGTGTGGCAGTGGAGCGGGCGCTGGGGTATCAGCTCCGTGCCTCGTGGGACCTGTCGTTGCTTCTTGTGGCTACCCTGTTCGATCGTATAGGTGAGTGTTCTTGCAAGGACGGACACGAGGGGAAGGGCAGTGAGGGAGAAAGGGTGTGGGTGGGGGTGGAGGGATTGGGGAAGGGGAAAGCGCCGGTGGAGCGAGTGTGTGTGGCGGTGGAGCGGGCGCTGGGGTATCAGCTCCGTGCCTCGTGGGACCTGTCTCTGCTTCTAGTTGCTACCCTCTTTGACCATATTGGTAAGTCGTTCATGCAACACGGGACGCGAGGGGAGCCGCTATGGGCCACTTCCATAGCGTTGAGCGGGCCCCCAACGCTTCCGCTATGGGCCCCCAATGCTTCCGCTATGGGCCACTTCCATAGCGTTGAGCGGGCCCCCAACGCTTCCGCAGCGCTACTGCCCGCTCAGCTCAACCACCCCTCCTTCTCTGCTTCCTTCATCCCATCTCTTCCTCGCCCCAACCCTCACCACGCTGGCCGATCTGCACGACTTCCCAGACACAGACACGGCCCATCGCAAGCACCTGCACGCTGCTCTCGGCGCTGCTTTTACCCCATGCCGCTCTGTCTCCCTCTACCCCCTCTTATGCCCCCCAAACGCAGGTCCCTCCTCCCACCTCTTCCTCGCCCCAACCCTCGTCACCCTTGCTGATCTGCACGACCTACCAGACACAGAGATGGCCCACCGCAAGCACCTGCACGCTGCTCTCGGCGCTGCTGTTGCCGCTATGGGCCCCTCCCGCTTCCTCTCCATCCTCCCTCTCGGCCTTGACCCTGAACCTGCTCCCGCACCTGCTGCCGGACCTACTGCCTCCGCAGCAGCAGCAGGAGTGGCAGCAGCAGCAGCGGCGGCGGCGGCCACTCCCGCGGCGCCACGTGTGTGGCTGCTGCCAATCCTGCGCCGCCACACGGCGGGCGAGTCGCTCTCCTTGGTCCTCACCGCCCTCCTCCCCCTCTCCCACCACCTCCTCCTTGCCGCCCAGCAAGCCCGCTCGCCCCAGGTCGACCGGCCAATCGCGGCCAAGCAGCTGGCGGCGCTGCGGGCGGCGGTGTGGTCGCTGCTGCCCGCTGTCGCCAGCCTGGCGCCGGACACTGCGCAGGTGGGGGGATACGGGTGGGAAGAGAGGAGGTGGGGGGCGGGAGAGACGTGGTGGGAGTTTTGAGGTGAGAGGGGGATGGTGGGTGGAGTAAGCAGGGGGGAGGTGATTGAGAGGAAGGGGCAGTTGGGGGAGGTGGGGAGGTGGGTGACTAGATTGGATTGAGGGATGGGAGTTTTTTTGACAGAAGCACTGCCGTCAAATCCTTACCTGATTTCCTTTCTTTCTCCCCCCTTTTTGGATGCTCCTCAACTGCATTGATTCGCATGCAGGTGTTTCCGCACTTAGCTAAGCACCTGGCGGAAGCAGTGGCAGCAGGAGGGAAGGGCGATGAGGGCGATGGAATCCGGTCTGCAGTCTGTGTCACCCTGCAGGTAAAGCAAGTCTTTAACGAGTCTCTTTTTTGTTTATCAAATTCTCTCTAGCCTGCGTTTTTTTAGTCGACTGGAAACTGGTCTGCAGTCCGTGTCACCCTGCAGGTAACGCAAGTCTCTCTCTCCAATCTGCTTTTGTTAGCTTACCACCCTCTGTGTCCCTCTCCAGACTAGTTTTTGCCCGCTCTGTGCCCATCTCCTCGTGTTTGAAGAAGTGTTTTGAGACGTCTCAAAGCTCGCACGTCGTCTCAAACACGTCGCTCTGTGCCCATCTCCTCGTGCAAACTCGCACCTTTCCCATCCCGTCACTTCCCCCCACCCACTCGTCACCTCCTCCCCTTCTTCCGATCTTCCCTCCCCCCTCGTCCCCTCTGTGCTCCGTTCCTTCCACCAGCTCATGGTGGACCAGAATCGCATGGCCATAAGTCGCGCGCCCCTCACCAAGTGCAAGAAAATACCCACATACCCATCCCCCTTCACCTCCTTCCCTCCTCTCCCCCCTACCCCCACCAGCTCATGGTGGATCAGAATCGCATGGCCATGGGTCGCCCGCCCCTCTCCAAGATCTAGCAACACCCAGCAACCCCCTTACCCTCCAACCGCCCCCATCCCTTCTCCCTCCCCTGTCCCTTCTCAGCTGATGGTGGATCAGAACCGCATGGCCATGGGTCGTCCGCCCCTCTCCAAGCGCCTCACAGCCTTTGATGGCCTCTCAGGTGCTCCCACCACCGCCCTTGCTGCTGCCATCACGGACAGTGCTGCTTCTGACTCTGCTGGAGCGGCTGCTGCTGCTCCCTCTGCAGCACCTGAAGCAGAAGCAGCGTTCCGGGCGGCCCTAGAGGACGACGACGACACCACCGATGCCGAGCGCCGCGCGTGGCGCCAGCTCACCGCTGACGTGGCAGCCGCCAACCTGGCGGCCATGTCAGGCTCGGCCCGTCCCTTCCTCCCGATGCTGTTTGACGCGTTCGTGGCGGCCCCATCAGCCAAGAGGGGCGAACTTCAGAGTGCCATCGGGGCTCTCGCTGCTGTGGCTGACCCGGCGGCCCTCCGACTGTTCTTCACGAATATCATGAGCAAACTGCTCTCCGCTACACACGCTGCTGCCTCTGGTGGTGCTGCTGCTGGTGCCGGCGCAGCAGCAGGAGCAGGGGATGTGAGCAAGGAAGCCGGAGAGAAGAGGTGAGTGGGGGGAATCTAGTGATCTTTACTCGCTGCTGTTGCTGACTCGGCGGCCCTTCGCCTGTTCTTCACGAATATCATGAGCAAACTGCTCTCCGCTACACACGCTGCTGCCTCTGGTGGTGCTGGTGCTGGTGCCGGCGCAGCAGCAGGAGCAGGGGATGCGAGCAAGGAAGCCGGAGAGAAGAGGTGAGTGGGGGGAATCTAGTGATCTTTACTCGCTGCTGTTGCTGACTCGGCGGCCCTTCGCCTGTTCTTCACGAATATCATGAGCAAACTGCTCTCCGCTACACACGCTGCTGCCTCTGGTGGTGCTGGTGCTGGTGCCGGCGCAGCAGCAGGAGCAGGGGATGCGAGCAAGGAAGCCGGAGAGAAGAGGTGAGTGGGGGGAATCTAGTGATCTTTACTCGCTGCTGTTGCTGACCCGGCGGCCCTTCGACTGTTCTTCACGAATATCATGAGCAAACTGCTCTCCGCTACACACGCTGCTGCCTCTGGTGGTGCTGGTGCGGGTGCAGCAGCAGGAGGAGATTCGAGCAAGGAAGCTGGCGAGAAGAGGTGAGTGTGTGCCCACTTCTTCACAAGTATCATGAGCAAACTGCTCTCGTGTGATGAGTCGACTCAAAAATCGACTCATCACACGAGGTCAGTGTGTTCACTTCGTCAAGAATATTATGACTGGTCAGTGTGAGCACTTCTTCACTCAGCAAACTGCTCTCCGCCACACACATTGCAGCCTCTGGTGGATTTATCTTCCTTCTCTGTCTCGCCCTCCCCTTTCCCCCAGGGCCATGCTCATGGATCTCTCGCTCTCCCTGCTGCCCAGCTTGGACGTGGAGTGCTGCCGTGCTCTACCCTACAACACACCTCACCCCCTCTTTCTCGCTCTCCCTCAACGTCCCCCCCCCCTCTCGCGCCCCCTTCCCCCCTTGCACAGGGCCATGCTCATGGATCTCTCGCTCTCTCTGCTGCCCGGCTTGGACGTGGAGTGCTGCCGTGCGCTCTACAACGCAACGAGGCCCGCCATCCAGGAGAGTGTCATTGACATCCCGTCCGTGACCCCCCCTTCCCCCACCTCCCCTCCCCCCCCAAACTACCAGGGCCATGCTCATGGATCTCTCGCTCTCCCTGCTACCGGGCCTGGACGTGGAGTGCTGCCGTGCGCTCTACAACGCAACGAGGCCCGCCATCCAGGACAAGTCTGCTGCCGTGCAGAAGAAGGCTTACAAGCTCCTCGCATCACTGCTTGAGGTATGCATTGCCATGCCATTACCACCACCACCATCACCATCATCATCACCACCACCATCACTTCGCCATCCAGGACAAGTCTGCTGCCGTGCAGAAGAAAGCATACAAGCTGCTCGCATCGCTGCTTGAGGTATGCTCGTGTGACTTGTTGTGTCACATCAGATCAGCATGGGATGAGAGCATGGAAGCATGGAAGGATTTTCGACGTGCCTACCTAAGAAATCGAAGCAGAAGCATGGAAGCAGAAGCGCCAGGTGGGGAGGGCGTGTCAGCAAGGGCAGTATTTGCGGAGCTGCTGATGGGAATGGGTGCGTTGACCTCATGACGCTACCACATCCAGAGCGGCCCGCCTGTCTCCCCCTTCTTCCTGCCCTCACTTGTGCTTTCCCCATCCACACCTGCAGACACACCCAGAGCTCCTGAGCCAGCAATCAGAGGGAGGAGCAGCAGCAGCAGGGGGGGGCGTGTTGGCAAGGGCAGTGTTGCAGGAGCTGCTGGTGGGCGTAGGTGGGGTGCACTCGCCGTCTCGCCACTACCGCATCAAGAGCTGTCCATTTCCTTCCTCCCCCCCCCCCCCCCCACCCTCTCTCCCAGACACACCCAGAGCTCCTGAGCCAGCAATCCGAGGGCGTGGCAGGGGGAGCACCAGGCGGAGCAGCAGGGGGAGGCGTGCTAGCAAAGGCAGTGTTGGAGGAGCTGCTGATGGGCGTGGGTGGGGTGCACTCGCCGTCTCGCCACTACCGCATCAAGAGCCTCTCAGCCGTGCTGCTGCATCTGGCTCGCTCCAATGTTCCGGCGTTTCATGAAGCAGTGGCTGCCACACTCACTGAGATTGTGCTGTCCGTGAAAGAGGTGAGGTGATGGCTTGAACACACTATCTGATCCAAGAGCCTTCAAATCTCATTGTGCTGCTGCAACTCACGCTCTTCTCACACACTCCCTCTTTCTCCCTTCCCAGGTGAACCGCAAGGCCCGGGATGCAGCCTATCAGCTCGTCATAGCTCTCGCCAAGGAGATGCAGCGACTGGCAGACGAGCAGCACTGGCAGCAGCACCAGCGGCAAAACCTACTTCTGTCACACCCGCCCACTCTCTCCCCCCCAGGTGAACCGCAAGGCACGCGATGCAGCCTATCAGCTCATCATAGCTCTCGCCAAGGAGATGCAGCGACTGGCAGACGAGCAGCACTGGCAGCAGCACCAGCGGCAAAACCTACTTCTGTCACACCCAAGGTTCAAAATTACGGTTTTCGTAAAATACGGTCCGTTTTTTACGGTGATTTTTCAAAAAAACGGCCGTTTTTTTGTTAGAGATCTCTGTTCACCAAGAAAAAAAAAGAAAAAAACAAGGTCAAAAACATTTTCGATCATGCCAACAAGCGCATACATGCAAGAAGGGGTCCATCCCCTTCATGCTGCTGCATTTCGGGTTCAATTTGGTCCCAATAAGTGGCCGTTTTGTTAGTTATAGAGGAAACACATCCTGGAACCGTTTTAAACCGTTTTTTACGACCGTTTTTTACGGTACCGTTTTTTACGGTGAAATTTCAATAAAACGGTCGTTTTTTTGAACCCTGGTCACACCCGCCCACTCTCTCCCCCCCAGGTGAACCGCAAGGCACGCGACGCAGCCTATCAGCTCATCATAGCTCTCGCCAAGGAGATGCAGCGACTGGCAGACGAGCAGCACTGGCAGCAGCACCAGCGGCAAAACCTACTTCTGTCACACCCGCCCACTCTCTCCCCCCCAGGTGAACCGCAAGGCACGCGATGCAGCCTATCAGCTCATCATAGCTCTCGCCAAGGAGATGCAGCGACTGGCAGACGAGCAGCACTGGCAGCAGCACCAGCGGCAAAACCTACTTCTGTCACACCCGCCCACTCTCTCCCCCCCAGGTGAACCGCAAGGCACGCGACGCAGCCTATCAGCTCATCATAGCTCTCGCCAAGGAGATGCAGCGACTGGCAGACGAGCAGCACTGGCAGCAGCACCAGCGGCAAAACCTACTTCTGTCACACCCGCCCACTCTCTCCCCCCCAGGTGAACCGCAAGGCACGCGACGCAGCCTATCAGCTCATCATAGCTCTCGCCAAGGAGATGCAGCGACTGGCAGACGAGCAGCACTGGCAGCAGCACCAGCGGCAAAACCTACTTCTGTCACACCCGCCCACTCTCTCCCCCCCAGGTGAACCGCAAGGCACGCGATGCAGCCTATCAGCTCATCATAGCTCTCGCCAAGGAGATGCAGCGACTGGCAGACGAGCAGCACTGGCAGCAGCACCAGCGGCAAAACCTACTTCTGTCACACCCGCCCACTCTCTCCCCCCCAGGTGAACCGCAAGGCACGCGACGCAGCCTATCAGCTCATCATAGCTCTCGCCAAGGAGATGCAGCGACTGGCAGACGAGCAGCACTGGCAGCAGCACCAGCGGCAAAACCTACTTCTGTCACACCCGCCCACTCTCTCCCCCCCAGGTGAACCGCAAGGCACGCGACGCAGCCTATCAGCTCATCATAGCTCTCGCCAAGGAGATGCAGCGACTGGCAGACGAGCAGCACTGGCAGCAGCACCAGCGGCAAAACCTACTTCTGTCACACCCGCCCACTCTCTCCCCCCCAGGTGAACCGCAAGGCACGCGATGCAGCCTATCAGCTCATCATAGCTCTCGCCAAGGAGATGCAGCGACTGGCAGACGAGCAGCACTGGCAGCAGCACCAGCGGCAAAACCTACTTCTGTCACACCCGCCCACTCTCTCCCCCCCAGGTGAACCGCAAGGCACGCGACGCAGCCTATCAGCTCATCATAGCTCTCGCCAAGGAGATGCAGCGACTGGCAGACGAGCAGCACGAGCAGAAATTCTTGGCGGCTGGAGGGATCATGTACGGCGGTTTCAGTGGCGATCAGTCCATGGATGGTGCTGGTTCCGCTGATGATGATGATGCCGATTCGCCCTTCCTCAAGTTCTTCACCATGGTTCGTTCGTTCCCTCGTTTCTCGGAGTTCCTTTTCTCGATTCTGGGTCCCATTCTCTTTGTGCGCGAAAAAGCCGGAGACTTTTGAGTCGACTCACAAGTCAAGGCTGGTGCTCACAACCGTATGGTTCCCCCCCCTCTGCATCTGCTTGCCCCCTTTCCTTGCACCTATCTCAGGTGATGGCAGGGCTGGCCAGCAGCACCCCGCACGGGCAGAGCGCAGCAGTCATGGGCCTTGCTCGCTCGCCTCATTCCTGCACCCCATGTCATCGCCCATATATGCTTATGCTCCCTCCCTGCCCCTTTCCTTGCACCTCTCACAGGTGATGGCAGGGCTGGCCAGCAGCACTCCACACGGGCAGAGCGCAGCAGTCATGGTCCTCGCTCGCCTCATCTTCCACTTCTGCTCCTCGCTGCTCCACCTCGTGCCCTCGCTGCTCCTCTCGCCCCCTGCTCCCCTTTCTGCTCCCTTTGCTAATCTGATTTATGCCCCTCTCTTTAGCCTCCTTTTGCTCCTTGCTTGTGGTTTCTCCCTTTCACACACCCCTCTTCCAGGTGATGGCAGGGCTAGCCAGCAGCACCCCGCACGGCCAGAGCGCAGCAGTGATGGCCCTAGCTCGCCTCATCTTCCACTTCTCCTCCTCGCTCCTCCACCTCGTGCCCTCGCTCCTGCCATCGCGGCTCCCCTTGCTCCTCTGATTTATGCCCCTCCTTTCCCCTCCCTCTGATCTTTTTGCTTGCGGTTTCTCTCCCTCCCCCCCCCCCCCCCCCTCCCTCTCTTCCCCCCCTTTCTCCTCGGGTGTTTACAGGTGATGGCAGGGCTAGCCAGCAGCACCCCGCACGGCCAGAGCGCAGCAGTGATGGCCCTGGCTCGCCTCATCTTCCACTTCTCCTCCTCGCTGCTCCACCTCGTCCCCTCGCTCCTCCCGTCCCTCCTCCTCCTCTTCCGCTCGCCGCACCGCGATGTGCTCAAGGCGTGTCTGGGCCTGGTGAAGGTGCTATCTGTGCGCCTGGAAACTGCTGACCTGGAGGCTCACCTGCCGGCGATCATGAGTGCTCTGCTGTGCACGAATGAAATCGTTGCAACCAGGTTCAAGGCCAAGGTATGATAATGAATGCTCAAGGCGTGTCTGGGCCTGGTGAAATGCAATTTGGTTCAAGGCCAAGGTAATGATATGGAGTGGAATGCTTTGAGACGTCTCAAAAGACTTCTTCAAACACGTGAAATGCAACCCGGTTCAAGGCCAAGGTAATGACATGGAGTGGAATGCTCAAGCGCTGCTCCCTGCTCCCTGCTGCCTGCTGCCTTCACCCTGCTCCCTGCTGCCTGCTGCCTGCTGCCTTCACCCTGCTGCCTTCACCCTGCTGCCTGCTTACTGTCAGCCCTACCCACTTTCTATCCCTTCCCCACCCTCCCCCCTCACTCCCGTCCCCCCTTCAGGTGCGCAAGATAGTGCAGCGGCTGGCGAGGCGATGCGGCCATGCGACGGTGGCAGCAGTGGTGCCGGAGGAGCATCAGCGCCTGCTCACGCACATCCGCAAGGTAAGTCAAGGCAGAAGGGTGAAACTCAAGGCTAGTATGTGTGCTTGCATGTGCTGTCGCCTTGCCATGCCACGGTAGCAGCAGTGGCGCCGGAGGAGCATCAGCGCCTGCTCACGCACATCCGCAAGGTGGGTGGGACAGGAGGCAAACAGGTGGCACTTCAGGCTAGTATGCGTGCATGTACATGTGCTGCTGCCGCCCTGCCATGCCATGCCACGGTGGCAGCAGTGGTGCCGGAGGAGCATCAGCGCCTGCTCACTCACATCCGCAAGGTGGGTGGGTCTCTTTCAGGGCGGACAGGTGAGTCTCAGGGCTAGTATCCTTCTATGTGCTGCTGCCGCCCTGCCGTGCAACGGTGGCGAGGTGACTTTTGAGTCGACTCAAAAGTCACCTCAAGGCTAGTATCCTTCCGTGTGTTGCTGCCGCCCTGCCGTGCAACGGTGGCCGGAGCAAAGGGGGGGAAAGATGGACAGGTGCCTTGGCTACTCACTCATTTCCTCCTCGTGTTCCCCCGTCGGGTTCCCCTTGTGTGCTGCACCGTTTCAACCCTATTCTGTGGCAGGAGGTGGCCCGAGAAGCCAAGGCTAAGGAGAAGAAGCGTGGTGGAACGGGGGCAAAGGGTGGGCTGGGGGGCGGATTGTTGTAACACTCTCTCATTTGCCCCTCGTTCCTCCTTCCTCTCTCCTGTTGCAGGAGGTGGCCCGAGCAGCCAAAGCCAAGGAGAAGAAGCGCGGAGGAGCGGGGGCGAAGGGCTCGCAGGCAGAGGATGGGGAGGAGGGCGGTGACGGGCGGTCGACCATGTCGGGCAGAAGCAGGGCGAGGTGAGTGGTGTGAGAGCGCTGCTAGGGGTTTCTGGGGGTGAGTGATGGAGGAAGGGGGGCTTGCAGGCAGGGGACGGGGAGGAGGGGGGAGACGGGCGGTCGACCATGTCGGGCAGAAGCAGGGCGAGGTGAGTGCTGGGGTGCTGGGGTGGTTGGGGGTGATGAGGGGCAATGGGGGCTCGCAGGCAGGGGACGGGGAGGAGGGCGGTGACGGGCAATCAACCATGTCGGGCAGAAGCAGGGCGAGGTGAGTGGTGTGGTGTAGGGTTCCCGTGGGGGGGGGGTTGGGAGTGAGGGGGCGAGGAGGGGGCAATTCTGTCCTCCCCATGCATTGGTCTTAACTCTTTTCCCCCTCCGCTTGTACCCTCTTACCTCTTCCCTCTCATTTTACCCTGTGCCGCAGAACGAGCGACTGGAGCCACTCCAACCTCTTTTCCGACACGTCAGCGGACGGCGATTTCAGCGATGACGAGGATTACGGCGATGCTGACGAGGACGAACGCAGCGTGTTCGGCGGCAAATCACGCGCCGCCAAGTCAGCATCCCGCCAGGACGGGTCAAAAAAGTATGCGTGGTCGAACGCGCTCTCGTCCAGGTGTGCTGACGTGGCATGGGGTGTGGCATGGGGTGGGGAATGGGGTGTGGCATGGGGTGGGCAATGGGTTGGGGTATGTGGTGTAGTTCTGTAGGTGTGGGTTCTTCTCTTCTCTTGGCAATTGCAGCTGATGGCAATGTATGTTGTATGCCGGCCCATCTCTCCCAGTGCAATACTGCTTCCTGTGCTTTCTCTTTCTCCCATTCCGCCTTGCTGCCCCACACCTTGCATACTCCCACCCACACCACTCCTACCCTTTCCCGCTCCCTACGGCAAGAAGGCGCAGCACAGCAGGCTGCAGCTGCACAAAAGCAGTTGTTTTGGTCTTCTCTACGTGCTCTGTCACTGCCTCATCTCACACTCTCTCCCCTCTCCCACACTCACCTCCCCTCCCCCCCCCTCCTGCAGGGTGGGCAAGAAGGCGCAGCACGGCAGGCCACAGCTGCACGAGCGGATCACAGAGACAGGTGGCGACACGCCATTGGACCTGCTCGATCTCGCAGGCACGCGCAGGGCCCTCTCTGCGCCCCTGCTCAAGCCCACCCGCGGAACCCTTTCCTCTGGTGGTGGTGGTTCGAAGCGGCATCGTGATGGGGGTGCGGAGGGGGAGGGGGAGGATTCGGGATTCGAGTATACAGAGGATGGAAAGATAGTTGTTCCGGATGAGATCGAAGGGGGAGAGAGTGGTAGAGGGAGGAGGGGAGGAGTCAAGAAGGGGGTGGGGGCAGGTGGGGAGGATGACGGAGAGGGGAATCTGGATTATGGGGTAATGGAGGATGATGACGTGGCGATGGGTGATGCCAGCCTGGCATCTGCGAGGGCTGCTGAGCTGGCTTTTGGCCGGCGTGTCCGCGGGGCGCGAGGTGCAGGAGGAGGAGGAGGAGGAGAAGGGGGAGAAGAGAGAGGGGGTGCTGGTGCTGGTGGTGGTGGTGGGAGGAAAAAGGCCAAGGCCAATTCTGGCCAGGCCATTCCTTCTGGTAAGGATAAACGTGGCGGGAAGAAGCAGACTGGTAGTGGTAGTGGGTGGTCTTATACAGGGGATGAATATGCCGCAGGCAGCGGGCGGCGTGCGGGCGGCGATGTGAAGAAGGAAGGGAAGCTGGAGCCTCACGCATACTGGCCGTTGGATGCAAAGATGCTCAATCGGAGGGCTGGGAAGCTTGCAGCGGCACGGAGGGGAATGACCAGTGTGATGGGGGCGGGGGGGAAGAAGGGGGGAGGGGGATCGGGAGGGGGAGGAGGAACAGGAGGAGGGAAGGGTGGGGCGGGGAAGAAGCAGCACAAGGGGCACAAGGGGAAGGGGAAAGGAAAGGCGTAGGGTTAGAGGGAGTGAGCATGGATCCAAGGCCTTGAGCTTTGGCTGTGGCGTGGGCATGAGTGTGTGTGGGCTGTGTGGCACAGCCCACAGTCATCCCCGGCCAGTTTCATCCCTCTAGCCCCCCTGTGGCGGTTCACAACACAGCCGGCTGTGTCCTGCCGGCCCTCCTCGTAGGGCCACCTTCATGGATTCATACACCATTGTGTATGTGAAGTGGAAGTACCAGTAGTGCTGGTTGCTGGCTGGGTCTAGGATTCAGTCATGTTTTTAGTAGAAACATTGCATTGCAGTAGATTAGCCTGTCAAGGTTTTGGGGCAGGCTGAAAAGAACAGAAAAGGTTAAACTTGAGAGGGTACGTTTCAGTCTAGGTTGCAGTGTAATACGGTATGTTAAAGACCATAATAAGTGGTATGAAGAGTCCCAAATTTATGGCACACTAGAGCTTTTATGTGTTTAGTAACCATAAAAAATAGAGCACACTCGCTTTCAAAATTGATTTCATTTTCAAGAGAGTGCTATTGAGAGGGCATTTGCTGATTGGCCAGTGGGGTTCAGGTACCGTATGTTAGGGAGGTGACAGAAATTGGTCAGCATTCGGAATATCAATATATATGTATTTGTACAAATACAGGAAACGGAGTGACACATATGAAAACACATTAACACCATACCACTTACCGTACTGCCTTGGGCTTGGCACGTGATGGCTTCATACGTTGGTTTGCTAAAAAAGGTGGGCATTCAATGGGTGGGGGACAGGCCCTCAGATGTCAGCGAAAAAAAGGCTGATTTAGGGTCTGGACGCTGATTTCACAGACATGTGGGCGATGTGCTGGCTGAAAGTTCAGTTTTTTTTTTTTATGTGTTGGCTGATTGTTCAGGTTTTTTTTTAATGTTTTGGCTGATTATCCAGCGTTTTTTTACAAGTGTTCGCTGATTTATCAGACTTGTAACGAGAGTGTAGGCTGAATTCACGCTATTACAGATTCGTGCAGGAGCCGTGAGTTTCGGCTGTCCAGGTTCATCGACCGTCAATCACGCAAAATTTGCCATGTACAGCGCCGACGCGGGGGGAAAACGAATTTCCGACTCGTCGTTTGCTTCGTTGTCACCGACAGAATGCTTAAATAGATGTGATTCGTTGGTAAACCAATCACATCCCTTATGCGCCAATCACCCGCCACCAGTGCAGCACAGGAACGCACCGCACGCACTCACGACAAGGACACCCACCTCACCCCATCTCACCCACCCCGAACCTGCATCTAAGTGCGTGCATGGTGCCCCCTCGTCGCGCCGCGTAGCTGATGGGTGGTGAGAATGAGAGGGCCTTCTTTTATGGCTCTCTCTTGATGACCCCACCGTACCCACCCCCTAGGCGAGCTGCACTGTCAATCCACGCCTCTCGCCCTGGTTTTCTCAAACCCTAGCTAGCAACGTTGGAGCTCGGCACGCTCTCCCCTTTCAGCCATGGCCGGCCTTGCAGAAGGCGTAGGTTGCGATGATGATGCAGGCAGCGATGATGAATTAGACGGCCTAGAGGAAGCCAGGACGGGGCTTGATATGCTCCTGCGCTCGCTTGCCCCTGGTGTCCTCGCTCCCAGGCTTCCTACTGCAAAGCCAGCACTAGTCGAGAGGGTGCACCGCGACCACCCACCGGTTTCTTCAAGCTCGGATTCCATCCGGGGTGAGCCTGCTGCGCCGGCTGCCGTCTCCGACACGGTGGTTCTCGACTCGCCAACAACAAAGTCCACTGGCCCGCGCAACTTCAAGCTCAAGCAGTCGACGCTGAGCTGGGCAAAACCTTCTTCGAGCACCGCCGTCGAGCAACCTGTCGCGAACAACACAACCCCTCTTCCATCCTTGGTCATAGACATTTCAGAGGCCATCGAGGCAGTCTATGCAGACGCTCTTTTGAAGTACAAAACCAAGTGGTCTGAGAGGTTCCCGTGGCTTGTGCTAACCAAATCTAAATCTGGTTTCCCTGCTTTTAAGTGCAGTGTCTGCACCAAGCATGCCGGAGTCAGGGGGCGATGTGGCCGGACAGGGCGAGGGGCGACCGACGTGCAGACGCAGGCGTTTCGCAAGCACGCCGGCACGACGAAACACAGGCTGGCGATGGAGAAGCAAGAGGCTCTGCTGAACGCGGCCTCAAAGCAGCCACGGATCGACCAACATCGAGCCGCCATCGATGCTGAGAAGAACCGCGTCGTGGCGTTGCTCGACTCCATGCTGTTCGTCAGTTCCTGCGATGCGCCAATGGGAACATGGGTGAAGCTGGTGCAGTACCTCGCGCGTAAGGGTGTCCAGGGCTACCCTAAGAAGGGATATGGCACCTACTACACAACGTGAGTAGTAGCCACATTTTTATTGCGTTGATGTTTTGATGTTCAACCCTAAACCCTCTTCTAATCTCTTGTCTTTGGTTTCCCTGCGTGTAGGTACGGCTTCGGTGAGCTCACGCAGGCCCTTGCTACCTGGCTACAGACAACTCAGCTGGAGCACATCCTGACAAGCCCTTTCATCGGCATCTGCATCGATGAAAGCACGGATCGACTCCGGGGGAAGCACATGATCTTGTATGCCTCGTTCATCCGCGACAACGTGCTCGTGACCGAGTTCATGCAGCTGATCACGGTGGAAAAGGCGGACGCTTCTTCACTTCTGAGCATCCTGCTTTCCCACTTGCAGTCCGTCGGTGTCGATCTACAGAGAATTTCTGGCATTAGCACCGACGGCGCAAGAGTGATGATGGGGTCTAAGGCCGGCCTGGTTGTCCGCCTGCGACAGAAGATTCCGCACCTTGTCTCCGTTCACTGCATCGCTCACAGGTAAGTGAGCTCTGCTGCTACGTTTCCAGCCCGTTACGCCATGTGGTTCGAGCTCATGTTTAATGTCTTGAGTTTGATGTTGTACTTGCAGGGAGGCACTTGCAGCGAAGGATGCAGCAGAGGAGCTCCCCGTCTTCGACATGGTCGACGATCTCATCCGGGCAGTGGCGGATTTGCTTGGTCGGTCGGGACCGCGCCACGCACGGTTCATGGACCTGCAGGAAGTCATCACCGAAACGAGCCTTGAAGTGCAAGGCATCCATTCCGTTCAGTGGTTGTCAAGGGGGGATGCCGTTCGTCGCCTTGTCGCTGTTTTGCCGGCAGTGATTGTGCTGCTGAAGGAGCTTAACAGCAAGATGTACAAACTGGCAAGCTCCTACCATTTTCACTTCTTCCTTTACTTCCTGGCTGATGTGCTTGAGCAGCTCAACATTTTGAACAAGACCTTCCAGCAGAAACAGGTGAGGTGGTGCGAATATAGCTACGCATGTCCCCACATTAACCCTTCTAACTGTGTCACTGTGTGCCTCTGTCTGTCCAGCTCGATCTGGTGTCTTTGCATGCGCAGATCAAGCGGACAACGCGTCACATCGAGAGCCGCTACGTGGACTGCGGCGATGACTTCGGCGGCGGCATGAGCCAGTGGCTGTCACCTTTCCTGCTGCGCCATGGCCCGGGGTGTAGCCGCGAAGTGAAGGTGGAAGGTGTCGACAGTGACGGCCGACCATCTTCTATCACGTTCACCCTTCACGACGAGCCCGTGGACTCGTACAGCGGCCCGGAGGACCACGACGGGTGCATCCAGTTGTGCACCGAGTTCGCAGAGAGGATCGTGGCGAACCTGGAGGGAAGGCTCGGTGATCTCGACTCCCTCTCTGGAGTCCGCCTGTTCACACCAGATGCATGGCCACAAAGCAAGTCTGAGCGGAACGCTCGTTGCCTGGAGTGGCTTCAGTCGCTGGTGACGATGTTCAAGGCTCAGGACCGTGAGGACATCTTGCCAGGTCTGTTGTGGCGCCTTTGTGAACCTTTGATATCGTATCCATGCTTGAAAATCCTTTGTGGTGCACCTGTTTGCTCATGTCATGTGCCTCATCTTAACCCTCCCTCCCTCCCACCAGGCATCAACAAGAGGCAGGCAGGCAAGGAGCTTCGCCTCTTCTGTTCAGTCCTTGCACGTGCCCCCAAGGAAGAGAGGGGCTTCCACAGCGGACTATCGGCGATCCTCAAGACGCCAGACTGGCGGGAGAGCTACCCCAATCTGGTGCAGCTCTGGGTGGCGGTGGCTGTGATTCCCCTCAGCACTGTGGAGTGCGAAAGGGGATTCACTCGGCAAAACGTGATCAAGACATGGCGGAGAGGGGGGATCAAGGACGCGAGGCTGGGGGACCTCATGTGTCTGTCCCTCATGCAGTACAAGCCCAACTACGATGAGGTAGTTGAGATCTGGCGGAGTTACAGAAAGCGCAAGCCTTTCAGCAATGCTCCCATTCGCACCCCAATCCCAGGCGAGAACAAGAAGGGCAAGCACGAGGAGGAGCCAGTAGATGTAGATGATGAGGAGGAGCCAGTAGATGTAGATGATGAGGAGGAGCCAGTAGGAGATGCAGGAGGTAGTTCTAGTGATGAAGATGAAATGAGCAGCTAGCTAATGTCATGTATGTGGTGTAGTGTTTCCCTGTTATGCCTGCTAAATTTAATGAAAAAAGTGCTCAACATGGATCAGCCAGAGTGTATTAAGTGAGGCTGATTAGTCAGCGTTTTTTTTTTTTATACTTGTCTGAACTTTCAGTTTTTTTTTTACAACCAACTCTGATTGATCAGCTTAACGTTGGCTGCTAAGGCTGACGTATCAGCCAAGCCAAAAACGAATCTGAGGCCCTGGTGGGGGAACTTGTTGGTGCTGATGGCAGGGCGTCGTTGATTGGGATAGAGTACGTGGCTAGTGGGGCATGGCTCATTAGGTGGCAGCAAAGGTGACGTCATGCTGTTGCCTTTGCCAGAGTACGTTAGGGAGGCATACTGGGAGGGAATTACAAAACAACAAAGATACCAACTACGGTAGGTCACATTGACTCCTCTCAAGGCACCACGCATATGGAGAATATGCAGAATAAACAGCTTCTACACTTGATAGTAAAGGAACGTCATGTTTGAATGTTCTGTTTTTTTTCATGTTCACTCTAACTCAACGTTGCACATAGCATTCCCTGCAGGCAGCGTACTATTAAACATATAGCCTTTCACTACACCAAGGATGAGCTTTTCGGTGTAGATAGTAGCAACGAAGTAGTCTGGATCAGGCACCATAACATCCAGAATCTGCTTGTACGTCGTTTGCCGATCTTCCGCAACCAAAGTACTGGCGCCAAGCAATGTGCCCGTGATTTCGTAGCGGTCACCACCCCCGTTGGCGAGCGTGCGTTTGGTCCACGTGGCTTTGCTAGAGACCAGACCAAATTCTGGGGCTTTTCTATAGTAATGATCAATCGTGATGCCACTGGGCTTGCCAGGATTGGTTAGAATCACAGCAACTTTGTAACGAATGTCGTAGTCGTTGGTTGTGGCGTTGCTGAGGGGGTGGCAAGGAGGGGCGAGGAGGGGCTAAGGGGGATATGGTGAGGGGAGGAGGGAGTGGAGCCTAGTGAGGGGAGGAGGAGACGATGGGAGAGTGATGGGGGGAGAGGGGTTGAGAAAGTGAGGGAAGGATGAGAGAGTGGGAGATTGAGGGGAGGAGAGGGAGAGGAATGTGTGAAGTTGAGGGAAAGGGAGGGGAGTGTGAGAGGGTGGGGGAGAATGGAGGGGAATGTGAGAGAGTGAAAGAGGGAGAGGTGTGTGAGTGAGAGTGTGAGAGGAAAAGGGAGAGGATAGTGAGAGAGTGAAGAGAGAGGGGAGGGGAGAGTGAGAGCGTGAGAGAAGGGAGGGTAGTGTGAGAGAGTAGAGGTGACAGTAGGTTGACAGACGAGAAGGGGTTCGGGAATGCAGGGGAGGCGAGAAAGATGACTTTTGAGTCGACTCAAAAGTCAACTCGTAGGTTGACAGACGAGAAGGGGTTCGGGAATGGAGGGGAGGCGAGAAAGATTCGCTTTATTTAGGAACTTACCGGAAGACGGCGAGGGAGACGCAGCCTTTTGCCTTGTAGTCAGGTTCCATCACCTCGTGAAGAGGGAAGGCACGGAGTCTCGCCTCCATCACCCCTGAACGAACGTGGGAGAGACAGTGAGAGATGGAAGGTGCGAGAGCGAGAAGGAGAGCAAGCCGCATAGGAGCAACGTGGGTACGCACATGGTGCTGCGGAGATAGTGGGTAAGAACTTCTTAAACATGTCTTGAAAACATAGAGAGCAAAAGGCGTCTCACCTACTAGTGGGAGCGGCTCGCTCTTAAACTGCCCCCTAGCTGCTCCCGCCGTGAAAGACCCCGTCGAGAATCCCCCATAGTAGCTGTTCGTCTTCGATTTCAAAAGATTCACCACGCTCTTAACGGACTTCCCAATCGACGCGTTCGGTATCCTACTCGCGTTAAGCCACGTCCCCTTAAAGGCATAGGTGTACATAGGCGGGGGTGGATTGTTCGTTTTGTCGATCGAAAGAAAGGGAGGCGGCAGACGAGTTTTATTCGTCCACTTGGCTTTGGCTCCGGCAATCTTGAGGACGATGGGTCCCGCCTTTCCCGCCGTGCCTAGCGCGACGAAGGCGGACGTCGGCGCGCCCGGTTCGGAGGTGGAAACGAGGGCATGGTAGAAGACATTAAATTCTCCGTCAAACCTGACGGATGCAGTCAAGGTTCGCGGAAGCAAGCGGACAAAGGGATGAATCGTGTGAGGATCGCAACGGGAGAAAAATAGGAGGAGATGGGCGAAAAACGAGGGGAACGCATTGAGGAGTGCAAGCTAAAAACGATATAATGAGCAGTAAGGTCTGGGCGAAAAACACGAAGGTCCTTTCTAGAGTGAAGGTTCAACCTACTAGGTTCAGGCGTCACACGAACAAATGTGGGGTACTGGCGGCAGTGGCTTACTCGAAGACGGCGAGGCAGATTCGACCAGTGGCGTTGATGTCGCCCGTCGACCCAACCACTTCGGATCCGTTCAGCCGCGCGGCGAGAATCGCTGCGCGGAAAAGGGGACGGGAGAGACGGAGCAACGCGGGGGAGAAAGGAGAGAAGAGGAGAGCGAAGAGGAGGGAAGGAGAAGTGGGTGGGGGGGAGAGGTGCTAAGTAAGGAGCCACTCCTCAAGAGTGTGAGGGGAGGAGAGGTGTTAAGTAAGGAGTAGAGAGCCAGAGAGGAGGGAAGGAAAGCAGGGGCTGCGTATCGCGTATCATGAAGCCTAGAAGTGGGCCTTTACAAGCGGCGGTGTGAAGCTTACTCAGCGTGACTCGTGATTTGGAAGGAACGTCCAGTCTTGGCGAGACTCGCGAAAGTCCCGCCGTTAGATTCGCAACACTCTTTCCGTTAGATTCGCGGAAGTCTCCATTACTTTGGCTCTCGGAAATTTGACTGGTGAGACTTCTCCTCATCTGGCAACGGGCACGGCGCGGCGCCGGTGGGTTTCCGTTTCTCCGAGCCAATGGGCTCCGTGTTGGATGTGAAGTCAGTCTAGGGCGCACTGCTGGGAGCCTTTGCGTCGTCCTTCACGGGCGATTCCGTCTGTAGCGTCGCTGCGCAGCATATCGAAGGAAAGTTCACATGGAATAAAGTTTTTGAGATACAGAAGTTCAATGAAGAAAAGGAACGGATGAGAAATGATGCATCTTGCTGAGATTGGTCCGTGATATTTCGGTGCTGAAATTGACTGCAGGACACGTCAATCGAATCGCGACTGTGGTACCATTGCGTGTGTCACTCACCGAAGCATGCGGTGACGAGCAGAAAAAGAAACGACAAGCCAAGGAATTGTTGGAGCGCCATTGCGAACGCAAACTTAACGCCGATAAACTCTAAAACAAGTCTTCTCGGGCAGAAACCAAACTTCAAGATAAACGAATGCTGTTTGCACGTGGATGGACGGAGCTAGCCCAGAAAGCCAAACACGAAATATACTAACGTGCTAGTAACACCGTCTCTAAATTCGCCAAGAATAAATCTGGAGCTTGGATTTGGGACTAAGCAGGAGGCGGATATCTTGACTGTGGTGGTTCCGAACAAACTCTTTCATTTAGGCTTTGATGACGATTGCTGACTTGTTCATGAGAGGAGGGGCACGGGTGGGTGCTTGATTTCGTGAATGAGGGACCGAGCTGTGCGTACACACATATGCTTGGAAACGAAGGCAGGAAGGTGTGGCCAACAGATGAACGAATTTTAGCATACGAATCTGTTCAGTCCGGCGTCGTTAGCTTTTATATCGTTTTAAAACGTTCTGACTCGATATTGTCCAGTCGCGTGGCGTGTGTCTTCCATAATTTGTGCGGTGCGAGAAATCAGGTGGGACATTCACAATATGTGACGCACTTGGCGGGGTACCTGGCGGGAAAGCTGGCGATGATGTTTGTCGAGGGTTGAAGAACTGTAGCCAGGCAACAAGGGCGAGTGAAAATCTTCAGGTGGTCGTGGTGCTGTACCCCTTGCGCCAAGTTCCCGTAGGAAAAAAATGGTGAATGCGAAAACTTTTCCCAATTCTGTACACTACACTGTATGTGACGTGTCCATCGCCGCAGAGCACGGAACCCGAGCCAGCTGACCCATTGGAGCATTTGCTCGTGTCGTGTGCTGTGCACAGGCACGATTGATGTGGGCTGGGCATGGGGCAATTGATGTCGTCAAGTCCGCGCAGGTGGCGCAGCAGGAAAAAGTCAGATAGCGTTCCTGAGATGGGCCCCACCAATCGCCATGGTCGGTGCAATAACATTGGCCAGCGTGGCAGAATTCGATTCTGGTCACACCCACCACAAGTGCCTGGCGACGGGAGTCGCCTAGGGCGAAAAACTTGAAAGATTTGGGCCAACCAATCAAATCATTTTGTATTTAACGTTCATGCGACAAATTTTAACAGCCAATTCTAACCAAGCCTCGCAAATGTGGTCCAATTCCAAACCAGTCACGACTGGGTTACGTGACAGTCAAAATAAACGGTCGTTCTGACTTTTGGTGTCAGCGAAGTTGACGGGCGGAAAAATCGCACGACCATCAGCTCCCAACTCATGCGACGTCTACATTCACCCCCCCGTTGCTGCCATGCCACAGGAACGTGCTCTGTGCACTGTAGCATGGTGAACTTTGGATGGGGCCCCAACTCAGGAACGCCATCTCAGTCCCCTGACCCTGTATAAGCATAAGCGCGTGTTTCATTATTAAAACACAAAAACGAATGGCGTATGAAGGTTCAAACTGTTGTGCTTAACCAGTATGGAATAGAGAAAGAATCATCAAGTGCCATGTGGAGAGTGAAACAAACAAATCTAATACTGTACCTGCATATAAAACACCTGACCCTGGCGTATTTAATCCATGAAATACAGGCAGTACAAGAATGACCAAATTCAACGCAAGGAGACCAAGTGAGCCAAGTGGGCCATGAGAGACACATTTCTCCAGTCACTAAGCTCTCTGGTGACTGGTTGTGAGCAGCAGAGGCAACCGGAATCATGGGGCTGGAATAGGTAGCCTTGGGGGGACATTAGGAAATTGAGGATGATAAGGGACAGGGACAGGCCAAGGCCACTGACCTGACAGAAAGGGCACGACTACGTTGCGAACAGGGTTGGGGGGGAAAGGGGGGGGTTCGGGGAGGGAGGTTGGGGGAGAGGAGAGGAGAGGTGAGAGAGGGCAAGGTCAGTCAAGCAGTCTGGGACAAGGGAGGGGACAGTCCAAGATCACTGAAGCAGGGGGAGAAAGGTCACACGGCATCTAAAGACAGCAGAGAAATCCCACTGGTTGTGAGCAACTAGAGCAGCTGGAATAATGGGGGCAGCACGGGAGACAGGGCAAGGCTGTTGAAGTGGTTTGGGCGGAATTGGGAACACGGCAGGAACAGATCGCGTGTTCCTGCTCAGCGCGCAAGGCCGCTGAAAGGAATGGACGCAACTGGCATATGAGGGGGAGGAGATGGAGGTAAGTGAGACGGGCAAGGGGAAGTGGGATGGGATGGGATACGTGAACAGAACCAGGGGAAGTGAGAAGGAAGAGAGAAGGGAAGGGGCGAGCGGAGCAGCGGGAGGACAGTGGCTGAGGACAACGGGAGGTCGGAGAGTGAGAGTGGAGATAGAGTAAGTGGACATGCCTAGGGAGCTGGTAAGTTGGGATGGGTGGATGATGATAATGGGGAATGCGGGGTGAGGGACGGGGGGGGGGGAGTGAGAGGTGAAAGATCGGGGGGGGAGTGAGAGGTGACAGACGGGGGGGGGAGTGAGAGGTGACAGACGGGGGGGGAGTGAGAGGTGACAGACGGGGGGGAGTGAGAGGTGACAGACGGGGGGGGAGTGAGAGGTGACAGACGGGGGGGGAGTGAGAGGTGACAGACGGGGGGGGGAGTGAGAGGTGACAGACGGGGGGGGAGTGAGAGGTGACAGACGGGGGGGAGTGAGAGGTGACAGACGGGGGGGGAGTGAGAGGTGACAGACGGGGGGGGAGTAAGAGGTGACAGACGGGGGGGGAGTGAGAGGTGACAGACGGGGGGGGAGTGAGAGGTGACAGACGGGGGGGGGGGGGGGAGAGGTGACAGACCGGGGAGGAGAGAGAGGTGAAATCGTTATGAGCAACGAGGGGCGGAATGATGGGTAATAGGAAGAGGGGAATGAGGGGTGAGCAGAAGAGGGGAACGCCTCAAAACACTTCTATCATCGGGTGCGTGAGGGGCCAGGGAAAGGGGGAATGTGGGGTGTGCAACGGGGGGAACGGGAGGGAATGAGGGGTGAATAACGGGGGAAATGGATGGTGAGCAGAAAGGGGGAAATGAAGGTGGTTGAGCGACGGGGGGGATGGGGGGTGAGCGATAGCGGAGAAATGAGGGTGAGTTAATGGGGAAAACAAGGGGTGAGTGAAAGGGGGGGAAATGAGAGGTGAGTAAAGCAGGGAAAGGAGAGGTGAGCGAAGGGGGGACGAGAGGGAAAGAGACAGGGAATGTGAGGTACTGGGGGCCGAGCGACGGAGGGAACTGAGGGGTGAGCGACGGGGGGAAACGAGTGGAGAGCGATGGGGGGAAACGAGTGGAGAGCGACGGGGGGAAACGAGTGGAGAGCGACGGGGGGAAACGAGGGGGTAACGACGAAGAATATGAGGTAAGCGAGAAGGGATGCGGGGTGAGCGAAAAGGAAATGCGAGGTAAGTGACGGGGGGAGCACATGGCTGATGCGCGACGAAGCGTAAACGACCGGAAAGCGCGAGATGCGGATGAGCACTGAGCGCAAGCGCAATGAGGGGTGGGCGCAACCGGCGCAATGAGAGGTCTTAGGATCGTAAACACCTTAGTCGGCAATAGTCTACTTGCTATTGCTTATCGTGTTCTCCACGATCTCACGAATCCAACGATATGCGCAGCTCTGCTTGAAGTTGTCAATACACACTTCAGCAATTTTCAGAATCTGATTGGTTTCAATGTTGTGATTTCCAGAATGAGTACAAGCAGTTTTATAGTCAAGCAAGACACAAAATGCGATTCGTAACTTCACTTGTTTCCCAAGTAACCGCGTGCGCCTCGTTTCACCCCGAGTCACATACGGAACCGAACCGAATTCACCGAACACTCCTCGAGTCCGATTCCAGCACCTTCTCGAACACGCCTCCAGCTCGAACCACAATTTCTCCCCGTCAATCTCATTCTCGATGCTTCTCTACTCTTCTCTCTCCATTTCTATAGTTTCTTCCTGATTTCTCTCCCGCTTCTCACGCCGTAGCTTCCATTCTTCACCGTAGGCCGATTTCCACCGTTTTAGATATAAAATCTCCCACGAGATCCATTCCGCCGTCATTCCGCATTTCGCCGTAGGTTCCGTGGTTCGTCGAACCAACCCTAACAAGAGGAAAATCGGAACGAGGGAGATTAGGAAATGGGGTGAGGGGTGAGCGGCGGGGGAAAAAGGGATGAGCGTGTGAGGGAGATCCGAACCCAAAAGCCCTCCTGCGGGCCTGATGCCGCGGAAGACATCCCTCCGAAACCCTAACTGCCTAGCAATATGGCGAAACATGAGGGCGTGGGCGGAGGGAGGGAGGGGAATCTGGCGAAAGGGGATGAACGTAGTCTGATCGTGCTCCTCCGAAATTACGGCGTAGAGACGTACGCCACGCGTGCGCGTCACTAGCGCGAATCATTGGAGACAGCGCGTGTCGCGGAAACATAGGGATGTGCGCGCTGTATATTGAGGTACGAAATTTCTCTTGTAACCGCTAACAACGCAATCCCTCAAGAATAGAGCTGCTTCGCGAAGGCTCGGTTGTACGAAATCGGCAACAAACTAATCGCAATTTAATAATCAGTAAGCAGCACCTGGCAGATACTTCCTACCTTT
The DNA here is from genome assembly GCA_947471745.1 of Closterium sp. Naga37s-1. Taxonomy (NCBI): domain Eukaryota; kingdom Viridiplantae; phylum Streptophyta; class Zygnematophyceae; order Desmidiales; family Closteriaceae; genus Closterium; species Closterium sp. Naga37s-1. Next base: position 4,740,763 of record CANJKZ010000713.1, on the reverse strand, counting down.
CACAACGCCACTACTCGCTGAGGCGGAACGCTCTATGACATATGGCGGAACTGGCTAACTACGATCAACGAGAGGAAGATGATACAACAAAGTTGCTTGGGAATCGAGCAAGCGAGGCACAAAGGCAACAACGAGATCTGAGCAGGTGGTGGTGTACCAACCAACCGAAACACTATCTCCCCTCTGCCCGAATTTTCTTTCTCTCGGATTTCGACCCTTCCCATCTCCGTTCCTGATTGGGTCTCGAAGATTTTGTTCATCCCAACCCCTTCCTTCCGTTGCCCGAATCTTGATTTGACACCGCCACAACTTCTCACCGCCAAAATTTAACAGTGAGTGGTACAGTAGCAAGCGATTCGGGCCAGGGATTCCCACCCTCGCTGCAAGTTGCGTCCCTTCATATTCAGTTTTGTTTCATTCTCAACTTAGAAGACTCGAAGACCACTGTAAACGGAGCACAACAGGCGCCGTCCTGACCAGAGGGGTTTCCACATCGTGTCTTTCAGGCTACAGAAGAACGCGCGCGCGTGAAGAGAAGACAAAGGCATGAGGCGTTTCCCTCGTGCCTTTCAGGCGCTCTAAGACCAGAAGAGATCTCTTCGAAGAGAAGACAGAGGCGTGTTTCCCTTGTGCCTTTCAGGCAAGCTAAGACCATAAGAGAAGAGAAGGCAGAGGCGTTTTCCCTCGTGCCTTTCAGGTACACAAGGAGCCGCGGCAGTCCCTATCACTTTCCTATCTCCTATGTTTCTTCTCCTCCCCCCTCAGATCACGGGAGGAGGAGCACCACGGTAGTTCTTCTGCCCAATAAAGGTGCTCTCTTCCTCCTTTTCTTTCAGCCTTTTTTTGTTGTTGTTGTTGTTGTTTCTGTCTTGTTGTTCTTTATATTTCTGTTTTCAACTAACTTTCTTATGGTCTTTTTCTTCTACGCTGCAGGTTTAGCATGGAGCCGCGGAGGAAGCTATCACCCTCCCCTTCTGTCTCTTTCTTCTCCTCCCCCTTCAGATCACGGGAGGAGGAGCACCACGGTAGTTCTTCTCCGCCAATAAAGGTGCTCTCTTCCTCCTTTGCTTTCTGTTGTAGAGGACTCTCCTCTACTTTGCAGGAACTGGGAATTGTTCTAACATCACCAAAATGGAATGTCCCGAAACTGTCCCAAAATATTCTTTTCGAATACTTTCGGGACAGGTTGAAAAGTGTCTCGAAAGACACTTTCGAGACTAAGTGAAATGTCCTGAAAGTGGATCGCCCAACTGACCCGAAAGTGTCTTTCGAGACACTTTTGGGACACATTCGAGACCTCTCTTCCTGTAGCATTGAGGACTCTCCCACGGACAGATTCGGGACGTCTCTGGGTTTGCTTGCATTGCAACTGCCTCTCTTGCGTTTGGCCTTAAAGCCCCATTGTATTTAAAACAGGACATTAATACAATGTTTATACAAGAAAACACTAGAAACGCTAATGCATAATTCTTGCACCATGATGTATACAAATTGCCACAACTTCCAAAACCATAAGGCTCAAATATATTATCTGGCATAACACAAAAACACCGCAACATCTAAGTAGTGGCTTCAGTTGAGCCATAATAAACGTTGTGCAGACATGAAGTAATCAATATTACCCTTGAACCGACGAAGTTGTTAGAAGACAATTACAAAAATGAATTGATCCAATTATAATATATTGAACCGCAACATAGGCATATAGTATGCTGGAAAACATCATTTGTCAGTCATTGAGGTTAGAAAACAAAGCTCCAGAACAGAATGAAAAAAACTTACCGTCGACGAAAACATTGACATCTCCTTTTAGCAAATTCTGTTCAGACAGATCTTACAATCAAACAACAACGTTGACACACCAAACATTTTTGTTTACAATAAAATAACAATGTTCAAGAAAATGAAATTGCAAGAAAACGTACAAGTGAAGTAGATGATTCATCGTGTTGAATCGTACGAAACGCCATGATTCCTTTCCAACGTCATTGAGAAGGATGAACGGATGGGAAAGCCAGTTTGAAATGTGACGCGGTAACATAGTAGGGGACGTAAGCAGTGGCGCGAGATGAGAGAGACTTCAAGGAACTAAACAAATAATCGTCAAAATCATGGTTCTAGTTACGAAAGACGAGTTAGAACAAGAGTGTAATTAATGACAAACGAAGACTGCCGGGTAATATAGTGATTTAAGAGCGTAAATGTTAGTTGAAGTGTTGAACAGAATTAACAAGTCGAGCCTAGTTACTGGGAGACACAAGAGCAGAGCAGCAAATAATAAAGTGAAGAACAAAAGGTGACGAGAGAACAACGCCTTCTTCTAGCAACAAGTTTGGATCGTTTTACGGTATGGATGGGTTATAGTAGTTTCGTATCGGTGATCGAGATGGGGTTCACACCATGAAGTGGACCTCACAGGTGGTTGAATATTTTAGTTCTGTGGTGGACCTTTGGCAGTGACGCGAATTCTTTTAGTGCACGTGGACGATTTCGGCACTGCTGGCAGGTGCCACGTATTTCCTTTCGCGACACGTGGCGCGAAATTTTGGTTTAGTGGATTTATATTTAAATTGGAGGCATAATATTTACGTTAGCTCTTAGCGCAGTGGTCTTGCACTTCAAATATTTCCCGAAGGTGTTGAGTTCGATTCCCAAAGAGGTTCTTGACGCTAAACACAAAAGCAATATTTTGTTTTGTTGTACTTGTTTTGAGTGCCAGTTTTTGTAACAAACAACTACTGGTAACATTGTGGGATTATGATTACCACCAACATTGAGGTGTACTTATATTTCGTTATGAAATATTCCAGAAGGGTACAACACGAACGAAAATCATAAACAAAATCTACACCCAACGCAATGGAACTGACATCGACGGGCATCGAACCTGCGTCTTCTGATCGCGTTGCAGTTCTAACCTTCCCAGGCCTGGGCAGATTACGACAAAAGTCACTTTTGGGACATGTTGAAATGTAGCGCAAAACCGCCTGAAGACGAAAATGTCCCGAAAGTGTCTTTCAAGATAGTTTCGGGACGGATTTGTGTCTGTTCTGGGACAGAATGGTTTCGGGACAGATTGGGGACCACGCAATTTTGGTGATGAAGCAGTAGGGCACTCTGCTAGCTTTCCAACGAGCCGTAGATCACCTCGTTCGCCTAAGTATCGAGCGAGATATCGCCGTTTATGTGCTAGGTAGTGCTCTTAGAAGCAAGGATAGGAGCTCTCTGGAATTTGTGTTCGAATGTACCTTGTACAAAGAACTCTGAGTTTCACTATGAAACATGCATACAAGACAAGTCGATTTATAGCAAATGCATTACATCGAACCGCACATGTAACATCGCATCGCTATGTTATAGTCACAATAGGCTTGAATGTGCCTAAAACGAAAGATAGAGAGCACAGACGGATTTCTGCACAGCGGCTTCAAACGTTGATAGCGTTCTGCTCACAGCTGCAAATGACTTGATTCAAATTGGATCTGGAGCGTCTTCACGTCGTCTACAATTATCAATTTAGATTGCACGATTTGATAAAGAATTGACGACACAGCGTCGGTTTGAACGAACGGTACTATGGCAGCCACTATAGTCTTAGATCACAAGATAGGAAGAGTTACGAGTTGGGAATGACTCCCAGCTCCTACAAACCCCAAGAGCCGAGGTACAGTGATGTGGAACAGTGCCACACCGTCCCCAACCACGAAGGGTCTCGAAACTACCCTTCACTAGGGCCTACACCAAGTGAAATGTTACACTACACAAAGTAATGTAACTATCTTAAATATCTTGAGGTGTACCCTTTTTGGCGAGCTTCGAAATCACTTGAGGCTTGACACCAAGGCTCGGGCTCTTCATCACAAACTCATCCTTGAGTTCTTGATGGGTCTGCTGCACACACCTGCGACACGCCGAACGTTCGACACAGGACAAAATAGAAACCGCGCACGACAAAATAGAAACCGCGCGCGAGACACAAACGACCGCGTAACACGCGTCTAGCGATAACTCGCTATTGACTCGACACACACACTCGACATCATGACTCAACATTCACACACAATTATAAGCATGAAATATATATTATCCCATGCCCTCATACCATTCCATACACACACACATTCACGCACACGGACAACAAGCCGAGTGCAAACCGTATGGTTGCACCAACAAACTCCCCCTCGGATTGTTGGCCTTAGGATATGTTGCTCTCTCAGTTCAGAGCCATCCCAGCCAGCTTGCAACACTTCCAATGCTGCTGCTCCACCAGCCTCTTGGTCATCATGTCAGCCGGCTGCCCCGTGGTCTTCACGTAGCGCAACTCAACTTCACCCACGGTTACCATGCTCCTCGTCCAATGCCACTTCACCCTCATGTGCTTCGTGAGTCCATGCAACACAGGGTTCTTAGCAAGAGCAATGGCACCCTGGCTGTCACAGTACAGTGGGGTAGGTCCTTGCTGCTCCTCCCCCAATTCAGCCAACAAACGCCGCTGCCACACAATCTCCCGTACGGCATGGAAGAGTGCCATGTACTCGGACTCCACTGAGCTCAAAGCTTGGTCAACCTGCTTCTTGCTCTCCCAAGCAGTTGGGCCTCCACCAACACAGCATATGAAGCCTCCCACACTTGTCATGTCCTCTGGTTCTGATGCATATGAAGCATCCGAGTAGGCGGTGAGGAACAAACGCCCGGGTTCAACACCATCCGCGCCCTTTTGGCGCCTTTGTGCCGCCGCCGAGTATTGCAGCCCAACGGTCGGTGTTTGGCCAAGATACTTGGCCACCCTCATTCCAGCTGCTACCTGCTCCTCATTAGGGCATTGCACAACCCTAGCCAGCTGCCCGGTAGCAAACGCGACGTCCGGTCGGGTGTTTACCGCCGCATACATGAGGCTGCCCACCAACGAGTGAAATCGGCGCCTCTCCTCTTCACCAACGCTCTCCTCCTCTGGTCCCTTCACACACTTGAACCCAGAGGGAAAGGGTGTAGCCACATGGCATTCACTCTGCCCAAAGTTGGCAGCCAATGCCTCCAGGTACTTTCGTTGATGCACCCGCATGCACCGCTTCTCCACATCTCGTTCGATGTGGAGCCCAAGGTAGAAGCTCACGTCACCAAGGGCCTTGCACTTGAACTTGTCTTGAAGCTTCAGCATCACCTCCTTCACAAGGTCAGAAGAGGGTGAGAAAATGAGGATGTCATCCACATAAACCACCATGAAACTCCTCTGCTCCCCCTCGCCAAGCATGAACAAGGAGTGATCGGCCGTTGAGGGAGTGAAGCCGATCCCCTCCAACACTTCGCGCAGCTTCATGTACCATTGCCTAGGGGCCTGCTTCAGCCCATAGAGGGCCTTCTTCAGCTTCCACACTCTGCCACTACCATCATCAAACCCCTCTGGCTGCGCCATAAAAATCTCCTCCTCAAGGATGCCGTTAAGGAATGCCGTTACGATGTCCATTTGCTTTACTACCCATCCTTTGATGGCGGCTCCCGCGAATAGGGTTCGCAGCGTCGTCGGCTTCACCACAGGGGCAAACAGCTCCTTGAAGTCCACCTTCTCCTTCTGCTGGTACCCCTTGGCTACAAGCCTAGACTTGTAGCGCTCGATCTTGCCGTCGGCATCCGACTTGATTTTGAAGAGCCACTTGGACGTTATCGCCGTACGCCCCTCCGGTAGCTCCACCAATTCAAACGTGTCATTCTCCTCGATGCTCTTCAGCTCACTCTCCATGGCCTTCTTCCACTCCTCAGCATCACTACTCTCCAAAGCCTCCTTGAGAGTTGCTGGTTCTCCCGGCATCTCCACCGGAGAGAAGAACGCGAAGGCACACTCCTCGTAGTCACTCTCCTCGTCGTCTCCGACCATCATTGCCGCTCCGGCCAGGGCTGTCTTGCCCTGCTTTCCCGGCGCATCATAGGTCAGCCTATTAGGGGGTTGAACTCTCCTCTTCCCCCTTCCTTCCTCCTCAGCTGCAGGGACTTGAAGGCCTTGGCGTTGCTGTGGTGTGGCTCGAATCTGTGGAGCACTCGTAGTACGGGAAGGGAGTGACGGTGCACGCTCGCTCACTTGCTGCACCTCCTCCTCTTCTTCCTCTGCATCATTGGCCTCCTCTCCCCCATTCACAAGGGAGGATTGCCTTGTGGTTGTGCTGCCGCTGCTCAGCTCCAAAGGCAGCTCCACATGCTCCAAACCGGAACTCTTCACCTCCCCAAACCGCACGCCTGTCTTCGCCTCATTCTCCGCCTTCCAATCCTTGTACATGAAGTTCTCCATGAACTTGCAGTCCCTGCTCACCAAGAACTTCTTGGTGAATGGGTCCCAAAGAAGCCATCCCTTGCTGTTTTGAGCCATGCCCAAGTGCACGGCCCACACCGCCTTGGCACCAAGCTTGTTGTGCCGAAGATGCTTAGGCACGAGCGCCATGCACATGCACCCGAACACCCGAAGCATATCCACCTTTGGCTTCCTTCCTAGCCACTCCACATAGGGCACCCATTTGTCTGCTCCCACATGAGTCAAGGCTCTGTTCTTGGCCACACACGCGCTCCGCACCGCATCAGGCCAGAAATAGTCGGGTAGCCCGGCTTCAATGAGCAACCCGCGTGCCGCCTCCGTGATTGTGCGGTTCGCTCGCTCGGCGATGCCGTTCATTGCAGGGGAGTATGGCATGGTGAGGGAGTGCCGAATACCATTCTTCTTGAGCCACAACCCAAACTCCTTGCTCAGGAACTCTCCCCCTCGATCGGTGCGGATTGACTTGACTAGACGGTCTTGTTGCCGCTCCACCATCGGGAACCAATCCGTCTTCAACGTTTCAGCCACGTCGCTCTTCTTGGCCAGCACGTACACCCAAGTCATGCGGGTGTAGACGTCGACAATGGTGAGAAAATACTCAGCTCCAGCAGCTCCAAGCTTCAGGGGGCCCACCACGTCCATCACCACCTCATCAAGCGGTGCCTTTGCCGTTGCCTCCGAACTAGGGAACGGAAACCGGGTGAACTTGGCTTGAATGCACGTCGGGCAGCCAAGCACCTCATCGGGCTCCCCCTTCACACGTATGCCAGCAACCATCTCATTCTTCACTAGCTGCTGCAAGATGGGCAGGGCCACATGCCCCATGCGCCGATGCAAGGTGAGCCAATCACACTCCCCCGTAGCCGAAGTTGGATTGGAGAATGCCGCGCTCGTAATAGCGCCCCACATACTCTCTCCGTAGTCCTCCTCCGCTGCTGCCTCTGGGTTCTCCTCACCCTTTTGCTGCTCCTTGGTTGCTGCACCACTCTCCTTAGGTTCACTGAACTTGCTGGTCCCTCCAGGTTTGCTCTTCTTGAGCTCATTCTCCTTAGCGCGACCGTTCGCGCCATCGTCGCTACCGACCGCTCCATCCTTGGTGCTGATGCTTGCTGCCACTTGCCTCTCCTTAGGCATAGGGACCACTGGGATCTGCCACATCTCGTTGTAGACATCCCTGTCCTCATGAAGGTCCCAAAGAATTCGATCGCCAAGCCTTGCGGTGTAGGTCTTGGCTCCCTTCGAGTTCGTGTCCATGCCGGCCTTTGCCAACCGCCACACGGAAATCAGGTTTGCAGCAAGGCTGGGCACCCAAAGCACGTTCTTGAGGCCCACCATCTTCCCATCAGCACCCTTGAACATGGCCTTGCCCATGCCTTTCACCTCTGCTCGCTGCCCCAAAGCCGATGTGACATGCTTCACCGGTGACGGCTCGAGTTCGGTGAGCAAGTCCGGGCGAGGTGTCATGCTATAGGTAGCGCCACTATCAATCACCCAATAGTCCAGGGGGTGTAGGGTCACCTTCCCCACAGCTGCTGGCTCCTCAAAGCCTTCATCCTTCTCTGGACCAGCCGGTACTTGCGTCGACACGAAGTAGAATAGACCCGGGTATCGATCGTCGCTCGGGTCCTTGTCGTTGTCTCCGCTCTTCATGTTTGCAGCTCCGCCACCGCGACCGCCACGGCCTCCACGGCCTCGTCCTCTCCCTCCTCCTGCTCCTCTACCCTCTTGGCCTTGAGCAGGGGTCCAACCATCAGGGAGTTTGTAGCAGTCGCGCCACATGTGTCCGCTCTTGTGGCAATAGTGACACTCGCCGTCGAATCGGCCGCGACCGCGTCCGTAGCTCTTGTCGTCGCTGCCGTAACCGCCACTCCTGCGGCCTCCGCCGAAGTTGCTGCCACCAAACCTTCCTCCCCCTCGTCCTCTGCCTCTTCCTCGACCATATCCACGGCCGATGCTCGCTGCCCCAGCGCCATCCGCGCTCGCCAACTCACGGTGGCGGAAATCCTCTTGAAGGATAGCTCGCTTCACGTCTTCAAGCGAGAGGCGGGGCAAGTCGCGATTAAGGTTGATGATGAGCGAGGACCATGACTCTGGGAGTAAGGCCAGCAACTTGCTCTTCTTTTGGAGCTCACTGTAGTTCAAATCAGCTCCCTCAAGCCGCGTCAACAAGTCGAAGAATTTCTGCACCCCTTCTTCAACCGCTTCGTCTTCTTCAATTCGTAGTGCCGCCATTTGCCGTTCCAACACCACCGCTACCGCCGCTGTTGCAGGAGCATGTACACCCTTGAGAGCAGCCCATGCCTTTGGTCCTTTCTCTGGTTCACGCTGGAATGGCTTGATGTGACGGATCTGACTGCTCCCCAACGCTTGCCCAAGTAAGAGATAGCCTTGTGCGCTCTTCCGCACCCACGGGCTCTTCTCCGGGTCGTTCTCGGGGCGCTTCTCCGTTCCTTCCATCACCTCCAGCAGGTCATAGTGGTCAAAGATGTTCTCCATCTTGAAGGACCATTCAGCAAAGTTGTCACCGTTGAACTTGTCAAGCCCAAACACCCTAGGCTCATCCCTAGGTGGGCCAAGACTTGGTTGCATGGGCGCCATGGCTGAATCACGGGGTTGGCCTTGAGCTTGAGCTTCTCCACTGCCACCAGCACCTCTGCCACCCCTTTCCTCAGGTCCAGACATTGTCGAAACTGCTCCAAGGGGCTCTGATACCACTTGTTATAGTCACAATAGGCTTGAATGTGCCTAAAACGAAAGATAGAGAGCACAGACGGATTTCTGCACAGCGGCTTCAAACGTTGATAGCGTTCTGCTCACAGCTGCAAATGACTTGATTCAAATTGGATCTGGAGCGTCTTCATGTCGTCTACAATTATCAATTTAGATTGCACGATTTGATAAAGAATTGACGACACAGCGTCGGTTTGAACGAACGGTACTATGGCAGCCACTATAGTCTTAGATCACAAGATAGGAAGAGTTACGAGTTGGGAATGACTCCCAGCTCCTACAAACCCCAAGAGCCGAGGTACAGTGATGTGGAACAGTGCCACACTATCCCCAACCACGAAGGGTCTCGAAACTACCCTTCACTAGGGCCTACACCAAGTGAAATGTTACACTACACAAAGTAATGTAACTATCTTAAATATCTTGAGGTGTACCCTTTTTGGCGAGCTTCGAAATCACTTGAGGCTTGACACCAAGGCTCGGGCTCTTCATCACAAACTCATCATTGAGTTCTTGATGGGTCTGCTGCACACACCTGCGACACGCCGAACGTTCGACACAGGACAAAATAGAAACCGCGCACGACAAAATAGAAACCGCGCGCGAGACACAAACGACCGCGTAACACGCGTCTAGCGATAACTCGCTATTGACTCGACACACACACTCGACATCATGACTCAACATTCACACACAATTATAAGCATGAAATATATATTATCCCATGCCCTCATACCATTCCATACACACACACATTCACGCACACGGACAACAAGCCGAGTGCAAACCGTAGGGTTGCACCAACACGCTACACTCGCGTCGCGAATGCGCCGCGTGTAACATTTCGGTTGGGGTGAAATTCGGCCACCGAATTTCACACCGAACACACCGAATTCGCCTTGCACTTGAAGGTTGGAATGTGGTGCCGCCACGTGGCACCGAATTGTGAGTCTTCCGAAGTCAATCGGTGCAACCCCACCGATCCCTAGTCAAAGGGATCGAAGGCACCGAAGTGCCCTCGGTGGGTTGGGGGCATACAACTGCCCCACCACCGAACTCCCTCCAACACTTTCAATCTTTTTTTTTTTTTGTTGTTGTTGTTTTTATCTTCTTGTTCTTTATTTTTCTGTTTTCAACTAACTTTCTTATGGTTTTTTTTTTCAGCGCTGCAGGTTTAGCATGGAGCCGCGGAGGAAGCTATCACCCTCCTGAGAAGAAACGAGGAATGAAATGACTAAAGGAAAGTTGGGTACAAAAGCAAACCCTAGAAAACTGTACCCCATATGTGCTACCCCACTATAGCCTACAGTAGCTATGTCATATAAATCTGACACACCCCCATAGGCAAAGTGGGGGAGAACAAGGGGTCACAAGACCAGTCAAGCAAAGCAAAACAAGCTCAGGGTGGATCACAAAGTCACCACACATTCCGAGCACAAGTTCAAGGCCACAAGGCCAGTTCACATGCAGGATTGCATATATATATAAGGCTAGACAAGCAAGAGCAGGTGTATATATATATGCAACAGTACAAGCAAGGTCAAGGGGTGAGCAAGTGAGGCAAGGTAGGCACAAGACCCAGCTGAGTACAGAAGCGCTGATGATCACAAGGCGGAAGTGCCTTGGTGAAGATATCAGCAGTGTTGGCCTCAGAGGCCACGTACGCAAGCCGTAGCTGACCACGCTGCTGTAGCTCACGAGCAAGGAAGTAGCGGAGAGCAATGTGCTTCGTTCTGTGCTCCAGTCTCTGCTCTCGACACAAGGCCAGCATGGCCTTGTTGTCTACGTACAGCACTGGAGGAGAACGAGGCGGCTCTCCGAGGTCAGTGAGCAGGTAGGTGAGCCAGCGAAGCTCCTGTGCAGCCATGGCCCCAGCGTAGATCTCAGCCTCACAACTGGAGCCGAGAACAGAAGACGAGCGGGTAGCCCGCCACGAAACAGAGCCGGAACCAAGGCTGAAGGTGTAACCCTGTGACGACCGCTGCGTAGCCTGGTCGTCAGCCCAAGAAGCGTCTGCGTGCCCAGTGAGGACCACTGGACTCTGCCCTCCAAGCACAAGCCCCATGCCCGACGTACTGCACAAGTAGCGCAACACCCTCTTCGCTGCAGCCATGTGCTCTGGTCTGTGTCTCCCAGGAGCAACATAGCGTGCAAGAATGCTAAGAGGGTATGCAAGGTCAGGTCGTGTGCAGGTCATCAGGTACATGAGGCAGCCAACAAGCTCTGGGTACGGGCCACTCGACTCTACGGACTCATCCGAAGGCAGAGCTGAGAGCGAGTGGCGAGTAGGCAGAGGAGTGGCCTGAGGCGAGGAGTACGTGAAGCCGAAGCGCTGAAGGACCTGCTGCACCATGTGTGACTGAGTCAGGGTAATGGTGCGGCGTGCTCTGTCCCGGGTGATCTGCAAGCCAAGGTAGCTGCGCAGTTCACCCAGGTCTGTGCACGTGTGTCTCTTCTGCAGCTCGGACTTCACGTGGGCGAGTCCAGCAGTGTCAGCTGTGGCGAAGACCAAGTCGTCGACGTACACGAGGATGTAGAACGGCGGCAAAGAAGTGTCGGTGCGCAGAAACAGCGACGGGTCGGCAGTAGAGGGAGCAAACCCAAGAGCCGCAAGTGTAGTCCTCAGTGTGTCGTGCCACTCACGCGGTGCCTGGCGGAGACCGTAGACTGGCCGCCGGAGGCTCCACTGGGTGCCAGGAGGAAAGGACCCAGTGAAGCCAGGTGGGCGACGCAGCCAGATCTCCTCGTGCAGGCTGCCCTGCAAGAAAGCAGTGCTGAAGTCAAGAGAGTGCAGCTCGTAGTCGCGGTGAGCAGCTATGTGCAGCAGTACCCGAAGAGTGGTCATCTTCGGGGTGGGAGAGAAGGTCTGAAAGTAGTCAACTCCCTGCCGCTGACTGAAGCCACGAGCCACGTAACGCGCCTTGAAGACAGGCGGAGAACCCGGCGGCCGCTTCACCCTGAAAATCCACATGCCACTGACGATGTTCGCCCCAGGCGGGGGAACCTCGTCAACGTAGGTGCCTGTGGACTTCCAGGAAGCCATCTCTGCGTCCATAGCTGCCTGCCACTGAGAGGAGTAGGGACCCTCTATCGCCTCCGCGTAAGAGCGCGGAGTCGGGATGTCAAGTGCATCCGGGTCTCCCTCAGGGGTAAGCAGTACGGACACGAGATGAGGTGAAGCAGCAGCCAGACACTGGAACTCCTCCTGCCTGTCCTCAAGGACGTCCGTGCCAAGGGCACACTCACCCCCGACGGACGGAGGACAGACAGACTCAGACTCAGCAACAAGACTAGCAGCGTAGTCTAGACGACAGCGAGCAGCAAAGTCGACGAGCTCAGCAACTAGGGCAGACGCAGCAGTGGACTCAAAGGAAGGGTCAGTGACAACAGTAGCAAGGAGACGCGTGACAGTCGGACTGGCAGCACGAACGGAGTCCGACGCCGGGTCAGGAAGAGCAGGAAGAGAGGACTCAGGAGGAGAAGGCAAAGGGGCACGCAGAGGAGCAGTGGACGGACGCAGAGACATCCGGTGCGTGCCAAGGACAGGAGGAGGACGCTGACGCGAACCACGACCACTAGTGCGAGCAGCACGGACAGGCGACGCAGGGCGAGACGCAGGCTCACGACGCTTTGTAAGACCTCCAGTAGGACCAGTGTAGGGAGAAGGAGCGGGCAGTGGGGAGGCCGGCTGTAACTGTAACTGTGACGGGACAGGCTGTGGACACTCTAAGGGAGGAGGAGGACCAGTAGAAGGCGGGAGACCAAGAACCTGCTGAAGGAGCGGAACGAAGTACGGCCGAGGCCGCGCGGCGACTCCAGACACAGCAGGGACAGCACCAGTACCCCCAGCGGCAGCACCAGCGCCAGCAGCACCTCCAGCTCCAGTACCTCCAGCAGCACCAGTAGCACCCCCAGTAGGACCGCCTCCAGGACCGACAGCAGTAGCCTCAGCGCCAACACCCTCAGCAGCTCCAGCTCCAGTCGTACCCGCAGGCCCAGCAGCTCCAGTACTCCCAGTACGAGCACCTCCGGGACCCGCGGCACCAGCACCCTCAGCAGCCGAAGAACCTCCAGCTCCAGCAGCACGCCTCCAGCGCCGGGCAAACCACTCGCGCAGCTCCTGTGGAGAGAGTGGCTCTCGCCGAGACGAAGCACCCGGAGAACCTCCAGGCTCAGCACCGCCAGACGCCACACGAGCAGGCCCAGCTCCCTCAGGCTCCGCACCCCCAGGCTCAGCACCTCCAGGCGTAGCACCCCCAGGCTCAGCACCCCCAGGCTCAGCACCCCCAGTAGTAGCACCCCCAGGCTCAGCACCCCCAGGCTCAGGACCCCCAGTAGTAGCACCCTCAGGCTCAGCACCCCCAGGCGTAGCACCCACACGCTCAGCACCCCCAGAGTCAGCACCCCCAGGCTCAGCACCCTCAGCAGCACCAGAGTCACCAGTAACCTCGACAGGCTCGACTGCGTCTACCTGGGACACACCTGAAGGGGCAGGACCCTGAGGGGGGAGGGGGTCTACCGGGGGGGGACCTGGCACAAGGAAGAGCGGTGGCGGGGGGAGGGACGGAGTGCGGTAGGGGAAGAGGCGGTAGTAGGGGACCGACTCGTCAAACGTGACGTCCTGGGAGGACAGAACACGGCGAGAGGTGGGGTGGTAGAACTGCCACCCTGGCGCGTCAGGGGGGAAGCCAAGGAAGACGCAAGGAGCAGCACGAGGGGACAGCTTGTCCGCAGACAAGTCGCGGACAAACGCCCGAGATCCCCAGACACGGAACGCAGACGCATCGCCAACCTTCCCCGTCCACAGCAAAGCTGGGGAGGTCTCCGGCATGGAGACCCTGGGGTGAAGGTTGATCTGATGCGCCGCATACCGAACCGCAAACGGCCACAGAAAATGGGGGGCAGCCGCATGCATCATGGACGTACGGGCGACGTCCATGACCATGCCAATGCGGCGCTCAGCAATCCCATTTTGCTGTGGAGAGTCCGGAAGCGTGAAGGTCTGGCGGATGCCTCGTGCACGACAGTAGGCTCGCAGAAGGCCAGAGGAGAACTCTCCACCTCTGTCAGAGTGCAGACGCAGAACAGGAAAGTCCGAGCCGAAGCTCTGCCTGAGCTGGAGACGAGCTGCGCGGATCCAGTCGATCAACACCTCAGTGACATCACCCTTGCTGTGCAAGGGGAAGACTGTGGTGTAACGCGAGTAGTCGTCAACCACCAGCAGGAAGTAGCGCTCGTGACCCTGTCCACGGACGCGGGCCGGGCCCCACACGTCCATGTGAAGCGTCTGCAGCAGGGCCTCTGTCGGAGGAAACTGGGAGGAGTGAGGGGCAGCCCGCTGCCGCCCCTCGACACAGGGGACGCAGGTAGGGCCAGGCCCCGGAGGAAGGGGAGGGAGGGACCGGGGAAGACCAGAGACAAGGACACGGGAGGCCATGCCTCGGAGACGAAGCAGGGAGGGGTGACCAAGGCGGTGGTGCCAGAGGAGAGTCTCGTGAGACAGAAGGCGACACGAACAGGGGGCAGACTCAGGACCAGACCTGGACGCTGCAGCAAACACCTGACCCGACGCAGCTACCTGACCAGACGCAGTGACTGGAGGAGACGCAGTGGTCAGTGTGTACAGGCTCGACCCCGGCCGACGTGTAAACGTGGCCAGGTGTCGGCCTGTCCGAGCGTCTGTGCAGTGGGTCACCCGCTGACTCGCAGGAGTGAACTGGTGAACCCCCGCATCCTGTAGGTCAGCACCACTTACCAAGTTCGTAGAGAACGAGGGGAGGTAAAGACCAGACAGGGTGCCAGAGGGGGCCGCCGGACACGGGAGGACAGTGGAGAAGTGAGCAAGGACAGGACCCCCAGAGGGGTCTGCCAGAGAGACTGCAACTGGCCGGCCAAGCGGCGTGAGTCTGGTGCGGTCTCGAAAGAAGGAGCGAGAAGCCCCCGAGTCAAGGGTGAAGGTGTGGGAGGCCGAAGCCGACGCAGAACCTGAGAGAGCAGACTCACCAGCACCTGAGGGAGCAGACGCACGAGCACCTAGAGCAGCAGCCTCGCTAGCACCTAGAGCAGCAGCCTCACCAGTACCTAGAGCAGCAGACTCAATGCCCGGGTCGGGCGGAAAACACCGGTAACAGTCACCCTCATCACTAATAGTCACAGTATACATGGCAGCAAGAATAGCATCAAAGTCAAGGTCAAAGACAGCTACACCCGCCCTAGACAGCTCACCCCAGCGGGGGATCTCAGTGGCCTCAGGGAACTGGTGACGCCAAGCGTCCGTCAGGCGGCCAAAGCAGCGCTGGGTGGAGTGCGCACCCCAGCACTGCTCACCCGCGCGGTCTCCGGTGCGTAGGACGTAGGTGCACGGACCAGTACCCCCACCCCGCTGGCGTGCAGCGTACCACTCACGGAGCTGCTGAGGGGGGGGGATGTCACGAGTGCGCTGCTGCTGCTGCTGCTGCTGCTGGCGCTGACCACCACCGGAGCCGACCCTCTGCGCAGCGCCACCCCGACCAGTTCCACCTCCTCCGCCGCCGCCTCCTCCACCGCCGCCACCTCCGCTCCCACCGCCACCGCCGCCGCCGCCTCCACCTCCACTGCCGCCACCGACACCTCCACCCCCGCCACCACCCCCACCGCCACCCCCACCCCCTCCACCGCCTCCACCGCCGCCTCCACCGCCCCCGCTAGCTCCTCCAGTGCCCCTGCCCCCCTTGTCCTTGCCAGGGCGGCGTCTCCCGCTAGGGGTAGACGCCGCACCGACCGACTCAAGCCCAACGAGGTCGGCCGCAGCAGCAGAGGCAACAGAGGGCAAAAGGGGGGAGGGGGAACACCCCTCAAAGATGGGGGTGCGAGGGTCACCACGAGAGGCTCCTACAGCTACTATGCTCTTTTCTGCTGCTAGGAGGGCCTTTTCGAGGAGGTCAACGGTGAGAGTGGTGGGGCAAACTGAGAGGAAGTGGTCCCTGACTACGCAAAGGGAGTCAGGGAGCCGGGTGACTATGTAGTAGAGGGTGATGTACATGGGGGGGGGGTTCTTGGCGCAGAACTCAGCAGGAAGCGCAGCGCGGTAGCGAGTGTCACTAGTGCGGAGGTGCGTAATGAGGTCAGCGACTGTGGGAAAGGCAGCAAGGTCAGGGAAGAGGTACGGTAGCATGAGGCGGCTCAGTGCAGCAGTGGCAGGGGAGGAGTAGCGCGCAACTACAGCGTCGTACAAGGTCTGAGCACTCTTGTACTGGCTAAAGTGCGCACGCTCAGAGGTAGGCAGGTGGCGACGCACAGCAAGACGTGCAGCAGCATCGCGAGTGGCCCACTGTGAGCGAACAGTGGCGTCGGCATCAGCAGCAGGGGCAGGAGAGGCACCAGAGGTGAGGTCAAAGAGGGAGAGACCGTCTGCCCTATCGCACTGTAGGAAAAGCTGCAGGTCATCTACCCAGACGTCAAAATCAATGGCCCGACCGTCAGCGTAAAAAACGAGGACACTAGGGGTAGCCATGACAGCAGTAGACTAGCAGCGCGAACAGTAGGGTAAGGGCAGTGCAGTGACAGAGGCGCTGCTCTTACCAGACAGGGCGGCTCGGGTGGCTCGGCGGCTCAGCGGCTCGGCAACTCGGCGGCTCGGGCGGCTCGGGCGGCTCGGCGGTACGGCGGCTCGGCAGCAACAGCGGCTCGGCGACTCGGCGGCTCGGGCGGCTCGGGCGGCTCGGCGGTACGGCGGCTCGGCAGCACGGGCGACTCAGGTGGCGCGGCGGCTCGGGCGGCTCGGGTGGATCGGGCAGCTCGGCAGCAGCTCGGCGGCGCCGGCGGCTCGGTGGTGACGGCGGGGCCGCGCGGGGAGCGGCGGCGGGGCCGGGTGGAGCGGCGCCGGTAGGGCCGAGGCGCACCGGCGGGTGCAGTCAGCGGCGGCAGCAGCTGCGGCCCCGAGGGAGGTGGTGGCGGCTGCTGCTGGCGACGGCTGCGGCTGCTGCTGCAGGGACGGCGACGGCCGCTGCTGTAGGGACTGCGGCGGCTGCTGCGGCAGGGGCGGCGACGGCGGGCCGGAGGGGGCGGCGACAGGGCCGCGAGAGGCCGCGAAGGGCGGCGAAGGGGCCGTGAAGGGCGGCGCGAGGGGCCGCGGAGGGCGGCGACGGGCCGTGATAGGGCGGCGCGAGGGGCCGCGGAGGGCGGCGACGGGCCGTGATAGGGCGGCGCGAGGGGCCGCGGAGGGCGGCGACGGGCCGTAGGGGGCCGTGAGGGGCCGCGGGAGGGGCCGTAAGGGGCGTAAGGGGCCGCGCGAGGGGCCGTAAGGGACGGCGCGAGGGGCCGTAAGGGGTCGCTAAGGGCGGCGCGAGGGGCCGACGGGCGGCGCGAGGGGCCGTAAGGGGCCGTAAGGGCGGCGCGAGGGGCCGTAAGGGCGGCGCAAGGGGCCGTGAGAGGGGCCGCTAAGGGCGACGCGAAGGGGCCGTGAGGGGCCGTGAGAGGGCGCGACGGTAGGGAGGGCACACAGGGCGCGACTCTGGCAGGAGCGAAGCGCGCTCCGGGCAGGAAAAAAAAAATTCGTGGTGGGCCCTAGGAAGTGTTCCCACTAGGGAACCTGCTCGATACCATGAGAAGAAACGAGGAATGAAATGACTAAAGGAAAGTTGGGTACAAAAGCAAACCCTAGAAAACTGTACCCCATATGTGCTACCCCACTATAGCCTACAGTAGCTATGTCATATAAATCTGACACCTCCCCTTCTGTCTCTTTCTTCTCCTCCCCCTTCAGATCACGGGAGGAGGAGCACCACGGTAGTTCTTCTCCGTCAATGAAGGTACTCTCTTCCTCCTCTGCTTTCAGTTTTTGTTGTTTTTGTCTTGTTGTTCTTCTTCATTTTTCTGTTTTAGACTAACTTTCTTATGTTTTTCTCTTCTGCGCTGCAGGTTTAGCATGGAGCCGCGGAGGAAGCTATCACCCTCTCTTTCTGTCTCTTTCTTCTCCTTCCCCCTCAGATCACGGGAGGAGATCAACGGATAAGAAGATTCTACTCCAACGTGAAGGTGATAACTCTGACTTTTCCTCGTGTTGTTTTTGTTTTGTTGTTGTTTATGTTTCTGTTGCTTTTTTTTTTTTAATCTAACTTCCCATTTGGTTGCCTCCTCTATGATGCAGGTTTAGCGAGGAGCGCGGCGTCTGCTATTACCCTTTCCTTCTCTTTCTTCTCCTCCCCCAACAGATTACGGGGGGAGGCACGCAGCAGCGGACAAACATCATCTTCGACAATGAGGTGTAAGCTCTATTCATGCTCGTGTTTCTGTTTTCGTTTGCAGTTGTTTCTTTTCATTTTGTTTTAATTCGTTTTGATTGTTTTCTTTTGCGTTTCCTGCTAATGCGATAGTATCACCTTCTCTTCTCTCTTCCACCCCCAGATCATGCCGAAGAACAGCAACTGCGGAGTTACCGTGACAGACGGAACGTTAGGCGAGTTAGATCCGGCGACCTGGCGACGTGCGAACTGACAGACGCGTTAGATCCCGCGACATGGCGACGTGCGAACTGATAGACACGTTAGATCCCGCGACACAGCGACGTGCGAACTGACAGACGCGTTAGATCCCGCGACATGGCGACGTGCGAACTGACAGACGCGTTAGATCCCGCGACATGGCGACGTGCGAACTGACAGATGCGTTAGATCCCGCGACATGGCGACGTGCGAACTGACTCGCCGACCGACATACCGAACGTATGGACCCATTACCTGGCCCGACTTCTTCGGCTTCTTCTGAAGCAACAAGCGGCTGGAGGTACTTCTTCCGGATGGCATCATCGACAACTTGAGGTGACCTGCCGAATGGCACTCTAGCAATAACGTTTTGCCCTCTTTTTTCAACAGGCCCCAGACGATTGACCTCCACCTCATCGCGGTGTCTGGGTGTAACGCTAGGAGCTTGCTCCTAGTGGCCAAGAGGGGTCAAGAAGATGTCAGAAGGCAAGCTGAGTGGAGTACTGATGGCTTGAAGCTTAGGACTTTTACATTCTGTGGTTTATATTGTTTTGTATGCCTTCTATTATAAATGAGACTTTTAATAACTCTTATTATCATCCTTGATTGTTCTGGATTAGTGTAAGGAAAATCTCTTTTTCCTTACTTCGCGTCCCTGCTCAACGCGTACATCACTGTAGCACCACAGTCAACACCGTTACCACTCGCAATCCCCGCATCGACAATCCGCCCGCCACCTTCGCACGTCGCACCCCGACCTCACAGCTCGGCGGGTAACCCGCGCTCCGGGCCTCCGCTTCGACACTTTTCCCAACCTCAGTCCCAGGCCCGTCGCGCGACAACCACAGTCCATTACCGTTACCACTGTAGTTTCGCTATATATTCTTCGCTCATGCCTTCGCTCATTGGACTCTTGCTTCGATAGTGCAATTCTCGTTCGTTCACTCAATTGCACTCGTAACACTTGGTATTCAGAGCCTACGACCTCTTCTCGGACCGCACCCACACCTTCGCTTCCCCACTATCTCAATTTTTTGGGGGGGGGTAGACGTCTCTCAGCGACACAGCACCGCCGCTCGTAGTGCTCTCTCGTAAGCACGCACGGCCACGACTGAGGCTCTCGCTGAGCTCGCCCGACACCCCCGCCATGGCCGAATTCACGCTCGCCACATTGACGCAGGAGCAGCTCGACCGTCTGGTGCGCCAACTCGAAGATTCGGCGCTCGAAATTGCGATGCTCACAGCGGAACGTGACTCCGCGCGTCAGCAATCAACGGTGAACACTCCAGCAGCACCACACGCACCAACAAATGCACCTGCACAATCGGACGAGCCAATCGTCATCTCGTCCGGGACACCAACACCACACGACAGCGTGGGACAGCGCTCGGGCGCAGCCAGTGATAGCGCCGCCCAACCAATGCCTGGCATGGGAGGAAACAGGGGCGCGCCAAGCCCGCGGGAGCCTCGCGAAGCCCGTCGGCACGTGGAGTTCGCGGCGACAAGTGGCGAACAGGCCATCATGGCACCAATGCCACTCAAGCCGCAACGCCCGCCCTGTTTCGACCCGAGCCAGCGTGGAGGTCCGACGGTTCAATCGTGGGTTTTCACGATGAACGTCTTCTTCGACGCGAATTACGTCGAGTCGGACGCAGCGAAGATTCGGTATGCCGTTTCGCTGTTAAGGGGCCCCGCCATGGACTGGTGGCGAGTCATCGTGACGTCGCCACGCGCCTACGAGCCACCGTCGCAAGAGGAAGGGCCCACGGGTCCAGCTGTCACCTGGAGTTCATTCTGCGAGACCGCCCAATACAGCACGTGGGATGCGTGGTGCGCAGGGCTTCGGGCGCGCTTAGAGCCGATCGCGGCTTCTATTTCGGCGCGTCAGAGATTGCGCACTTGGCGGCAGCTCGGGTCGGTTCAAGATTACACGAGCGGTTTTCTCGCACTTTGCGAGCAGGTCGGCTACATGCACGAAGCGGAGCGGGTGGACCGTTACATCGGAGGGCTGAAGCCGGATATCTCGCACGAAATCATGCTGCGCGGACTCTCAAACTTCAACGAGATTCTCGCGCTCGCCGAGAAAATCGACATTCTACGCCGACCGAGACCGGGGTCCTACTACGGACATCGTCCTCGGGGACCGATCGAGCACGCCACTGTAAACGCTGTTGCAACGAATGCAGCTGCCGCACCGTTTAAGGGGCGCTGCTTTGCTTGCAACAGGCCGGGCCATCGCAAGAGCGAATGCCCAGAGGAGCTAAGGCGCCGCGGAGCAGAGCAGGGGAGGGAGTCTCAGAGGCAGGGAAACGCCAGCAGTCAGTAGAAGTTGGGCCAACTACTGACGAGACTGCCTGCTCGCCCAACCGCACCGACCCTCACCGAGTCACAGTACCGATTCACGCCATCGATCGGGCTCGGATGAATAAGGAGGGTACAACGACGGATTACCCAGTACTGATCCACGGGAAAATACAGGGAGCAGCAGTGAAGATTTTTATTGACGGAGGAGCAAGCCACAGTTTAGTTAATACCGCAACTGCGCGAAAATTACAACTGACACTTAGTCGCTGCTTACCTGAGATCGACGCACGCTTAGTTGACGGCACGCCGCTGGCCATACGGGAGAAGGTGGAGAGAGTAAAAGTTCGCTGCGGGGGAAACTTCGGGTTTACACAGGAAATGCTCGCGACAACATTGGATGGACATGATGTTTTACTGGGACGTGATTGGCTACGACGGTACAACCCACGAATCGACTGGACGACGGGTAGCTGCACTGTGCGAAGTAGCGGTAACTGGGTCATGCTACCTCGCTGGCAGTCGCCCGAGTCTTCAACGGTCCACGTCAACGCCATCACGATGAAACGGGTTGTCGCCGCTGGAGCTGACGTGTACGCAGTAGATATAGCATTAGTAGGAGAAGCGGAGCAGCCGAGCGATTTTCAGAAACTGTTGGCAGCAGTACCGCCCGAACTACAGGAACTGTTGAAACGGTACCCGGGGATTTTCCCAGACGACTTACCGGAAGGGCTGCCACCTCAGCGGGCGCATGATCATAGGATCGAGTTAGAACCGGGGGCACAGCCAACTGTACAGCGCCAGTTCAGACTGACACAGCCCGAGTTTGACGAACTGAGGAAGCAGTTAGATTATTTGTTAGAGAAGCAGTTTATTCGACCAAGTTCGTCACCGTTCGCCGCACCGATACTGTTCACACCGAAAAAAGACGGAGGGTTTCGCATGTGCATCGATTACCGAGCGCTCAACAGGGTAACAGTCAAGTCGCGGTACCCCATTCCCCACGCCGACGAACTGATCGACCAACTGCGAACAGCACGGGTGTTTTCGAAAATAGACTTACGGGGGGGTTACCATCAGATTCGGGTCGAACCATCGGACTGCGCCAAGACAGCATTTAGGACTAGGTACGGGTCGTTTGAGTACACGGTGATGCCTTTCGGGCTGACCAACGCGCCCGCAACATTTCAGATGACCATGAACGAGGCGTTTAGGCCACTCTTAGATAAATGCGTGATAGTTTACCTCGACGACATCCTCGTCTACAGTCGCGACAAGCAGCAGCATTTAGCGGATCTCGAAGCAGTATTTAAAGTTTTAGAGGAACATCGATTACTAACCAAGGGCTCTAAGTGCGAGTTTTTTCGGGACAAACTAGAATTTTTGGGGCACGTTATTTCGGAGGCTGGAGTTGAAATCGACCCAAAGAAGCTGGATACGGTAAAAGCGTGGCGTCCCCCGACGAACATCACGGAACTGAAGAGTTTTTTAGGGTTCGTTAATTATGTTCGTCGGTTCGTCCCCGACATGGCACAGTTGACTGCCCCGTTGACGGATTTACTGTGAAAGGGGGTCGTATTTACGTGGGGGGAGAAAGAGCATCCCGCCTTCTCTGCCCTGAAAAATGTTCTCTGTTCACCGCCCGTCCTGCGCATCGCCGACCCACACCGCCCCTTCGAGGTTGTTACAGACGCAAGCGACATCGCCATTGGAGCCGTACTGCTACAGGACTTCGGCAACGGCCTACAGCCCATCGCATACGAGTCACGAAAACTGCATCCGCCCGAGCGAAATTACCCGATACACGACCGTGAAATGCTCGCGATCGTGCATGCGTTCAAAGTGTGGCGCTGCTACTTGACCGGCGCAGACGTGACAGTACGGACAGACCACCGATCACTACAGTACCTCCGCGCACAGCCCCACCTCAACCCACGACAGATTCGGTGGCTCGATTTCCTCGAGTCAAACTTCCACTACACAGTCACCTATAAAAAAGGAGCCTCGAACATCGCCGACGCACTGACCCGCCCCACTGCCCAGATCCACGCGATACTACTCGCCCAGACCAGCCCGCTACTGACAGGACTATTTACCCACGGATATCAAACGGACCCATTCTTCACAGGAGGAAATTCGCAGCAGTTCGCAGCAGCCAAGGGAGTCTATTACGTAAAAGCCGGGACCGACCGCATCTGGGTACCAGGGTACACACTGCTACGGGAATTACTATTACAGAAGGCACACGACGGGGTTACCTCGGGACATTTCGGGGTAGAGAAAACACGGCAGCAGCTGCAGCGGTATTATTACTTGCCCGAAATGTTGACCGACGTGCAGCGACACGTGGCATCGTGTCCCACTTGCCAGATCATGAAGTCAACACGGAAGCGGCCGGCGGGACAGTTGCAGCCAATCCCACCTCCAGAGCGCGCTTGGCAGTGTTATAGTCACAATAGGCTTGAATGTGCCTAAAACGAAAGATAGAGAGCACAAACGGATTTCTGCACAGCGGCTTCAAACGTTGATAGCGTTCTGCTCACAGCTGCAAATGACTTGATTCAAATTGGATCTGGAGCGTCTTGACGTCGTCTACAATTATCAATTTAGATTGCACGATTTGATAAAGAATTGACGACACAGCGTCGGTTTGAACGAACGGTACTATGGCAGCCACTATAGTCTTAGAACACAAGATAGGAAGAGTTACGAGTTGGGAATGACTCCCAGCTCCTACAAACCCCAAGAGCCGAGGTACAGTGATGTGGAACAGTGCCACACTGTCCCCAACCACGAAGGGTCTCGAAACTACCCTTCACTAGGGCCTACACCAAGTGAAATGTTACACTACACAAAGTAATGTAACTATCTTCAATATCTTGAGGTGTACCCTTTTGGCAAGCTTCGAAATCACTTGAGGCTTGACACCAAGGCTCGGGCTCTTCATCACAAACTCATCCTTGAGTTCTTGATGGGTCTGCTGCACACACCTGCGACACGCCGAACGTTCGACACAGGACAAAATAGAAACCGCGCACGACAAAATAGAAACCGCGCGCGAGACACAAACGACCGCGTAACACGCGTCTAGCGATAACTCGCTATTGACTCGACACACACACTCGACATCATGACTCAACATTCACACACAATTATAAGCATGAAATATATATTATCCCATGCCCTCATACCATTCCATACACACACACATTCACGCACACGGACAACAAGCCGAGTGCAAACCGTAGGGTTGCACCAACAAACTCCCCCTCGGATTGTTGGCCTTAGGATATGTTGCTCTCTCAGTTCAGAGCCATCCCAGCCAGCTTGCAACACTTCCAATGCTGCTGCTCCACCAGCCTCTTGGTCATCATGTCAGCCGGCTGCCCCGTGGTCTTCACGTAGCGCAACTCAACTTCACCCACGGTTACCATGCTCCTCGTCCAATGCCACTTCACCCTCATGTGCTTCGTGAGTCCATGCAACACAGGGTTCTTAGCAAGAGCAATGGCACCCTGGCTGTCACAGTACAGTGGGGTAGGTCCTTGCTGCTCCTCCCCCAATTCAGCCAACAAACGCCGCTGCCACACAATCTCCCGTACGGCACGGAAGAGTGCCATGTACTCGGACTCCACCGAGCTCAAAGCTTGGTCAACCTGCTTCTTGCTCTCCCAAGCAGTTGGGCCTCCACCAACACAGCATATGAAGCCTCCCACACTTGTCATGTCCTCTGGTTCTGATGCATATGAAGCATCCGAGTAGGCGGTGAGGAACAAACGCCCGGGTTCAACACCATCCGCGCCCTTTTGGCGCCTTTGTGCCGCCGCCGAGTATTGCAGCCCAACGGTCGGTGTTTGGCCAAGATACTTGGCCACCCTCATTCCAGCTGCTACCTGCTCCTCATTAGGGCATTGCACAACCCTAGCCAGCTGCCCGGTAGCAAACGCGACGTCCGGTCGGGTGTTTACCGCCGCATACATGAGGCTGCCCACCAACGAGTGAAATCGGCGCCTCTCCTCTTCACCAACGCTCTCCTCCTCTGGTCCCTTCACACACTTGAACCCAGAGGGAAAGGGTGTAGCCACATGGCCTTCACTCTGCCCAAAGTTGGCAGCCAATGCCTCCAGGTACTTTCGTTGATGCACCCGCATGCACCGCTTCTCCACATCTCGTTCGATGTGGAGCCCAAGGTAGAAGCTCACGTCACCAAGGGCCTTGCACTTGAACTTGTCTTGAAGCTTCAGCATCACCTCCTTCACAAGGTCAGAAGAGGGTGAGAAAATGAGGATGTCATCCACATAAACCACCATGAAACTCCTCTGCTCCCCCTCGCCAAGCATGAACAAGGAGTGATCGGCCGTTGAGGGAGTGAAGCCGATCCCCTCCAACACTTCGCGCAGCTTCATGTACCATTGCCTAGGGGCCTGCTTCAGCCCATAGAGGGCCTTCTTCAGCTTCCACACTCTGCCACTACCATCATCAAACCCCTCTGGCTGCGCCATAAAAATCTCCTCCTCAAGGATGCCGTTAAGGAATGCCGTTACGATGTCCATTTGCTTTACTACCCATCCTTTGATGGCGGCTCCCGCGAATAGGGTTCGCAGCGTCGTCGGCTTCACCACAGGGGCAAACAGCTCCTTGAAGTCCACCTTCTCCTTCTGCTGGTACCCCTTGGCTACAAGCCTAGACTTGTAGCGCTCGATCTTGCCGTCGGCATCCGACTTGATTTTGAAGAGCCACTTGGACGTTATCGCCGTACGCCCCTCCGGTAGCTCCACCAATTCAAACGTGTCATTCTCCTCGATGCTCTTCAGCTCACTCTCCATGGCCTTCTTCCACTCCTCAGCATCACTACTCTCCAAAGCCTCCTTGAGAGTTGCTGGTTCTCCCGGCATCTCCACCGGAGAGAAGAACGCGAAGGCACACTCCTCGTAGTCACTCTCCTCGTCGTCTCCGACCATCATTGCCGCTCCGGCCAGGGCTGTCTTGCCCTGCTTTCCCGGCGCATCATAGGTCAGCCTATTAGGGGGTTGAACTCTCCTCTTCCCCCTTCCTTCCTCCTCAGCTGCAGGGACTTGAAGGCCTTGGCGTTGCTGTGGTGTGGCTCGAATCTGTGGAGCACTCGTAGTACGGGAAGGGAGTGACGGTGCACGCTCGCTCACTTGCTGCACCTCCTCCTCTTCTTCCTCTGCATCATTGGCCTCCTCTCCCCCATTCACAAGGGAGGATTGCCTTGTGGTTGTGCTGCCGCTGCTCAGCTCCAAAGGCAGCTCCACATGCTCCAAACCGGAACTCTTCACCTCCCCAAACCGCACGCCTGTCTTCGCCTCATTCTCCGCCTTCCAATCCTTGTACATGAAGTTCTCCATGAACTTGCAGTCCCTGCTCACCAAGAACTTCTTGGTGAATGGGTCCCAAAGAAGCCATCCCTTGCTGTTTTGAGCCATGCCCAAGTGCACGGCCCACACCGCCTTGGCACCAAGCTTGTTGTGCCGAAGATGCTTAGGCACGAGCGCCATGCACATGCACCCGAACACCCGAAGCATATCCACCTTTGGCTTCCTTCCTAGCCACTCCACATAGGGCACCCATTTGTCTGCTCCCACATGAGTCAAGGCTCTGTTCTTGGCCACACACGCGCTCCGCACCGCATCAGGCCAGAAATAGTCGGGTAGCCCGGCTTCAATGAGCAACCCGCGTGCCGCCTCCGTGATTGTGCGGTTCGCTCGCTCGGCGATGCCGTTCATTGCAGGGGAGTATGGCATGGTGAGGGAGTGCCGAATACCATTCTTCTTGAGCCACAACCCAAACTCCTTGCTCAGGAACTCTCCCCCTCGATCGGTGCGGATTGACTTGACTAGACGGTCTTGTTGCCGCTCCACCATCGGGAACCAATCCGTCTTCAACGTTTCAGCCACGTCGCTCTTCTTGGCCAGCACGTACACCCAAGTCATGCGGGTGTAGACGTCGACAATGGTGAGAAAATACTCAGCTCCAGCAGCTCCAAGCTTCAGGGGGCCCACCACGTCCATCACCACCTCATCAAGCGGTGCCTTTGCCGTTGCCTCCGAACTAGGGAACGGAAACCGGGTGAACTTGGCTTGAATGCACGTCGGGCAGCCAAGCACCTCATCGGGCTCCCCCTTCACACGTATGCCAGCAACCATCTCATTCTTCACTAGCTGCTGCAAGATGGGCAGGGCCACATGCCCCATGCGCCGATGCAAGGTGAGCCAATCACACTCCCCCGTAGCCGAAGTTGGATTGGAGAATGCCGCGCTCGTAATAGCGCCCCACATACTCTCTCCGTAGTCCTCCTCCGCTGCTGCCTCTGGGTTCTCCTCACCCTTTTGCTGCTCCTTGGTTGCTGCACCACTCTCCTTAGGTTCACTGAACTTGCTGGTCCCTCCAGGTTTGCTCTTCTTGAGCTCATTCTCCTTAGCGCGACCGTTCGCGCCATCGTCGCTACCGACCGCTCCATCCTTGGTGCTGATGCTTGCTGCCACTTGCCTCTCCTTAGGCATAGGGACCACTGGGATCTGCCACATCTCGTTGTAGACATCCCTGTCCTCATGAAGGTCCCAAAGAATTCGATCGCCAAGCCTTGCGGTGTAGGTCTTGGCTCCCTTCGAGTTCGTGTCCATGCCGGCCTTTGCCAACCGCCACACGGAAATCAGGTTTGCAGCAAGGCTGGGCACCCAAAGCACGTTCTTGAGGCCCACCATCTTCCCATCAGCACCCTTGAACATGGCCTTGCCCATGCCTTTCACCTCTGCTCGCTGCCCCAAAGCCGATGTGACATGCTTCACCGGTGACGGCTCGAGTTCGGTGAGCAAGTCCGGGCGAGGTGTCATGCTATAGGTAGCGCCACTATCAATCACCCAATAGTCCAGGGGGTGTAGGGTCACCTTCCCCACAGCTGCTGGCTCCTCAAAGCCTTCATCCTTCTCTGGACCAGCCGGTACTTGCGTCGACACGAAGTAGAATAGACCCGGGTATCGATCGTCGCTCGGGTCCTTGTCGTTGTCTCCGCTCTTCATGTTTGCAGCTCCGCCACCGCGACCGCCACGGCCTCCACGGCCTCGTCCTCTCCCTCCTCCTGCTCCTCTACCCTCTTGGCCTTGAGCAGGGGTCCAACCATCAGGGAGTTTGTAGCAGTCGCGCCACATGTGTCCGCTCTTGTGGCAATAGTGACACTCGCCGTCGAATCGGCCGCGACCGCGTCCGTAGCTCTTGTCGTCGCTGCCGTAACCGCCACTCCTGCGGCCTCCGCCGAAGTTGCTGCCACCAAACCTTCCTCCCCCTCGTCCTCTGCCTCTTCCTCGACCATATCCACGGCCGATGCTCGCTGCCCCAGCGCCATCCGCGCTCGCCAACTCACGGTGGCGGAAATCCTCTTGAAGGATAGCTCGCTTCACGTCTTCAAGCGAGAGGCGGGGCAAGTCGCGATTAAGGTTGATGATGAGCGAGGACCATGACTCTGGGAGTAAGGCCAGCAACTTGCTCTTCTTTTGGAGCTCACTGTAGTTCAAATCAGCTCCCTCAAGCCGCGTCAACAAGTCGAAGAATTTCTGCACCCCTTCTTCAACCGCTTCGTCTTCTTCAATTCGTAGTGCCGCCATTTGCCGTTCCAACACCACCGCTACCGCCGCTGTTGCAGGAGCATGTACACCCTTGAGAGCAGCCCATGCCTTTGGTCCTTTCTCTGGTTCACGCTGGAATGGCTTGATGTGACGGATCTGACTGCTCCCCAACGCTTGCCCAAGTAAGAGATAGCCTTGTGCGCTCTTCCGCACCCACGGGCTCTTCTCCGGGTCGTTCTCGGGGCGCTTCTCCGTTCCTTCCATCACCTCCAGCAGGTCATAGTGGTCAAAGATGTTCTCCATCTTGAAGGACCATTCAGCAAAGTTGTCACCGTTGAACTTGTCAAGCCCAAACACCCTAGGCTCATCCCTAGGTGGGCCAAGACTTGGTTGCATGGGCGCCATGGCTGAATCACGGGGTTGGCCTTGAGCTTGAGCTTCTCCACTGCCACCAGCACCTCTGCCACCCCTTTCCTCAGGTCCAGACATTGTCGAAACTGCTCCAAGGGGCTCTGATACCACTTGTTATAGTCACAATAGGCTTGAATGTGCCTAAAACGAAAGATAGAGAGCACAGACGGATTTCTACACAGCGGCTTCAAACGTTGATAGCGTTCTGCTCACAGCTGCAAATGACTTGATTCAAATTGGATCTGGAGCGTCTTCACGTCGTCTACAATTATCAATTTAGATTGCACGATTTGATAAAGAATTGACGACACAGCGTCGGTTTGAACGAACGGTACTATGGCAGCCACTATAGTCTTAGAACACAAGATAGGAAGAGTTACGAGTTGGGAATGACTCCCAGCTCCTACAAACCCCAAGAGCCGAGGTACAGTGATGTGGAACAGTGCCACACTGTCCCCAACCACGAAGGGTCTCGAAACTACCCTTCACTAGGGCCTACACCAAGTGAAATGTTACACTACACAAAGTAATGTAACTATCTTAAATATCTTGAGGTGTACCCTTTTTGGCGAGCTTCGAAATCACTTGAGGCTTGACACCAAGGCTCGGGCTCTTCATCACAAACTCATCCTTGAGTTCTTGATGGGTCTGCTGCACACACCTGCGACACGCCGAACGTTCGACACAGGACAAAATAGAAACCGCGCACGACAAAATAGAAACCGCGCGCGAGACACAAACGACCGCGTAACACGCGTCTAGCGATAACTCGCTATTGACTCGACACACACACTCGACATCATGACTCAACATTCACACACAATTATAAGCATGAAATATATATTATCCCATGCCCTCATACCATTCCATACACACACACATTCACGCACACGGACAACAAGCCGAGTGCAAACCGTAGGGTTGCACCAACACGCTACACTCGCGTCGCGAATGCGCCGCGTGTAACATTTCGGTTGGGGTGAAATTCGGCCACCGAATTTCACACCGAACACACCGAATTCGCCTTGCACTTGAAGGTTGGAATGTGGTGCCGCCACGTGGCACCGAATTGTGAGTCTTCCGAAGTCAATCGGTGCAACCCCACCGATCCCTAGTCAAAGGGATCGAAGGCACCGAAGTGCCCTCGGTGGGTTGGGGGCATACAACTGCCCCACCACCGAACTCCCTCCAACACTTTCAATCTTTTTTTTTTTTTTTTTGTTGTTGTTTTTATCTTGTTGTTCTTTATTTTTCTGTTTTCAACTAACTTTCTTATGGTTTTTTTTTTCTGCGCTGCAGGTTTAGCATGGAGCCGCGGAGGAAGCTATCACCCTCCTGAGAAGAAACGAGGAATGAAATGACTAAAGGAAAGTTGGGTACAAAAGCAAACCCTAGAAAACTGTACCCCATATGTGCTACCCCACTATAGCCTACAGTAGCTATGTCATATAAATC
Organism: Closterium sp. Naga37s-1; assembly: GCA_947471745.1. NCBI lineage: Eukaryota > Viridiplantae > Streptophyta > Zygnematophyceae > Desmidiales > Closteriaceae > Closterium > Closterium sp. Naga37s-1. The sequence continues at coordinate 4,710,521 of CANJKZ010000713.1, read as the reverse complement.
TGACACACCCCCATAGGCAAAGTGGGGGAGAACAAGGGGTCACAAGACCAGTCAAGCAAAGCAAAACAAGCTCAGGGTGGATCACAAAGTCACCACACATTCCGAGCACAAGTTCAAGGCCACAAGGCCAGTTCACATGCAGGATTGCATATATATATAAGGCTAGACAAGCAAGAGCAGGTGTATATATATATGCAACAGTACAAGCAAGGTCAAGGGGTGAGCAAGTGAGGCAAGGTAGGCACAAGACCCAGCTGAGTACAGAAGCGCTGATGATCACAAGGCGGAAGTGCCTTGGTGAAGATATCAGCAGTGTTGGCCTCAGAGGCCACGTACGCAAGCCGTAGCTGACCACGCTGCTGTAGCTCACGAGCAAGGAAGTAGCGGAGAGCAATGTGCTTCGTTCTGTGCTCCAGTCTCTGCTCTCGACACAAGGCCAGCATGGCCTTGTTGTCTACGTACAGCACTGGAGGAGAACGAGGCGGCTCTCCGAGGTCAGTGAGCAGGTAGGTGAGCCAGCGAAGCTCCTGTGCAGCCATGGCCCCAGCGTAGATCTCAGCCTCACAACTGGAGCCGAGAACAGAAGACGAGCGGGTAGCCCGCCACGAAACAGAGCCGGAACCAAGGCTGAAGGTGTAACCCTGTGACGACCGCTGCGTAGCCTGGTCGTCAGCCCAAGAAGCGTCTGCGTGCCCAGTGAGGACCACTGGACTCTGCCCTCCAAGCACAAGCCCCATGCCCGACGTACTGCACAAGTAGCGCAACACCCTCTTCGCTGCAGCCATGTGCTCCGGTCTGTGTCTCCCAGGAGCAACATAGCGTGCAAGAATGCTAAGAGGGTATGCAAGGTCAGGTCGTGTGCAGGTCATCAGGTACATGAGGCAGCCAACAAGCTCTGGGTACGGGCCACTCGAATCTACGGACTCATCCGAAGGCAGAGCTGAGAGCGAGTGGCGAGTAGGCAGAGGAGTGGCCTGAGGCGAGGAGTACGTGAAGCCGAAGCGCTGAAGGACCTGCTGCACCATGTGTGACTGAGTCAGGGTAATGGTGCGGCGTGCTCTGTCCCGGGTGATCTGCAAGCCAAGGTAGCTGCGCAGTTCACCCAGGTCTGTGCACGTGTGTCTCTTCTGCAGCTCGGACTTCACGTGGGCGAGTCCAGCAGTGTCAGCTGTGGCGAAGACCAAGTCGTCGACGTACACGAGGATGTAGAACGGCGGCAAAGAAGTGTCGGTGCGCAGAAACAGCGACGGGTCGGCAGTAGAGGGAGCAAACCCAAGAGCCGCAAGTGTAGTCCTCAGTGTGTCGTGCCACTCACGCGGTGCCTGGTGGAGACCGTAGACTGGCCGCCGGAGGCTCCACTGGGTGCCAGGAGGAAAGGACCCAGTGAAGCCAGGTGGGCGACGCAGCCAGATCTCCTCGTGCAGGCTGCCCTGCAAGAAAGCAGTGCTGAAGTCAAGAGAGTGCAGCTCGTAGTCGCGGTGAGCAGCTATGTGCAGCAGTACCCGAAGAGTGGTCATCTTCGGGGTGGGAGAGAAGGTCTGAAAGTAGTCAACTCCCTGCCGCTGACTGAAGCCACGAGCCACGTAACGCGCCTTGAAGACAGGCGGAGAACCCGGCGGCCGCTTCACCCTGAAAATCCACATGCCACTGACGATGTTCGCCCCAGGCGGGGGAACCTCGTCAACGTAGGTGCCTGTGGACTTCCAGGAAGCCATCTCTGCGTCCATAGCTGCCTGCCACTGAGAGGAGTAGGGACCCTCTATCGCCTCCGCGTAAGAGCGCGGAGTCGGGATGTCAAGTGCATCCGGGTCTCCCTCAGGGGTAAGCAGTACGGACACGAGATGAGGTGAAGCAGCAGCCAGACACTGGAACTCCTCCTGCCTGTCCTCAAGGACGTCCGTGCCAAGGGCACACTCACCCCCGACGGACGGAGGACAGACAGACTCAGACTCAGCAACAAGACTAGCAGCGTAGTCTAGACGACAGCGAGCAGCAAAGTCGACGAGCTCAGCAACTAGGGCAGACGCAGCAGTGGACTCAAAGGAAGGGTCAGTGACAACAGTAGCAAGGAGACGCGTGACAGTCGGACTGGCAGCATGAAGGGAGTCCGACGCCGGGTCAGGAAGAGCAGGAAGAGAGGACTCAGGAGGAGAAGGCAAAGGGGCACGCAGAGGAGCAGTGGACGGACGCAGAGACATCCGGTGCGTGCCAAGGACAGGAGGAGGACGCTGACGCGAACCACGACCACTAGTGCGAGCAGCACGGACAGGCGACGCAGGGCGAGACGCAGGCTCACGACGCTTTGTAAGACCTCCAGTAGGACCAGTGTAGGGAGAAGGAGCGGGCAGTGGGGAGGCCGGCTGTAACTGTAACTGTGACGGGACAGGCTGTGGACACTCTAAGGGAGGAGGAGGACCAGTAGAAGGCTGTGGACACTCTAAGGGAGGAGGAGACCAAGAACCTGCTGAAGGAGCGGAACGAAGTACGGCCGAGGCCGCGCGGCGACTCCAGACACAGCAGGGACAGCACCAGTACCCCCAGCGGCAGCACCAGCGCCAGCAGCACCTCCAGCTCCAGTACCTCCAGCAGCACCAGTAGCACCCCCAGTAGGACCGCCTCCAGGACCGACAGCAGTAGCCTCAGCGCCAACACCCTCAGCAGCTCCAGCTCCAGTCGTACCCGCAGGCCCAGCAGCTCCAGTACTCCCAGTACGAGCACCTCCGGGACCCGCGGCACCAGCACCCTCAGCAGCCGAAGAACCTCCAGCTCCAGCAGCACGCCTCCAGTGCCGGGCAAACCACTCGCGCAGCTCCTGTGGAGAGAGTGGCTCCCGCCGAGACGAAGCACCCGGAGAACCTCCAGGCTCAGCACCGCCAGACGCCACACGAGCAGGCCCAGCTCCCTCAGGCTCCGCACCCCCAGGCTCAGCACCTCCAGGCGTAGCACCCCCAGGCTCAGCACCCCCAGGCTCAGCACCCCCAGTAGTAGCACCCCCAGGCTCAGCACCCCCAGGCTCAGGACCCCCAGTAGTAGCACCCTCAGGCTCAGCACCCCCAGGCGTAGCACCCACACGCTCAGCACCCCCAGAGTCAGCACCCCCAGGCTCAGCACCCTCAGCAGCACCATATCAAAGTACTAGCGTGAGTTTGGCTTAGGAGCCATAGTTTAGGAGCCTTGGTAGTTGAGTTCGAGGGTGTAGGGTGTAAGGAAAATGTCGAGAGAATTGTGGAAGGAGAATGGTGAAACTAGAAAGGAGGGGGATACAAGTAGTAAGCCCTAAAAGGGTTATACTCACTTTTGAGTACCCCACTACAGACTAGACATGCATTATAATCTGACACACCCCCATAGTCAAAGTGGGGTATAATCAGTACAGCATGCAGGCATAGAGCTAGAGTTCACAATAGGTAAGTAAGGCTAGAGCTAATCACAGAGGGCAAGTGAGGAGGAGGAGAGACTGTGGGGGAGAGCAGATGGGAGGCGACTGCTGACGCTGCAGACACACAGACGAGCTGCTGGCTCAGTGGCTACCGAAGCAAAGGCCCGGACTACAGGAGTAACTGGCTCCGCGGCTAAAAGTAGCGGCAGACGAGCAACTGACCCACAGGCGACTGGCGACTACCGGAGATTGTAGCCTCCGGACTGCTGGTGCTGCTGACGACAAGACTGCTGCCTCCACTTAACCTCCCCCAGCTGCCCAACGCCCCTCTCACACACCCCCTGCTCAAACCCTAGCCCTACACCCACAGCACCCCCTTAAACCCTAAACCCCCCAGACTCCCACACAACCACCCCCCTCAGCGATAGCTGCAGCAGTGGGAGACGAAGGAGGAGGAGGAGGAGGGGACGGCACGCACAACCGACACCCCCACAACCATCACCCCCACACCCACCCCCCCACGGCTGCACCGGGTCCAAGAGCGGCTGCTGCAGGGGCCAGGGGCGGCTGCTGCTGGGGCGGCTGCTCCAGGGGCTGCTGCTGCTGGGGCGGCTGCTCCAGGGGCTGCTGCTGCTGGGGCGGCTGCTCCAGGGGCTGCTGCTGGGGCGGCCGCTCCAGGGGCTGCTGCTGCTGGGGCGGCTGCTCCAGGGGCTGCTGCTGCTGGGGCTGCTCCTGCTGGGGCGGCTGCTGCTGGGGCGGCTGCTCCAGGGGCTGCTGCTGCTGGGGCTGCTGCTCCAGGGGCTGCTGCTGTTGGGGCGGCTGCTCCAGGGGCTGCTGCTGCTGGGGCGGCTGCTCCAGGGGCTGCTGCTGCTGGGGCGGCTGCTCCTGTAGGGGCGGCTGCTGCTGGGGCGGCTGCTCCAGGGGCTGCTGCTGCTGGGGCGGCTGCTCCAGGGGCTGCTGCTGCTGGGGCTGCTCCTGCTGGGGCGGCTGCTGCTGGGGCGGCTGCTCCAGGGGCTGCTGCTGCTGGGGCGGCTGCTCCAGGGGCTGCTGCTGCTGGGGCGGCCGCTCCAGGGGCTGCTGCTGCTGGGGCGGCTGCTCCAGGGGCTGCTGCTGCTGGGGCTGCTCCTGCTGGGGCTGCTGCTGCTGGGGCGGCTGCTCCAGGGGCTGCTGCTGCTGGGGCGGCTGCTCCAGGGGCTGCAGCTGCTGGGACGGCTGCTCCAGGGGCTGCTGCTGCTGGGGCGGCTGCTCCAGGGGCTGCTGCTGCTGGGGCGGCTGCTCCAGGGGCTGCTGCTGCTGGGGCGGCTGCTCCAGGGGCTGCTGCTGCTGGGGCGGCTGCTCCAGGTGCTGCTGCTGCTGGGGCGGCTGCTCCAGGGGCTGCTGCTGCAGCGGAAATTAGGAGGGAGGGGAGGGGAAGGGCGCGGCCCCCAGGGTGCCCTAACGGGCGACGTGCGAGGGAGCCGCGCAGTCCCCCGAAAGTGCCTCGACGGGCGACGGGAGGGGACCGCGCGCGGGCCCCCAAGACGCCTCGACGAGGCGACGGGAGGGGCCGGCTCGCGGGCCCCGAAAGCGCCGCGACGAGGCGACGGGAGAGGCCTGCGTGCGGGCCCCCAAAACGCCGCGACGAGGCGACGGTCGGGGCCGGCGCGCGGGCCCCCAAGACGCCGCGACGAGATAGGAACCCGCCGCGCGCCGCGGGGCGCACGGCGGGCAGAAAACCGCCACGCGCCCCGAGCGCGTGGCGGGAAGAAAAATAGGAGGTCGCGCGCCACGGGGCGCGCGACACACAGTAGGGCAGCGGAAGTAGGTGGGCCCACAGGCCAGGAGCGTTTAGCTCTGATAGCATATCAAAGTACTAGCGTGAGTTTGGCTTAGGAGCCATAGTTTAGGAGCCTTGGTAGTTGAGTTCGAGGGTGTAGGGTGTAAGGAAAATGTCGAGAGAATTGTGGAAGGAGAATGGTGAAACTAGAAAGGAGGGGGATACAAGTAGTAAGCCCTAAAAGGGTTATACTCACTTTTGAGTACCCCACTACAGACTAGACATGCATTATAATCTGACACACCAGAGTCACCAGTAACCTCGACAGGCTCGACTGCGTCTACCTGGGACACACCTGAAGGGGCAGGACCCTGAGGGGGGAGGGGGTCTACCGGGGGGGGACCTGGCACAAGGAAGAGCGGTGGCGGGGGGAGGGACGGAGTGCGGTAGGGGAAGAGGCGGTAGTAGGGGACCGACTCGTCAAACGTGACGTCCTGGGAGGACAGAACACGGCGAGAGGTGGGGTGGTAGAACTGCCACCCTGGCGCGTCAGGGGGGAAGCCAAGGAAGACGCAAGGAGCAGCACGAGGGGACAGCTTGTCCGCAGACAAGTCGCGGACAAACGCCCGAGATCCCCAGACACGGAACGCAGACGCATCGCCAACCTTCCCCGTCCACAGCAAAGCTGGGGAGGTCTCCGGCATGGAGACCCTGGGGTGAAGGTTGATCTGATGCGCCGCATACCGAACCGCAAACGGCCACAGAAAATGGGGGACAGCCGCATGCATCATGGACGTACGGGCGACGTCCATGACCATGCCAATGCGGCGCTCAGCAATCCCATTTTGCTGTGGAGAGTCCGGAAGCGTGAAGGTCTGGCGGATGCCTCGTGCACGACAGTAGGCTCGCAGAAGGCCAGAGGAGAACTCTCCACCTCTGTCAGAGTGCAGACGCAGAACAGGAAAGTCCGAGCCGAAGCTCTGCCTGAGCTGGAGACGAGCTGCGCGGATCCAGTCGATCAACACCTCAGTGACATCACCCTTGCTGCGCAAGGGGAAGACTGTGGTGTAACGCGAGTAGTCGTCAACCACCAGCAGGAAGTAGCGCTCGTGACCCTGTCCACGGACGCGGGCCGGGCCCCACACGTCCATGTGAAGCGTCTGCAGCGGGGCCTCTGTCGGAGGAAACTGGGAGGAGTGAGGGGCAGCCCGCTGCCGCCCCTCGACACAGGGGACGCAGGTAGGGCCAGGCCCCGGAGGAAGGGGAGGGAGGGACCGGGGAAGACCAGAGACAAGGACACGGGAGGCCATGCCTCGGAGACGAAGCAGGGAGGGGTGACCAAGGCGGTGGTGCCAGAGGAGAGTCTCGTGAGACAGAAGGCGACACGAACAGGGGGCAGACTCAGGACCAGACCTGGACGCTGCAGCAAACACCTGACCCGACGCAGCTACCTGACCAGACGCAGTGACTGGAGGAGACGCAGTGGTCAGTGTGTACAGGCTCGACCCCGGCCGACGTGTAAACGTGGCCAGGTGTCGGCCTGTCCGAGCGTCTGTGCAGTGGGTCACCCGCTGACTCGCAGGAGTGAACTGGTGAACCCCCGCATCCTGTAGGTCAGCACCACTTACCAAGTTCGTAGAGAACGAGGGGAGGTAAAGACCAGACAGGGTGCCAGAGGGGGCCGCCGGACACGGGAGGACAGTGGAGAAGTGAGCAAGGACAGGACCCCCAGAGGGGTCTGCCAGAGAGACTGCAACTGGCCGGCCAAGCGGCGTGAGTCTGGTGCGGTCTCGAAAGAAGGAGCGAGAAGCCCCCGAGTCAAGGGTGAAGGTGTGGGAGGCCGAAGCCGACGCAGAACCTGAGAGAGCAGACTCACCAGCACCTGAGGGAGCAGACGCACGAGCACCTAGAGCAGCAGCCTCGCTAGCACCTAGAGCAGCAGCCTCACCAGTACCTAGAGCAGCAGACTCAATGCCCGGGTCGGGCGGAAAACACCGGTAACAGTCACCCTCATCACTAATAGTCACAGTATACATGGCAGCAAGAATAGCATCAAAGTCAAGGTCAAAGACAGCTACACCCGCCCTAGACAGCTCACCCCAGCGGGGGATCTCAGTGGCCTCAGGGAACTGGTGACGCCAAGCGTCCGTCAGGCGGCCAAAGCAGCGCTGGGTGGAGTGCGCACCCCAGCACTGCTCACCCGCGCGGTCTCCGGTGCGTAGGACGTAGGTGCACGGACCAGTACCCCCACCCCGCTGGCGTGCAGCGTACCACTCACGGAGCTGCTGAGGGGGGGGGATGTCACGAGTGCGCTGCTGCTGCTGCTGCTGCTGCTGGCGCTGACCACCACCGGAGCCGACCCTCTGCGCAGCGCCACCCCGACCAGCTCCACCTCCTCCGCCGCCGCCTCCTCCACCGCCGCCACCTCCGCTCCCACCGCCACCGCCGCCGCCGCCTCCGCCTCCACTGCCGCCACCGACACCTCCACCCCCGCCACCACCCCCACCGCCACCCCCACCCCCTCCACCGCCTCCACCGCCGCCTCCACCGCCCCCGCTAGCTCCTCCAGTGCCCCTGCCCCCCTTGTCCTTGCCAGGGCGGCGTCTCCCGCTAGGGGTAGACGCCGCACCGACCGACTCAAGCCCAACGAGGTCGGCCGCAGCAGCAGAGGCAACAGAGGGCAAAAGGGGGGAGGGGGAACACCCCTCAAAGATGGGGGTGCGAGGGTCACCACGAGAGGCTCCTACAGCTACTATGCTCTTTTCTGCTGCTAGGAGGGCCTTTTCGAGGAGGTCAACGGTGAGAGTGGTGGGGCAAACTGAGAGGAAGTGGTCCCTGACTACGCAAAGGGAGTCAGGGAGCCGGGTGACTATGTAGTAGAGGGTGATGTACATGGGGGGGGGGTTCTTGGCGCAGAACTCAGCAGGAAGCGCAGCGCGGTAGCGAGTGTCACTAGTGCGGAGGTGCGTAATGAGGTCAGCGACTGTGGGAAAGGCAGCAAGGTCAGGGAAGAGGTACGGTAGCATGAGGCGGCTCAGTGCAGCAGTGGCAGGGGAGGAGTAGCGCGCAACTACAGCGTCGTACAAGGTCTGAGCACTCTTGTACTGGCTAAAGTGCGCACGCTCAGAGGTAGGCAGGTGGCGACGCACAGCAAGACGTGCAGCAGCATCGAGAGTGGCCCACTGTGAGCGAACAGTGGCGTCGGCATCAGCAGCAGGGGCAGGAGAGGCACCAGAGGTGAGGTCAAAGAGGGAGAGACCGTCTGCCCTATCGCACTGTAGGAAAAGCTGCAGGTCATCTACCCAGACGTCAAAGTCAATGGCCCGACCCTCAGCGTCAAAAGCGAGGACACTAGGGGTAGCCATGACAGCAGTAGACTAGCAGCGCGAACAGTAGGGTAAGGGCAGTGCAGTGACAGAGGCGCTGCTCTTACCAGACAGGGCGGCTCGGGTGGCTCGGCGGCTCAGCGGCTCGGCAACTCGGCGGCTCGGGCGGCTCGGGCGGCTCGGCGGTACGGCGGCTCGGCAGCAACAGCGGCTCGGCGACTCGGCGGCTCGGGCGGCTCGGGCGGCTCGGCGGTACGGCGGCTCGGCAGCACGGGCGGCTCAGGTGGCGCGGCGGCTCGGGCGGCTCGGGTGGATCGGGCAGCTCGGCAGCAACTCGGCGGCGCCGGCGGCTCGGTGGTGACGGCGGGGCCGCGCGGGGAGCGGCGGCGGGGCCGGGTGGAGCGGCGCCGGTAGGGCCGAGGCGCACCGGCGGGTGCAGTCAGCGGCGGCAGCAGCTGCGGCCCCGAGGGAGGTGGTGGCGGCTGCTGCTGGCGACGGCTGCGGCTGCTGCTGCAGGGACGGCGACGGCCGCTGCTGTAGGGACTGCGGCGGCTGCTGCGGCAGGGGCGGCGACGGCGGGCCGGAGGGGGCGGCGACAGGGCCGCGAGAGGCCGCGAAGGGCGGCGAAGGGGCCGTGAAGGGCGGCGCGAGGGGCCGCGGAGGGCGGCGACGGGCCGTGATAGGGCGGCGCGAGGGGCCGCGGAGGGCGGCGACGGGCCGTGATAGGGCGGCGCGAGGGGCCGCGGAGGGCGGCGACGGGCCGTAGGGGGCCGTGAGGGGCCGCGGGAGGGGCCGTAAGGGGCGTAAGGGGCCGCGCGAGGGGCCGTAAGGGACGGCGCGAGGGGCCGTAAGGGGTCGCTAAGGGCGGCGCGAGGGGCCGACGGGCGGCGCGAGGGGCCGTAAGGGGCCGTAAGGGCGGCGCGAGGGGCCGTAAGGGCGGCGCAAGGGGCCGTGAGAGGGGCCGCTAAGGGCGACGCGAAGGGGCCGTGAGGGGCCGTGAGAGGGCGCGACGGTAGGGAGGGCACACAGGGCGCGACTCTGGCAGGAGCGAAGCGCGCTCCGGGCAGGAAAAAAAAAATTCGTGGTGGGCCCTAGGAAGTGTTCCCACTAGGGAACCTGCTCGATACCATGAGAAGAAACGAGGAATGAAATGACTAAAGGAAAGTTGGGTACAAAAGCAAACCCTAGAAAACTGTACCCCATATGTGCTACCCCACTATAGCCTACAGTAGCTATGTCATATAAATCTGACACCTCCCCTTCTGTCTCTTTCTTCTCCTCCCCCTTCAGATCACGGGAGGAGGAGCACCACGGTAGTTCTTCTCCGTCAATGAAGGTACTCTCTTCCTCCTCTGCTTTCAGTTTTTGTTGTTTTTGTCTTGTTGTTCTTCTTCATTTTTCTGTTTTAGACTAACTTTCTTATGTTTTTCTCTTCTGCGCTGCATGTTTAGCATGGAGCCGCGGAGGAAGCTATCACCCTCTCTTTCTGTCTCTTTCTTCTCCTTCCCCCTCAGATCACGGGAGGAGATCAACGGATAAGAAGATTCTACTCCAACGTGAAGGTGATAACTCTGACTTTTCCTCGTGTTGTTTTTGTTTTGTTGTTGTTTATGTTTCTGTTGCTTTTTTTTTTTTTATCTAACTTCCCATTTGGTTGCCTCCTCTATGATGCAGGTTTAGCGAGGAGCGCGGCGTCTGCTATTACCCTTTCCTTCTCTTTCTTCTCCTCCCCCAACAGATTACGGGGGGAGGCACGCAGCAGCGGACAAAGATCATCTTCGACAATGAGGTGTAAGCTCTATTCATGCTCGTGTTTCTGTTTTCGTTTGCAGTTGTTTCTTTTCATTTTGTTTTAATTCGTTTTGATTGTTTTCTTTTGCGTTTCCTGCTAATGCGATCGTATCACCTTCTCTTCTCTCTTCCACCCCCAGATCATGCCGAAGAACAGCAACTGCGGAGTTACCGTGACAGACGGAACGTTAGGCGAGTTAGATCCGGCGACCTGGCGACGTGCGAACTGACAGACGCGTTAGATCCCGCGACATGGCGAGATGCGAACTGATAGACACGTTAGATCCCGCGACACAGCGACGTGCGAACTGACAGACGCGTTAGATCCCGCGACATGGCGACGTGCGAACTGACAGACGCGTTAGATCCCGCGACATGGCGACGTGCGAACTGACAGATGCGTTAGATCCCGCGACATGGCGACGTGCGAACTGACTCGCCGACCGACATACCGAACGTATGGACCCATTACCTGGCCCGACTTCTTCGGCTTCTTCTGAAGCAACAAGCGGCTGGAGGTACTTCTTCCGGATGGCATCATCGACAACTTGAGGTGACCTGCCGAATGGCACTCTAGCAATAACGTTTTGCCCTCTTTTTCCAACAGGCCCCAGACGATTGACCTCCACCTCATCGCGGTGTCTGGGTGTAACGCTAGGAGCTTGCTCCTAGTGGCCAAGAGGGGTCAAGAAGATGTCAGAAGGCAAGCTGAGTGGAGTACTGATGGCTTGAAGCTTAGGACTTTTACATTCTGTGGTTTATATTGTTTTGTATGCCTTCTATTATAAATGAGACTTTTAATAACTCTTATTATCATCCTTGATTGTTCTGGATTAGTGTAAGGAAAATCTCTTTTTCCTTACTTCGCGTCCCTGCTCAACGCGTACATCACTGTAGCACCACAGTCAACACCGTTACCACTCGCAATCCCCGCATCGATAATCCGCCCGCCACCTTCGCACGTCGCACCCCGACCTCACGGCTCGGCGGGTAACCCGCGCTCCGGGCCTCCGCTTCGACACTTTTCCCAACCTCAGTCCCAGGCCCGTCGCGCGACAACCACAGTCCATTACCGTTACCACTGTAGTTTCGCTATATATTCTTCGCTCATGCCTTCGCTCATTGGACTCTTGCTTCGATAGTGCAATTCTCGTTCGTTCACTCAATTGCACTCGTAACACTTGGTATTCAGAGCCTACGACCTCTTCTCGGACCGCACCCACACCTTCGCTTCCCCACTATCTCAATTTTTTGGGGGGGGGTAGACGTCTCTCAGCGACACAGCACCGCCGCTCGTAGTGCTCTCTCGTAAGCACGCACGGCCACGACTGAGGCTCTCGCTGAGCTCGCCCGACACCCCCGCCATGGCCGAATTCACGCTCGCCACATTGACGCAGGAGCAGCTCGACCGTCTGGTGCGCCAACTCGAAGATTCGGCGCTCGAAATTGCGATGCTCACAGCGGAACGTGACTCCGCGCGTCAGCAATCAACGGTGAACACTCCAGCAGCACCACACGCACCAACAAATGCACCTGCACAATCGGACGAGCCAATCGTCATCTCGTCCGGGACACCAACACCACACGACAGCGTGGGACAGCGCTCGGGCGCAGCCAGTGATAGCGCCGCCCAACCAATGCCTGGCATGGGAGGAAACAGGGGCGCGCCAAGCCCGCGGGAGCCTCGCGAAGCCCGTCGGCACGTGGAATTCGCGGCGACAAGTGGCGAACAGGCCATCATGGCACCAATGCCACTCAAGCCGCAACGCCCGCCCTGTTTCGACCCGAGCCAGCGTGGAGGTCCGACGGTTCAATCGTGGGTTTTCACGATGAACGTCTTCTTCGACGCGAAGTACGTCGATTCGGACGCAGCGAAGATTCGGTATGCCGTTTCGCTGTTAAGGGGCCCCGCCATGGACTGGTGGCGAGTCATCGTGACGTCGCCACGCGCCTACGAGCCACCGTCGCAAGAGGAAGGGCCCACGGGTCCAGCTGTCACCTGGAGTTCATTCTGCGAGACCGCCCAATACAGCACGTGGGATGCGTGGTGCGCAGGGCTTCGGGCGCGCTTAGAGCCGATCGCGGCTTCTATTTCGGCGCGTCAGAGATTGCGCACTTGGCGGCAGCTCGGGTCGGTTCAAGATTACACGAGCGGTTTTCTCGCACTTTGCGAGCAGGTCGGCTACATGCACGAAGCGGAGCGGGTGGACCGTTACATCGGAGGGCTGAAGCCGGATATCTCGCACGAAATCATGCTGCGCGGACTCTCAAACTTCAACGAGATTCTCGTGCTCGCCGAGAAAATCGACATTCTACGCCGACCGAGACCGGGGTCCTACTACGGACATCGTCCTCGGGGACCGATCGAGCACGCCACTGTAAACGCTGTTGCAACGAATGCAGCTGCCGCACCGTTTAAGGGGCGCTGCTTTGCTTGCAACAGGCCGGGCCATCGCAAGAGCGAATGCCCAGAGGAGCTAAGGCGCCGCGGAGCAGAGCAGGGGAGGGAGTCTCAGAGGCAGGGAAACGCCAGCAGTCAGTAGAAGTTGGGCCAACTACTGACGAGACTGCCTGCTCGCCCAACCGCACCGACCCTCACCGAGTCACAGTACCGATTCACGCCATCGATCGGGCTCGGATGAATAAGGAGGGTACAACGACGGATTACCCAGTACTGATCCACGGGAAAATACAGGGAGCAGCAGTGAAGATTTTTATTGACGGAGGAGCAAGCCACAGTTTAGTTAATACCGCAACTGCGCGAAAATTACAACTGACACTTAGTCGCTGCTTACCTGAGATCGACGCACGCTTAGTTGACGGCACGCCGCTGGCCATACGGGAGAAGGTGGAGAGAGTAAAAGTTCGCTGCGGGGGAAACTTCGGGTTTACACAGGAAATGCTCGCGACAACATTGGATGGACATGATGTTTTACTGGGACGTGATTGGCTACGACGGTACAACCCACGAATCGACTGGACGACGGGTAGCTGCACTGTGCGAAGTAGCGGTAACTGGGTCATGCTACCTCGCTGGCAGTCGCCCGAGTCTTCAACGGTCCACGTCAACGCCATCACGATGAAACGGGTTGTCGCCGCTGGAGCTGACGTGTACGCAGTAGATATAGCATTAGTAGGAGAAGCGGAGCAGCCGAGCGATTTTCAGAAACTGTTGGCAGCAGTACCGCCCGAACTACAGGAACTGTTGAAACGGTACCCGGGGATTTTCCCAGACGACTTACCGGAAGGGCTGCCACCTCAGCGGGCGCATGATCATAGGATCGAGTTAGAACCGGGGGCACAGCCAACTGTACAGCGCCAGTTCAGACTGACACAGCCCGAGTTTGACGAACTGAGGAAGCAGTTAGATTATTTGTTAGAGAAGCAGTTTATTCGACCAAGTTCGTCACCGTTCGCCGCACCGATACTGTTCACACCGAAAAAAGACGGAGGGTTTCGCATGTGCATCGATTACCGAGCGCTCAACAGGGTAACAGTCAAGTCGCGGTACCCCATTCCCCACGCCGACGAACTGATCGACCAACTGCGAACAGCACGGGTGTTTTCGAAAATAGACTTACGGGGGGGTTACCATCAGATTCGGGTCGAACCATCGGACTGCGCCAAGACAGCATTTAGGACTAGGTACGGGTCGTTTGAGTACACGGTGATGCCTTTCGGGCTGACCAACGCGCCCGCAACATTTCAGATGACCATGAACGAGGCGTTTAGGCCACTCTTAGATAAATGCGTGATAGTTTACCTCGACGACATCCTCGTCTACAGTCGCGACAAGCAGCAGCATTTAGCGGATCTCGAAGCAGTATTTAAAGTTTTAGAGGAACATCGATTACTAACCAAGGGCTCTAAGTGCGAGTTTTTTCGGGACAAACTAGAATTTTTGGGGCACGTTATTTCGGAGGCTGGAGTTGAAATCGACCCAAAGAAGCTGGATACGGTAAAAGCGTGGCGTCCCCCGACGAACATCACGGAACTGAAGAGTTTTTTAGGGTTCGTTAATTATGTTCGTCAGTTCGTCCCCGACATGGCACAGTTGACTGCCCCGCTGACGGATTTACTGCGAAAGGGGGTCGTTTTTACGTGGGGGGAGAAAGAGCATCCCGCCTTCTCTGCCCTGAAAAATGTTCTCTGTTCACCGCCCGTCCTGCGCATCGCCGACCCACACCGCCCCTTCGAGGTTGTTACAGACGCAAGCGACATCGCCATTGGAGCCGTACTGCTACAGGACTTCGGCAACGGCCTACAGCCCATCGCATACGAGTCACGAAAACTGCATCCGCCCGAGCGAAATTACCCGATACACGACCGTGAAATGCTCGCGATCGTGCATGCGTTCAAAGTGTGGCGCTGCTACTTGACCGGCGCAGACGTGACAGTACGGACAGACCACCGATCACTACAGTACCTCCGCGCACAGCCCCACCTCAACCCACGACAGATTCGGTGGCTCGATTTCCTCGAGTCAAACTTCCACTACACAGTCACCTATAAAAAAGGAGCCTCGAACATCGCCGACGCACTGACCCGCCCCACTGCCCAGATCCACGCGATACTACTCGCCCAGACCAGCCCGCTACTGACAGGACTATTTACCCACGGATATCAAACGGACCCATTCTTCACAGGAGGAAATTCGCAGCAGTTCGCAGCAGCCAAGGGAGTCTATTACGTAAAAGCCGGGACCGACCGCATCTGGGTACCAGGGTACACACTGCTACGGGAATTACTATTACAGGAGGCACACGACGGGGTTACCTCGGGACATTTCGGGGTAGAGAAAACACGGCAGCAGCTGCAGCGGTATTATTACTTGCCCGAAATGTTGACCGACGTGCAGCGACACGTGGCATCGTGTCCCACTTGCCAGATCATGAAGTCAACACGGAAGCGGCCGGCGGGACAGTTGCAGCCAATCCCACCTCCAGAGCGCGCTTGGCAGTGTTATAGTCACAATAGGCTTGAATGTGCCTAAAACGAAAGATAGAGAGCACAGACGGATTTCTGCACAGCGGATTCAAACGTTGATAGCGTTCTGCTCACAACTGCAAATGACTTGATTCAAATTGGATCTGGAGCGTCTTCACGTCGTCTACAATTATCAATTTAGATTGCACGATTTGATAAAGAATTGACGACACAGCGTCGGTTTGAACGAACGGTACTATGGCAGCCACTATAGTCTTAGAACACAAGATAGGAAGAGTTACGAGTTGGGAATGACTCCCAGCTCCTACAAACCCCAAGAGCCGAGGTACAGTGATGTGGAACAGTGCCACACTGTCCCCAACCACGAAGGGTCTCGAAACTACCCTTCACTAGGGCCTACACCAAGTGGAATGTTACACTACACAAAGTAATGTAACTATCTTCAATATCTTGAGGTGTACCCTTTTGGCAAGCTTCGAAATCACTTGAGGCTTGACACCAAGGCTCGGGCTCTTCATCCTTGAGTTCTTGATGGGTCTGCTGCACACACCTGCGACACGCCGAACGTTCGACACAGGACAAAATAGAAACCGCGCACGACAAAATAGAAACCGCGCGCGAGACACAAACGACCGCGTAACACGCGTCTAGCGATAACTCGCTATTGACTCGACACACACACTCGACATCATGACTCAACATTCACACACAATTATAAGCATGAAATATATATTATCCCATGCCCTCATACCATTCCATACACACATACATTCACGCACACGGACAACAAGCCGAGTGCAAACCGTAGGGTTGCACCAACAAACTCCCCCTCGGATTGTTGGCCTTAGGATATGTTGCTCTCTCAGTTCAGAGCCATCCCAGCCAGCTTGCAACACTTCCAATGCTGCTGCTCCACCAGCCTCTTGGTCATCATGTCAGCCGGCTGCCCCGTGGTCTTCACGTAGCGCAACTCAACTTCACCCGCGGTTACCATGCTCCTCGTCCAATGCCACTTCACCCTCATGTGCTTCGTGAGTCCATGCAACACAGGGTTCTTAGCAAGAGCAATGGCACCCTGGCTGTCACAGTACAGTGGGGTAGGTCCTTGCTGCTCCTCCCCCAATTCAGCCAACAAACGCCGCTGCCACACAATCTCCCGTACGGCACGGAAGAGTGCCATGTACTCGGACTCCACCGAGCTCAAAGCTTGGTCAACCTGCTTCTTGCTCTTCCAAGCAGTTGGGCCTCCACCAACACAGCATATGAAGCCTCCCACACTTGTCATGTCCTCTGGTTCTGATGCATATGAAGCATCCGAGTAGGCGGTGAGGAACAAACGCCCGGGTTCAACACCATCCGCGCCCTTTTGGCGCCTTTGTGCCGCCGCCGAGTATTGCAGCCCAACGGTCGGTGTTTGGCCAAGATACTTGGCCACCCTCATTCCAGCTGCTACCTGCTCCTCATTAGGGCATTGCACAACCCTAGCCAGCTGCCCGGTAGCAAACGCGACGTCCGGTCGGGTGTTTACCGCCGCATACATGAGGCTGCCCACCAACGAGTGAAATCGGCGCCTCTCCTCTTCACCAACGCTCTCCTCCTCTGGTCCCTTCACATACTTGAACCCAGAGGGAAAGGGTGTAGCCACATGGCCTTCACTCTGCCCAAAGTTGGCAGCCAATGCCTCCAGGTACTTTCGTTGATGCACCCGCATGCACCGCTTCTCCACATCTCGTTCGATGTGGAGCCCAAGGTAGAAGCTCACGTCACCAAGGGCCTTGCACTTGAACTTGTCTTGAAGCTTCAGCATCACCTCCTTCACAAGGTCAGAAGAGGGTGAGAAAATGAGGATGTCATCCACATAAACCACCATGAAACTCCTCTGCTCCCCCTCGCCAAGCATGAACAAGGAGTGATCGGCCGTTGAGGGAGTGAAGCCGATCCCCTCCAACACTTCGCGCAGCTTCATGTACCATTGCCTAGGGGCCTGCTTCAGCCCATAGAGGGCCTTCTTCAGCTTCCACACTCTGCCACTACCATCATCAAACCCCTCTGGCTGCGCCATAAAAATCTCCTCCTCAAGGATGCCGTTAAGGAATGCCGTTACGATGTCCATTTGCTTTACTACCCATCCTTTGATGGCGGCTCCCGCGAATAGGGTTCGCAGCGTCGTCGGCTTCACCACAGGGGCAAACAGCTCCTTGAAGTCCACCTTCTCCTTCTGCTGGTACCCCTTGGCTACAAGCCTAGACTTGTAGCGCTCGATCTTGCCGTCGGCATCCGACTTGATTTTGAAGAGCCACTTGGACGTTATCGCCGTACGCCCCTCCGGTAGCTCCACCAATTCAAACGTGTCATTCTCCTCGATGCTCTTCAGCTCACTCTCCATGGCCTTCTTCCACTCCTCAGCATCACTACTCTCCAAAGCCTCCTTGAGAGTTGCTGGTTCTCCCGGCATCTCCACCGGAGAGAAGAACGCGAAGGCACACTCCTCGTAGTCACTCTCCTCGTCGTCTCCGACCATCATTGCCGCTCCGGCCAGGGCTGTCTTGCCCTGCTTTCCCGGCGCATCATAGGTCAGCCTATTAGGGGGTTGAACTCTCCTCTTCCCCCTTCCTTCCTCCTCAGCTGCAGGGACTTGAAGGCCTTGGCGTTGCTGCGGTGTGGCTCGAATCCGTGGAGCACTCGTAGTACGGGAAGGAAGTGACGGTGCACGCTCGCTCACTTGCTGCACCTCCTCCTCTTCTTCCTCTGCATCATTGGCCTCCTCTCCCCCATTCACAAGGGAGGATTGCCTTGTGGTTGTGCTGCCGCTGCTCAGTTCCAAAGGCAGCTCCACATGCTCCAAACCGGAACTCTTCACCTCCCCAAACCGCACGCCTATCTTCGCCTCATTCTCCGCCTTCCAATCCTTGTACATGAAGTTCTCCATGAACTTGCAGTCCCTGCTCACCAAGAACTTCTTGGTGAATGGGTCCCAAAGAAGCCATCCATTGCTGTTTTGAGCCATGCCCAAGTGCACGGCCCACACCGCCTTGGCACCAAGCTTGTTGTGCCGAAGATGCTTAGGCACGAGCGCCATGCACATGCACCCGAACACCCGAAGCATATCCACCTTTGGCTTCCTTCCTAGCCACTCCACATAGGGCACCCATTTGTCTGCTCCCACATGAGTCAAGGCTCTGTTCTTGGCCACACACGCGCTCCGCACCGCATCAGGCCAGAAATAGTCGGGTAGCCCGGCTTCAATGAGCAACCCGCGTGCCGCCTCCGTGATTGTGCGGTTCGCTCGCTCGGCGATGCCGTTCATTGCAGGGGAGTATGGCATGGTGAGGGAGTGCCGAATACCATTCTTCTTGAGCCACAACCCAAACTCCTTGCTCAGGAACTCTCCCCCTCGATCGGTGCGGATTGACTTGACTAGACGGTCTTGTTGCCGCTCCACCATCGGGAACCAATCCGCCTTCAACGTTTCAGCCACGTCGCTCTTCTTGGCCAGCACGTACACCCAAGTCATGCGGGTGTAGACGTCGACAATGGTGAGAAAATACTCAGCTCCAGCAGCTCCAAGCTTCAGGGGGCCCACCACGTCCATCACCACCTCATCAAGCGGTGCCTTTGCCGTTGCCTCCGAACTAGGGAACGGAAACCGGGTGAACTTGGCTTGAATGCACGTCGGGCAGCCAAGCACCTCATCGGGCTCCCCCTTCACACGTATGCCAGCAACCATCTCATTCTTCACTAGCTGCTGCAAGATGGGCAGGGCCACATGCCCCATGCGCCGATGCAAGGTGAGCCAATCACACTCCCCCGTAGCCGAAGTTGGATTGGAGAATGCCGCGCTCGCAATAGCGCCCCACATACTCTCTCCGTAGTCCTCCTCCGCTGCTGCCTCTGGGTTATCCTCACCCTTTTGCTGCTCCTTGGTTGCTGCACCACTCTCCTTAGGTTCACTGAACTTGCTGGTCCCTCCTGGTTTGCTCTTCTTGAGCTCATTCTCCTTAGCGCGACCGTTCGCGCCATCGTCGCTACCGACCGCTCCATCCTTGGTGCTGATGCTTGCTGCCACTTGCCTCTCCTTAGGCATAGGGACCACTGGGATCTGCCACATCTCGTTGTAGACATCCCTGTCCTCATGAAGGTCCCAAAGAATTCGATCGCCAAGCCTTGCGGTGTAGGTCTTGGCTCCCTTCGAGTTCGTGTCCATGCCGGCCTTTGCCAACCGCCGCACGGAAATCAGGTTTGCAGCAAGGCTGGGCACCCAAAGCACGTTCTTGAGGCCCACCATCTTCCCATCAGCACCCTTGAACATGGCCTTGCCCATGCCTTTCACCTCTGCTCGCTGCCCCAAAGCCGATGTGACATGCTTCACCGGTGACGGCTCGAGTTCGGTGAGCAAGTCCGGGCGAGGTGTCATGCTATAGGTAGCGCCACTATCAATCACCCAATAGTCCAGGGGGTGTAGGGTCACCTTCCCCACAGCTGCTGGCTCCTCAAAGCCTTCATCCTTCTCTGGACCAGCCGGTACTTGCGTCGACACGAAGTAGAATAGACCCGGGTATCGATCGTCGCTCGGGTCCTTGTCGTTGTCTCCGCTCTTCATGTTTGCAGCTCCGCCACCGCGACCGCCACGGCCTCCACGGCCTCGTCCTCTCCCTCCTCCTGCTCCTCTACCCTCTTGGCCTTGAGCAGGGGTCTAACCATCAGGGAGTTTGTAGCAGTCGCGCCACATGTGTCCGCTCTTGTGGCAATAGTGACACTCGCCGTCGAATCGGCCGCGACCGCGTCCGTAGCTCTTGTCGTCGCTGCCGTAACCGCCACTCCTGCGGCCTCCGCCGAAGTTGCTGCCACCAAACCTTCCTCCCCCTCGTCCTCTGCCTCTTCCTCGACCATATCCACGGCCGATGCTCGCTGCCCCAGCGCCATCCGCACTCGCCAACTCACGGCGGCAGAAATCCTCTTGAAGGATAGCTCGCTTCACGTCTTCAAGCGAGAGGCGGGGCAAGTCGCGATTAAGGTTGATGATGAGCGAGGACCATGACTCTGGGAGTAAGGCCAGCAACTTGGTCTTCTTTTGGAGCTCACTGTAGTTCAAATCAGCTCCCTCAAGCCGCGTCAACAAGTCGAAGAATTTCTGCACCCCTTCTTCAACCGCTTCGTTTTCTTCAATTCGTAGTGCCGCCATTTGCCGTTCCAACACCACCGCTACCGCCGCTGTTGCAGGAGCATGTACACCCTTGAGAGCAGCCCATGCCTTTGGTCCTTTCTCTGGTTCATGCTGGAATGGCTTGATGTGACGGATCTGACTGCTCCCCAACGCTTGCCCAAGTAAGAGATAGCCTTGTGCGCTCTTCCGCACCCACGGGCTCTTCTCCGGGTCGTTCTCGGGGCGCTTCTCCGTTCCTTCCATCACCTCCAGCAGGTCATAGTGGTCAAAGATGTTCTCCATCTTGAAGGACCATTCAGCAAAGTTGTCACCGTTGAACTTGTCAAGCCCAAACACCCTAGGCTCATCCCTAGGTGGGCCAAGACTTGGTTGCATGGGCGCCATGGCTGAATCACGGGGTTGGCCTTGAGCTTGAGCTTCTCCACTGCCACCAGCACCTCTGCCACCCCTTTCCTCAGGTCCAGACATTGTCGAAACTGCTCCAAGGGGCTCTGATACCACTTGTTATAGTCACAATAGGCTTGAATGTGCCTAAAACGAAAGATAGAGAGCATAGACGGATTTCTGCACAGCGGCTTCAAACGTTGATAGCGTTCTGCTCACAGCTGTAAATGACTTGATTCAAATTGGATCTGGAGCGTCTTCACGTCGTCTACAATTATCAATTTAGATTGCACGATTTGATAAAGAATTGACGACACAGCGTCGGTTTGAACGAACGGTACTATGGCAGCCACTATAGTCTTAGAACACAAGATAGGAAGAGTTACGAGTTGGGAATGACTCCCAGCTCCTACAAACCCCAAGAGCCGAGGTACAGTGATGTGGAACAGTGCCACACTGTCCCCAACCACGAAGGGTCTCGAAACTACCCTTCACTAGGGCCTACACCAAGTGAAATGTTACACTACACAAAGTAATGTAACTATCTTCAATATCTTGAGGTGTACCCTTTTGGCAAGCTTCGAAATCACTTGAGGCTTGACACCAAGGCTCGGGCTCTTCATCACAAACTCATCCTTGAGTTCTTGATGGGTCTGCTGCACACACCTGCGACACGCCGAACGTTCGACACAGGACAAAATAGAAACCGCGCACGACAAAATAGAAACCGCGGGCGAGACACAAACGACCGCGTAACACGCGTCTAGCGATAACTCGCTATTGACTCGACACACACACTCGACATCATGACTCAACATTCACACACAATTATAAGCATGAAATATATATTATCCCATGCCCTCATACCATTCCATACACACACACATTCACGCACACGGACAACAAGCCGAGTGCAAACCGTAGGGTTGCACCAACAGGCAGCAGGTGACGATGGACTTCGTCACGGGGTTACCGGCCGGGGCGAGTGGAAATGACGCGATCCTGGTCGTCGTCGATCGACTGACGAAAATGGCACACTTCGCAGCCTGCAAAAAATCAATCACAGCCGAAGAAACAGCCCGCCTCTTCATCTCTACCGTCGTTCGACTGCACGGGATACCAGCATCAATCCTCAGCGACAGAGACACGAAATTCACCAGCAACTTCTGGCGGAACCTGTGGCAGCAGTTCGGCACGCGACTACAGTTTAGTTCATCGTACCACCCCGAAACAGATGGACAGACAGAACGGACAAATCAGACCATGGAACAGCTCATCCGGGCCACGTGCGACGACCCAAACACGCGGGAACAGCAACTGCCACTCATCGAATTCGCATACAACAACGCCCCATCCGCCACGACCCAACAGTCACCGTTTTACCTGAATTACGGACAAGACCCAACAGTACCCATGACCCCGAATCCCGACAACCCGGTTCCACGCGCGCAACAGTTCGCCGAAATTTTGCAAGCAGCACGAACCAGGGCAGCAGACGCAATTAAAAAAGCTAACATCATCGCTAAACGCAACGCGGACCGCCACCGCAGACCTGTCACTTACCAGCCCGACGACTTAGTTTTGCTCGACACCCAAAATCTCCGACTGCCCATCACCCCGAAACTCCGCCCCCGATACTGCGGGCCATTTCGCATAAGCCACATGCTTACACTTGTCACCGCCCACCTCCTCCTCCCTGCTGACTGGTACGTCAGCCCCTCGTTCCACGTCAGCCTGCTTCGCCCTTACGTCCCGTCCACGAGCCAACTGCCACGCAATCGCCCAGCCAGCATGACAAGACCACCGACTGAACCAATCATCACCCCCGAGAAAATCCTGAGTCACAGAGTTCGCGACCCTCGAGGAGCCCGAAGGATCGAGTTCTTACTCCGCTGGAAGGACCGTACACCCACCGAAGACAATTGGGTTCCCCTGGACAGAATCGAAAACCACCCCGTCCTCACCGAGTATCTGCGCAGCCGGAATTTCAGGGATGTACACGCACTTTCGTAAGGAGGACCTCCTTAAGGGGGGGGGGTAGTGTAAGGAAAATCTCTTTTTCCTTACTTCGCGTCCCTGCTCAACGCGTACATCACTGTAGCACCACAGTCAGCACCGTTACCACTCGCAATCCTCGCATCGACAATCCGCCCGCCACCTTCGCACGTCGCACCCCGACCTCACGGCTCGGCGGGTAACCCGCGCTCCGGGCCTCCGCTTCGACACTTTTCCCAACCTCAGTCCCAGGCCCGTCGCGCGACAACCACAGTCCATTACCGTTACCACTGTAGTTTCGCTGTATATTCTTCGCTCATGCCTTCGCTCATTGGACTCTTGCTTCGATAATGCAATTCTCGTTCGTTCACTCAATTGCACTCGTAACAATTAGTCAGTCAAGCTAAGAATGCCAGCCATGAATTCGTGTGACCTCTGCCATGGAAATGGACTTACACCTTGCGTACTAGACTCACGGCTTCGAGTTTGCTTTTTCGACTCCGGAATCTTGCTTGCTGCACTGTGCACACCTCGCACTCCAAGCGAAGAATGCCAGCCACTCACGATCATCCAGTTTTGTTGCTCGCCAAGCAAGCGACTTGTCAGTAACGTACAATATACGAGGCTTCGGGAGGATCCAGTACGGTTCTTGTATGCTTCGGGAGGATCCAGTACAGTCAGTGGTTTTCCCGCGCATTTTCAGAAGACCCGAAGTATGTTGCTCAGTTCCATGCGATTTTTTTCTTTCGCACAATGTACCATTGCGAAATATGTTCTGAAGGACATTGTGTCTCCGCGAATGTAACATTGTTGTGCGTTGTACACGGTACTGGTGTTCTGTTTTGCACATCAACCAGCTGCCTGCATATCATTTCGCATCACACGAACGGTTCGTGCACATTCATTTTCACACTTCACGTCATTCGCATTCATGACGAGTTCATATTCATTCACGAGAGCTCACGACGAGGCATCGCGAATTTCCATGAGTATTCATTTAGTGTTCATGGCGAGGGAGCATTATGAAGATTCACGAGTGTTTCACGAGTCCCCACGAAGCAAGGTTCATGAAGAGTCGCGAGTGTTCACGAGGAGTCAATTTTGACTCGTGAAAAGTCATCGCGTCAGTCAAGGTCAACTGCGCGAAAATATCAGGACCCGCGCGTGGGGTCCTGATCGTGCGTGTGGGCCCGCAGGCCCGTCCGTGCGCCTCGCACTGTTGCGAGCGTGCACTGTGGGCACAATCGCAACAAGACAGGGCGAATGATCGCCCTGCCCACGCGGAGCACTGCGCACGTCAGTGCACAGTACCGCACGACCGAAATATCGGT
This sequence comes from Closterium sp. Naga37s-1, assembly GCA_947471745.1. NCBI lineage: Eukaryota > Viridiplantae > Streptophyta > Zygnematophyceae > Desmidiales > Closteriaceae > Closterium > Closterium sp. Naga37s-1. The sequence continues at coordinate 4,686,448 of CANJKZ010000713.1, read as the reverse complement.
CGTGCATGATTGCGCGAAAGGACGAGTTCGGGATGACGGTTGAATAACCGAATCCCGCGTTGACTAGGCGTACAAGCAGCTTCGCCGGAAACGTCGTGCGTGTAACGCGACATTTTCGATACAGGGAGAAAACGGTGAAAACCGTTTAACTGTGAGACTTCGTGAAAACGGTAATCCCACACGAGTGTTCATAATTACCAACAAGAATTCATGAGCACTCGTGTGTGGAGTCAGCAAGGGCATTTGGCAGACATGAAATTTGAAGACAGCTTTCTTCAACAGGCAAATCAACCAAATTCCGCAGCAGCTTGACAACCGTTTTCTTTGGCATATCTAGCGAAGTCCTGGACTCCAGTTAAACAACCGTTTTGTGTACTTTCCTTCTGTGTGTTTAGGAGTTTATATAAAATGCATGCTTGTACCTGCTTGCGTCAATCAATGTTGTTATGCTTTCACCCTGGAATTCTACTACTACGTATTGACGAGAGTAGAAGCGCTCACATGGTGCTGCCGAAATGCTGCTCGACCAGACCTCTCACCCTGCAAGCGAGCTAAGCATAACTACTCCCTTATATGTTTTTCTAGGCCCTTGGCTAGGAGGTGACAAGTTGTCACACTCGGAGGGCCTTAAGGGAAGTTAATTGTTGCTAAGTTTCAGCTTGTAGTGTAGTTTTAAACGCTTCCGCATAGGCTATAGCTGATAACATGTTCAGTATAGCGGTTCCAAGCTCAATTGTCCATATGTAGCGGCTGCTATTGTTCTTGAAGTTTTCAAGTTTTCAGTCTAGGATTGAAGTTCATTCACGTCAATTTCAAGGTAGCCTCGGAACCACCAGCAGTACTAGCCATAACGAGCGGGTGGGCATACTCTGATAGACATAGACTATTCCCTATTTCAGTCTATCGATTATTCGATCTATACTCCCAGTCCGTCCACCGTGATGACCACTTATTAGACTCGTGTCACCGTTGCGCATCTTGTCACGTCCCGGCGCGCTCCTTGATCACCCGCACATCCTTCAACGACCCCCACTCGCCCTGCCATGGAAACACAGAACAGACACAGGCGATGCAACAAACACACGTGTTGATCAGCACAAGCCCTTCTTAGATCCCGGCGCGCTCCTTGATCACCCGCACCTCCTTCAACGGCCCCCACTCGCCCTGCCATGGAAACACAGAACAGACACACGCGATGCAACAAACACACGTGTTGATCAGCACAAGCCCTTCTTAGATCCCGGCGCGAAGTCGAGTATCGCAGAGTTGAGTTCGTCTGGCTATTCTGCTTTGCGCAGAATCCGAGTTGATGCGAAGAGACCAATGCCAGGTCACTGAAGTGCATATGTACATACTAACCAGCATTCCCAGCGTGTCTACATTCCCAGCATGTGTGCAGTGTAAGTGACAAGGGTCAAATGATGTTGGTAATTTTCAAGTTTTCATCACAAGTTTGGCAGCGGACTAAACATTTTGCTTAGAGCCTGTCCCTGTGTGTGTGGCGAGGAATCGTTTCACACTGTTGTTACCCGTCACTGTGGAGAGGGAATGACACAAGTGTTATGCACTACTACTACCCGTCTCTCACGCTCAACGTCGCTTACAAGGTCAGTCCGCTAGAGGGCTATGCGGTCAATTTGGTTTGTGCGATCTACGGGACTGTGAAGAGTCTCGTGTGTTTGGCGCTTGTTGGATTGTGTGTGTGGCGCAGGCAGTTTGCGGGCATGCGATCCGGTATAGTGGCGCTCTGGCGGATTGTAAACCTAGCGACACTCACGTCTCGTGGGTGTGGCGCCTGTCGGATTGTAAGCCACTGTTACCTCTCGCCTGCGCTCAACTTCGCATCACTATGCGCTACTTCCTCCCTGAACCCCCACCCCATCTTTTCCCGCCTCTGTTCCCTCCCCCGTGCCCTCTCCGTCCCCTTGTCTTCCACCCTGTCTTCTCTTCCATGCGCAGGACTACTATCGCATTCTCTTTGCCCCGTCTGAACTTCTCACAAAGCCTCCCGCCTCCGTGCCCTCTCCGTCCCCTTGTCTTCCACCCTGTCTTCTCTTCCGCCTGCATTCTCCTCGCCCCGTCTCACCTTCTCACAGTATCCCCCTTCCCCTCTCCCCCCTCCTTCCTCACTCCCACCTTTGTTCCTACCCCAAACCCCACGTTTTCGACCCCCCGGATTTCCTGTGTCCGTTCATGGCAGTCTTGCCATCCGATGCGGTTGATATCGTACTCGCTTTGAGCCACATCTCCTTAAAGGCATAGGTATATTTGATCGTTTGGCCCTTCGTGTGTACACTCATAGCATGTGCATGTACATCTGCATGCGGATGCGTGTGCACATTTGCATGCGCATATGTGTGCTCGCGTGCTTGTGCACGTGCAAATGCACATGTTACAATGGGCGTGCTTGTGCAGGTGCAAATGCGTCCTACCTCTATACCATGTTACTGGTGCTGGTGTGGAGCAAAACGAGTGCCATTACAATATCTATATGTACCAGTATTATAGTGATACAAATATACACACAAAAAACTTGGTCACACTGGCTACTAACTAACACACTATACACACGCATCACAAACAGCTTCTGGATCTGATGCTCAGGGTGCATCATATTTTAGTGTTTTGATTTTTTATTCACCCCTCTACGCTACGCTATAGCGCACCCATTCTCTCCTGCCTGTGTACTATTGACAAACCAACCCCTCAGCGCACCCATATCAAAATAGTTGGTGAAGATAACAACATAATAACCTTGAGGTGCAGCCAACATTCCATTTATCAATGCCTTATACGTCCCCGGAACTGTGCCAGCGATTTCGTACATGTACTTGCCAACCACATTAGTGTCCGGGTCCGTGCGATTGGTCGACGTGGCGCCGCGGTTCACCAGGGTGAGTGGCACGTTCAAGCCTTGGAGGATGGTAACCATGTCGGGCCCCTCAGAGTCGCTCGTATTCATGCTGACGTGGTAACGAATGTCGTAGTCGTTCGTGGTGGTGTTCCTAGTAAGGGGGTGGTTGTAAGGAGGGGCACAGAGGGGAATGAGAGGGATGCAATTTGAAACCAACGCGGTAACCAATGTCGTAGTCGTCAGTGGTAGTGTTTCTGAGAGGGTGGGTGGCAAAGAGGGGCAAGGAGTGGCCATAACGGGTGAATTATGGACAGAGGACGAACAGGTGTGTATGGTGGAAGCGGGTTGCAATATGAAATTGGGAAAAGTGATGGAGGGTGAGTAGAGTGAGTGGAGAGGGGGAGGGGGGGAGGAGTGAGGGGAGAGGGGGAGGGTGGGAGGAGTGACGGGAGATCAGGAGAGGGTGTGAGAGTGGGGAGAGCAGGAGAGGGTGTGAAAGAGTGGAGGTGCGAAAAGCAGGAACAGTGAGAGAGCTGGAGAACAAGAGAAGGGACAAGAGAACGAGCAAGGGAATGGAGGAGGGAATGGAGGAGAGGCTTACAGGAAGGCGGCGATAGAAACGCAGCCTGAGCCGTACATGTCCCTAGGGACCCTGGGGTTGACATTATCGCCCGAAAGTCTAGTCCCCACCACCCCTGAGCGAACACGAGAGTGATGTCAACGGAGAGGGTGGGGGGTGGGGGAGAGCTGGTGAGAGCGCGGGAGTGATGGATGGGGGAGTGATGGTGAGGGTGGCGGAGTGATGGTGAGGGTGGCGGAGTGATGGTGAGGGTGGGGGAGTCATGGTGAGGGTGGGGGAGTGATGGTGAGGGTGGGGGAGTGATGGTGAGGGTGGGGGAGTGATTGTGAGGGTGGTGGAGTGATAGTGAGGGTGGCGGAGTGATGGTGAGGGTGGGGGAGTCATGGTGAGGGTGGCGGAGTGATAGTGAGGGTTGCGGAGAGTTGGTGAGAGTTGAATTGAATGCAAGGGGGCGGGTCGAGGAGGAGAGGTGGAATGGTGAAGAAGGAGGAGGAAAAGAGACAGAATCAGTGAGAGCGAGAGAGAAACGGTTTTGTATATTGCGCAGCTGAAAATGTAAACGAGTGTCAAAGGGTTCTCACCAACTAGAACGAGTGTCTCGTTCTTGTCTCCCTCCTTCCCACCAGGAGTCGGCGGAAGAGGATCATTCTTAAACTGCCCCCTCGCTGCTCCCGCCGCAAAAGAATTTGTCGTGAATCCCCCATAATACCCGCTCGCTGCCGATCTCATCGCGTCCAGCAGATTCTTGATCGTCTGGCGCTTAATCGAGGACGGTAGCGTACTCGCTTTAAGCCACATCCCTTTCAAGGAATATTTGTATGTTGGTTGGTGCACAACAGTTTTATTATTCCACTTAGATTTGGCGCCCGCAATATTGATGAAGGAGGATCCCGCCTTGCCCTCCGCGCCTTGCGCGATGTAGGCGGTGGTCGGCGCGCCCGGTTTGGAGGTGGCCACGAGCGCATGGTAGAAGACGTTGTAATCTCCGTTTAGCCTGACGGATTCGATCAGTCAGGGTTCGCACAAAAGAGCCAGGGAGTAAATGGGGTTCGCATTGCTGGAAAGCATTGCTTGATGAAAGCACCGTGCTTTTAACAGAGACCGCTCAAAAGACCAGCGGGGACTGCGGAAAAAACGGGCCGGAAATCGTTACTTGAGATCCTATTACGAAAACGAAAAGCGACGATGAGGCATCACTGGGTGTGATGCCACAGCCGGGAAAGTAATGGAAAAGTCACTTTGGGAGAACCTTCGGCGAACAATTTTGAGTGGCATTTCCTTCACGGCGGTGGTGGCAGTTGGCTTACTTGAAGATGACGAGGCAGATTCGACCGCTGGCGCCTTTGTCGCCTGTAAACCCAACCATTTCAAATCCCTTGAGCCTGGCGGCGAGAATAGCTGCGCGGATAGAGAAGGGAGATAAGTGGCAGACAATTTGAAATCGTGTCGACGCAACGCCGAGGATTACAGAAGCGCAAAGAGGAGAAGAAATGGGGGACCCACTGGGTATAGTATTACACTGGGTCCCTGTGCGTAGCTGCGCCGGGAGCTGTGAAGAAGCTTTGCTCAAGCACGTCACGTGGACGCCAATATTCGCGAAATTTTCTCCTCCCTGTACTCACCCGTCAAATTTCCGAGAGTCGCAGCTGTTTCGGGATTGGGCAACGGGCACGGGGCCGCGCCAACGGTCTTCGCATTCCCGGGCGCTGCCGCGGTTACTGCTGCGCATGGAAGCAAGCAGATGAAAGATGGACTTTCAGAAAGCTGCCATCTTTGTAGGAAACTGCTCGTGAGCTTTTGCCGCTTTGTAGGTACTGGACATTCGAGGTAATTCGCGTCACTCACAGACATATTCGGTGACGATCAAGAGAAGAATGAACACTCCAAGGTAACGTTGGAACCCCATCGCGGACTGGAAACCTAGCTCGATTGCGCCAACAACTTTTTGGCTCGCTGACGAGTTGGAAACACTACTTGAATGCCCTTTTGCAGAAGTGAGCAGCTGAGCAGCATTTTATGCTAACAAGAACTTGAGGGGGATGATAATTCGACATGAGGGCGTTTCGAAGCCTTTCAGTACAATGCCGCTGTGGAATGAAGCTTAAAGAACGATATGCATCGGTTCCGGGACTTTCAAGTTGAATGCTCTTGATTTCAAGATTTGCGCGCTGCGGGTTACTTTGGTGAATGCGCTGTTGGCAGCGCTTACCTATGAACGCACTTGGCGGGGTACCTGGAGGGAATACCGTGGTTGAGGAGGGGTAAGACTGTAGCAAGGCGCACTTTCAAAATGGGAAAAGCTTCAGGTATTTCAAACGGTACTCACCTGCCCAGCGCTTAGGCAAAAATGAATGAATATGAATACAAGCCGAGGGTTCGATCTCAGGTCTAAATGCCGGACTTACAGGTAATCGGGCTCCTTGCATGAACAACGTAACAAATCCTTGTACCCGAATCCTCCTGATGCATCACCGCAAAGCACGGGAAACTTTCAGCATCCATTCCAGGTGATGATGACTCCAATCTCCTTGGAGCATTTGAGCGCGTCGTGTGCTCTGCACAGGCTTCTGTTGTCGTCGTCAGCGCAGGTGCCGCTGCCAAAGCTGCAACCAAAGAAGGATACCGTGAATTGGAGACGGTGTATACCAGAATTGCTATGCCTTGTAATTAAAAAGTGCTGGATAAATGTTCAACGTAGAGTGAAACGTTCTCGTTACATAATCATCGCATCGCATAACACACGATTTGACATCTCTACAAGGTATTACTGATGACTTTTTGTTGATCAATGCACTTCTAATATGCCGAGTGATGATTACAAATGGTGTTTATCGTTTCCGTAAACATGGTCTACCTGTAAGTGTTGAACATTGGAAAGTGCTGGTGGGAGGGCATTTGTTGGCTGGTTGGGTGATGTTAGTGAGGGGTGGCTCGCTAGCAAATCAAACGCCAATTGTGCATGCATAATGATATCTGAAACCAAAACGAGTGATGAAATTACAAATGATTATACGTGTACAACAAGGCAACAGGTCACTCACCATATCAAACAGATGCGGTTCCGGGCTTTGACCGACAATTTGGCCGGCTCTTCACCAGCACACTTGGTGATACTCGCGAAAGTGCCTAAGTCAGACTGTTCCGAAATAAACCGGCAACTCTCACAAAATTGCTGGACAGCGCATTACGCTCATACGGATTGGGGTAGATGAGAGCAGTGTAGGCGTCAGGAGCAACCAGCATGGCATTCACCAGCCGCATATACGTCCGACCGATATCTGCCCACAAAGTACTGGCACTTAGCCAAGTGCCGGTGATTTCGTAGGTGTAGCCGAGGGAAGCGGGGGGTGAGGGAGGCGGCTGCTTGTCCAGCTCAGCGCGTTCGGACTCCGAGAGTGTGCGATTGGTCCACTCGGTGTTGTAGCGGGCCACAGTGAGTGCCACGTCAGCGCCTTTCTTGATGAGAACAGAGAAGGGCTTGACAGGTTGGGATAAAGACACGTTGACGTGGTAGTGAATGTCACAGTCGTTAGTTGTGGGGTTGCTGGGGTGGGGTAGGGGAGGGGGGGGGAGGGGCGGGAGGGTGGTAAGGAGGGGCGGGGAGGGGTGAGGTGTCGGTTAGAGGCACGGTGGCGTGGAAACGAATGTTGTAGTCGTTGGCTATGGTGTTGCTGAGAGGGTACGTGGTAAGGAGGGGCAGGGAGGGGCAGGAGGGGTAGGGAGGGAAATAAGAACAGAAAGTGCGCAAAGAGGAGAAGAAATGGGGAACCCACTGGGTATAGTATTACACTGGGTCCCTGTGCGTAGCTGCGCCGGGAGCTATGAAGAAGCTTTGCTCAAGCACGTCACGTGGACGCCAATATTGGCGTCACCCTAAACCCTAAACTCGAAATTTTCTCCTCCCTGTTCTCACCCGTCAAATTTCCGAGAGTCGCAACTGTTTCGGGATTGGGCAACGGGCACGGGGCCGTGCCAACGGTCTTCGCATTCTCGGGCGCTGCCGCGGTTGCCGCTGCGCATGGAAGCAAGCAGATGAAAGATGGACTTTCAGAACTCTACAAAATTTGATGCCTCCGAAACCATGCACGAGGGCCACCTTGCCCCACCCATGCCCCGCCAACCTTGCCAATGCAATGTATGGACACACATGATACAATGGTGGGGAATGGTTGGGACTGATAAAACACAACTCACGCACTGTCAACCTATCTTACCACCTCCACGTTGTATCCAACCCCTTGCGCAGAGAATGTCCCCAGAGCTGTCAACCAACCAGACGATCGCGTCAATTTGTACTCCCTGTAGTGTTTCTCAGGAAGTTGCTCACAGGCTGCCGAATTCCAAAACGGCAAACAGAAAATCGAAAGAAAAACATCAAAATTACGTCTCTCAAGCGGAAACAAAACAGATAGGCAAGCAAACTTAAAATCTCAGAGCAGCTACTCATAAAAACGGCCCAGTCGACTTTACCAGGGCAAAGAGCCCACTTGCATGTTCATGCCCGCATCCACCACTACTCCATCCCACAATCATCCAATCAGATTTGCAAACACGCGCATGCTCAAAATCCGTGGCATGTCCAGAGATATATGGGTATCTAGGCTTAGCGGGGCTCCTCGCGGCAACGCGCAGCCCACTTGTTCAAAAACCAGCGAGTGGGGTGTTCAAACGACTGCACCATGTGCACGGTCTTCTGAATTGCATCAATGGGCACCACGTGGTACCCGTTGTCGAACACTGCAGGGTGCATGACCATGCAGCCCGTGCCCTCGTCGGTGGCCTGCGGGATCCAGCGCCGAACAAAGGCCACCGCACGGTCCTCATCGTCTTCGTCGGCGCACGCGAACGCCACGGACAGGAGGAGATGGACGCGGCCGTGCAGGGTCTCCCCTTGCTCGTCCTCGAACTCGACGAACGAGAACGTCGCCTCGCCATGCAGGACCGGCACTGCATGCACATAGTGCGGCTTGACGATGCTGTGGTCGAGCTCACGGGGAGGGATAGCCAGCGCCGTGTGCACCTGCTCGGGAAGGAGGGGAGTCACATGCACAGTACCACACTCAGAACCACACATGACTTGGTACGACATACGCAGCACCCCCAAGGCAGGGGGGGCTCTGGTTAGGGGGTCACATGCATCGCCGAGTAATAACGGCGGATGAGTCGCAACGTCTTCCGTCAGTGCTGCACGGTCAGCGAGCCGTATTTGTTTCCCAACGGCTGGGCGCTTCACGCAAAGCACGATTCGTTTTGCCCATACTCGTGTGCCTCACGTCCGCATCATGCAATCGCGGCCGCGTGCGGAGGCAACGACAGCCACGCCACCTGCTGCTGCTGGAGGAAGTGCTCCGCGACGTGACCCGGGTCCGTCAACGCCTACGGTGCTAGTGCCTGACCCGGACGCTCTCTTGTCCGAATTGCGGGCGAAGTGCCGCGACATATGGCAGCGACGATTCCCGTGGCTGGTGATTTCGCAGCGCAACGACGGAAAGCCGTGCATGAAGTGCACGATCTACACAACATATGGGCCTCCTAACTGGCAGTAGGGGAAGAACGGGCAAGGGGGAATCGACATCTAGAAGCAAACCATGCGCAAACATGGTTTGTCCCGGAAGCACCAGGACGCCCTCAACAGGAAGGAGCGCGCAGGAGGTGGGAAGGTTTGTCAGCGCGGTATTGACGAGTATGAGGATGAGGCTGGTGAAGTGGCGCGGCTGAAACAACTTCTTCTAGTTGTTTTATTCATTTGCAAGTCGGATGTTCCCATCGCTTTGTTTGTTGGGCTTGTGTTGTTGCTTCAACTGCTCAAGACGCCCAACATTCCGAACAAGGCGCTTGGGAATTACCAGTCAGAGTAAGTCCTTTATGATCGTGGGTTATGATTCACTGAATCCATGACGACTTTACTAATTCTTACTGTTTTTTACGTGCATCTATGGATTTCGGCAGATGACAGAGGCCTTGACGAAGCACCTCAAGGCTTGGCAGATGCAGTACATCATCGAGTCACCCTTCTTGGGTATTCAGCTGGACGAGTCTACTGATAGGCTGCGCGGGAAGCATATGATCGTGTACTTGAGCTTCCTCAAGGAGGCGAAGGTGGTGTGCGAGTTCTTCGGTCATCTCACTGTGGAGAAGTGCAACGCGTCATCTTTACTCGCCGTGCTTCTCGCACATCTGGAGAGCACTGGAGTGGATATCCGTAAGATCTCGGGCATCAGTACTGGCGGCGCGAATGTGATGACCGCAAAAAACAACGGGATCTGCGTTCAGCTGCGGTTGCGCATTCCGCATCTTGTGGCAACTCATTGCGTCGCTCACCAGTGAGTATTATTGGTTAAACAAGCATGTGCCCTTCCACATTGAATACCCACGTAGACCCCTCACTGTTCTGTTTGTTGTGTTGTGCAGAGAGGCGCTGGCAGCTAAAGACGCTGCAACTATCGTCCCCGACTTCAACATCGCCGACAAGGTCATGCGTTCAGTGGCGAGCCTCATCGGGAACAGCTCCGTCGTCCACCATCGCTTTCTCGAGCTTCTGCACGCGACGCAGCTGGAGATGCAGGGTATCAAGGACGTGCGATGGCTCTCGCGTGGAGATGCCATTGATCGCTTTGTGGTCGTCCTTCCCGCGGCGATCGTGTTACTGCATGAGCAAGATAAGGTTGCGTATCACATGGTGACAAGGTTGAAGTTTCACTTCTTCTTGTACTTCATTGCTGACGTCCTCAAGGAGTTGAACGACCTCAACAGAAAATTTCAGAGGCGCGCGTTGAGTTAAGGTATTTGTTATTTTGTGAGGTTGTCTTCCTTGGACCTGTACAATCGGTTGTGCTAACGTCAAGTACTTCACCTTGTTCCAGGTGGACGTCACTCGAGTGTCGGGGATGGTGGAGAACACATGCGCGAAGCTGACGGCGCGCTACGTGGAGTACGGCGTAAATTTTGCAGAGGACAGCGACCGTCTCACTGCGTTCCTGGAAGAACGCGCGCATCCCTCCCGCTGTGAAGTCAAAGTGGAGGGGATGGACAGCGAAGGCAACGCCGTCACTCACATCTTCCAGTTGCATGAACTGCCAATCCCAGGCATGGACTCACCACCGTCTGGAGTCGTGTGTGTGTCTTGCCACCAAGTTAGCGCAGGAAGTGATTGGCCGCCTCAAGTTCCGGTTTAAGAGCTTGGCGACCATGGTTGGCTCCAAGCTTTTTTTGCCCGACGCCTATCCAGGTGGTGTTGCCAAGCGGATCGCATCACTGGGGAGTGGTTCCGCTCCCTTCGCACGCTCTTCAACGGCGATAAATGTGCTTTGCCTGGTACGCATCTGCCTTGCCGCTAAACTCTCTACGTGTTGATTTTGTAACTGTGGATTTGTACATATTTGACCACTGTGAGCACTGACTGCTTGTTTGGTTTCCTTGTGCCTGCTAGGTGTCAGCTGGAAGAAGGCCGAACGGGAACTGCCGCGCTTCACACAGATGATGTACGCGCAATACAAGGATCAGACTTTCCACGGAGGCCTCAAGAACATGCTGCGAAGCGGTGACTAGGAGACGTCGTACCCGAACCTCGTCCGCTTGTGGATGGCCGTCGCTGTCTTACCGCTCAGCACAGTGGAGTGCGAGCGTGGTTTCTGTCAGAATGTGTTATTTGTTTAGTCTGCAGTGGGGTACTCTATGGTGAGTACAACCCAACTAGGGTTTGCTTTCTCTTCTCTCTTTCCTGTTTCTAGTTTATGACTAGCATTTCCGACATGCTATCAGAGCAGGTCGACCCTCCTGGGTCGATCTTGTGGGTGGTCCCCACCGGCTTCCGCTGCTGTACTCTGTGTCGCGCGCCCCGTGGTGCGCGACGTTTTTTCTTCCCGCCACGCGCTCGGGGCGCGTGGCGGTTTTCCTGCCCGCCACACGCTCGGGGTGTGTGGCGGTTTCCTACCCGCCGCGCACCCTGGGCGCGCGCGGCGGTTTTCTGCTCGGCGCGCCGCCCCATAGAGCAACGTGCGGCCCTCGTGCAGTCGGCGCGCAGCCCCGTAGAGCCGCGCGCTGCCCCCTGTGCACCCGACGCGCCGCCCCATGGAGCCGTGCGCGGCCCCCCGTGCACCCGACGCGACGCCCCATGGGACCCGCGCGCCGCCCCGTGGGACCCGCGCGCCGCCCCCGCGGACCTGCGCGCCGCCCCGTGGGACCCGCGCGCCGCCCCGTGGGACCCGTGCGCCGCCCGAGTTCGCTTCCCGCACACCTGTGCTCGCTTCGCGCACACCCTGCTATGGGGGTGGCTGGCATGGGGGTGGCGGGTGTGTGAGCCGTACCCTGCTCCTCCTCCTCCTCCGTCTCACACTGCTGCAGCTGCCGCTGAGGGGGGTGGGTGTGTGGGAGCTGAGGGAGTGATGCTAGGGGGGTGGCGTATGAGCAGTGCTAGAGGTACAGCAGGGGGTGTGTGAAAGGGGTGTGGGACAGCTGGGAGAAGTTGAGTGGAGGCAGCCGTCTTGTCGTCCGCAGCGCCTGTAGTCCGGGGTTTAGCCTGGTAGCCCAGAGAGCCAACTGTGCTTGTCGCCGTGTAGTCCGGGGCTCTGCGCCTGGTAGCGACAGTGCTGCGCACTCCTGGGAGCACAAAGAGCCAGCTGCGCCTGTCGCCGTGTAGTCCGGGGCTCTGTGCCTGGTAGCCACAGTGTGGCCGTGTAGTCCAGGGCTCTGCGCCTGGTAGCCACAGTGCTGCGCGCTCCTGTTGCCCGTGTGTCTGCAGCTTCAGCCGTCACCTCCCATCTTCTCGCCCCCACAGTTTCTCCTCCTCCTCACTTGCCCTCTGTGATAGCCTCTAGCTTTACTTATCATTGTGAACTATTGCTCTGCCTGCTTGTTGTGCTGATTATACCCCACGTTGACTATGGGGGTGTGTCAGGATGTGTTATTTGTCTAGTCTGCAGTGGGGTACTCTATAGTGAGTACATCCCAACTAGGGTTTGCTTTCTCTTCTCTCTTTCCTGTTTCTAGTTTCTGACTAGCATTTCCGACAGTTTCAGTCGCCAGAACGTCATCAAGTCCTGGGTTTGTGGCAACTTGTGTGACGCCAGGCTTGCTGATCTCATGTGCATCTCTCTCCTGCAATACGAGCCAGACTGGGACGATGTAGTGAAGCTGTGGCGAGGCGCAAAGCAGCGGCGCCCTGCCAAGGAAGTCAGTGGTGTGGCTAAGGGCTACAAGCGCAAGGGGCTGGCGGAAGAAGCAGATGAAGCACCAGAGACAGAGGCAGCCGAGAAGGCATACCCTGCTATGAAGAAGCGATGTAAGAGGGACAAGCTTCCAGAAAGTGATAGTGAAGATGATGGCCTAGATGCTCGTGCAACCCTTACCCTGACCACTGATTCTGACAGTGAGTAGAGAAGCTAAAATATGGTGCTCAGAAAGTAGTAGGCTAGGCCTAGACCTGACTGCACTAGAGTAGAGTTTTGTTGATAACATGAAGTAGGCTTTTTTAAAAAGTCTGATTTAGAAGAGGCAAATGATTACATCTGATGTACAAGTTACCGAAAAAACAAAAAAAAAGTCTGATGCAGAAGACGGGCGCGAAGGGCCCGTCTGATGTATCAAGCGGGTTCTGGCACTAGGAATCCTGGGGTGGGCCAACCAAACTTCTTTTGGGCACCGATGCTGTATACAGCGCATTGGGCGTTTTTATGAAGTTTCCTGGCTAACGTGATTTGTTGCACAACTTCTAAAGAACTAGTGATATAACCAGCGGTGTTTGGTGTTCGCAAATGCCGAGAAGTAGAGGTCCAAGGCATTGAGTACACGTGGCTGTTACTATGGTAAGTGTTGGTGGGAAATGTTGTAAGTGCTGGAAGCAGGGTCTTGCGAGCTGTGGGTGTGACAAGGGAGGCTGTTAGTGAGCTAATCTATCAGTAACGTAACATGCACTAATAAGGCAAAAAGCCAGCACCATCAATGTCTGCGACAAGTATTTAAAACAAGCCTTTGTACAAAGGCCATACGGGTACCATACCCTTGCTCCCATTACGTAGATGATCCCCGTTTGGTGGTGCTGGATGAGGTTGAGTAGGGTAAGGATACACTCAGACCTCGCTCAATGGCCTCTCAGGTAAGTCCGAACGGCCAATTTGACGGACAACTTGCCAGCCCGATCACCACCACCCGTGGTGACATTCGCGAACGCACCGCTCGCAGCACCGTTCTCGTACGTCGTGGTGTAGACAAGAGCAGAGTAAGCGTCAGGCGCAGTCAGCATGGCATCCGCCAGCTCCTTGTACGTCTGCCCGTTATCCGCCGTCAAGGTACTGGCGCTTAGCCAAGTGCCGGTGGTTTCGTAGTTGTAGCCGAGGGGAGGGGGAGGGGGAGGCGGCTGCTTGCCCTTCCTGCCCTTAGGAGACAGTTTCCCGCCCAGCTTGGCGCGCTCGGCGTCTGAGAGCGTGCGATTGGTCCACTTGGCGTCGCTGGTGGTCACGGTGAGTGCCACGTCAGCGCCTTTCTTGATGACGACACCAGTGGGCTCCCCAGAGTCGTTCAGATTGACGCGGACGTGGTAATAAATGTCGTAGTCGTTGGTTGTGGCGTTTCTACCGAGGGTGTTGGCAGAGAGGGGCAGGGAGGGGCAGGGAGGGACGGGTGTTTGGTCATGGAACAGGTGATGCTACACGTACGGTGAGGTTGAGTGATTAAGGAATGACCGGAGGGGAGAAGTGTATTGAAGAACTGAGGAAAATGAGACGAGAGTCGAGAGACGAGAGAAGGGAGAAGGGAGAAGGGAGAAAAGGGAAGAGAGAAGGCTAAGCTTACAAGAAGATGACGATGTTAACGCAGCCCGTCTATTTATGAGGCGCCTCAAAAAGAGACGTGAGTAGTGACTCACTAAAATGTTCTGACCCAAAAGGGGCCCCCAGGTGACTTCCGGGCAATATTCGGGACATCTCGGTTCATGTCCCAAAAGTTACTTTTGGACTGACACTTTAGGCTAGTTAGAGGTCAGAATTGGTAACCCAAAAGTGACTTTCGGGTCAGGTTCGGGTCAGTTCCGGGTCAGGTACGGGTCAAAATTTGGCGGGAATAGTCAGGTACGGGTCAGACAGTCTGACCCAAAAGTGACTTTTAGGGCAGATTTAGGACACACGTGTCTAGCACACAATCCCCCGAAACCCCGTCATTGAGTGCGCCGGTTCCCGTTACATGTCTAACGATTCTCGGAGAAAAGTGCAGGGAGAAGGGGAAACTTACAAGAAGATGACGAGGTCAACGCAGCCCGTGGCGTTGACGTCAGCTTGGAGGTCAACGCTAGAGCCGTTGACCCGCGCTGCGACCGCACCTGCACGAAGTCGCGGAACCACGGAGAAGGAAAAAAATGCAGAGAATATCAATTGGAGCTGTGAGACGCGCTGCCTCTGCTACGTGAGAGCCAGAGGGACCACGGCGCTTGGTTGATTTGCATGGGCGAGGCAAGAATGGGCGAGGCAGGAATGGGCGAGGCAGGAGAGCCGAAGCAGGCTTCATTTCTTAAGCGCTTACCCACAAGAGTGCCGAACCGATCGCCATCAGTCTTCCCACCACCCTTCCCACCACCCTTCCCACCACCCTTCTTCCCTCCATCCTTCCCGCCCTCCTTCCCTCCATCCTTCCCGCTCTTCTTGTCCTTCGGCGGTGGCGGAAGCGGGTCCGACTGAAACTGCCCCCGCGCCGCACCCGACTCAAAATCAGTGGTCGCGAATGTCGCGTAGTACCCGTCCGGCGTCGCAATAATCGCATCCACCAGCTCCTTCAGTGTCTGCCCGCCGATCGTGGACAGTGTACTCGCTTTAAGCCACGTCCCGTTAGTGGCATAAGTGTACTTCGGAGGAGGCGGGGCGGGCGGTGTGCCCTTGTTCTTCTTGCCCTTGGGCGGGGGAGGCGGCGGACGAGTAAGATTTACCCACGTGGAGGTTTCCCCTGCCGCGACAGTATTATGAACGGCGGTTCCCGCCTCTCCCGCCGCGCCTTGATAGATCGAAGGGGCGAACGGCTCGGCTTCGTCGGAGGCGGAGGTGACGACGCTGTAGAAAACGTTGTAGTCGCCGTCTAACCTGACGGTTTCCGTCATGGTTCACACGAGCGAGCAGAAGGGAGGAATGGAAATGCGCATGTGAGTGGAGTAACGGAAAGCGACCGCTGAATTTATTCAAGGGTTTGGTGGAAGGGGAAAGGCAGCACAGAGGTCCGGGTGGGCGCACATAGCACGAGCGGAAAGTGACCGTTGTGTGGGTGGGTGGAAGGGGGAAGGCAGCACAGAGGTCCGGGTGGGCGCACAGAGCACGAGCGGAAAGTGACCGTTGTGTGGATGGGTGGAACGGGGAAGGCAACACAGAGGTCCGGGTGGGCGCACAGAGCACGAGCGGAAAGTGACCGTTGTGTGGGTGGGTGGAAGGGGGAAGGCAGCATAGAGGTCCGGGTGGGCGCACAGAGCACGAGCGGAAAGTGACCGTTGTGTGGGTGGGTGGAAGGGGGAAGGCAGCATAGAGGTCCGGGTGGGCGCACAGAGCACGAGCGGTTGGGCTTACTCGAAGACGGCGAGGCACCATGTGCAAGGGGAAGACAAGTGGCGAGACTTATCTGACTCGGATGGATGAAGCGACTTACTGGAAGACGGCGAGGCAGACTCGTCAGCAGGAGGAAGACTGAAGACGGAAGGCATCTCAGAGGGACAAGTGGCCGCATCACAGGCGGATGGCATATGGTGTGATGGCCGCACCATACGCAAGTGGGATCAAGTGGCTTACTCGAAGACGGCGAGGCAGACTCGTCCGGTGGCGTTGACGTCGCCCGTCGCCCCAAGCATTTCGGATCCGTTCAGCCGCGCGGCGAGAATCGCTGCGCGGAGACGCGGAGAGGGAGTACGCCGAGAGGAGGGCACGTGGAGGGGAGGGGAGCGGGGGAGCGAAAGGGTGTGGGAGAAGGGCGGAGAGGACAGTGAGCGCGCGAAGGTAGAGGTGTGAGGAGAGGCGAGAAAAGGAGAGAAGCTGGCGTTTTGTTTGTGAAATCCTTTTGAATCTCGTCGATGCGTGTTTCAACTCAACGCGTAAATCCTCGAACGGACAGGCCACACCACCCGCCAAGCGTCTAGACGTTCCCGAGATTCTATCACCCGTCAGATTCCCGGGAGAAATCTCACCCGTCAGATTCCCTGGAGAAATCTCACCCGTCAGATTCCCGAGAGCCTCAGCGTCTTTCGGCTTGGGCAGCAGGCACGGGCCCGCGTCGGGGGGCCCCTTTTTCCCGCCCTTGTCCTTCCCGTCCTTCACAGGGCGTGCCGTCGTGATCGCTGCGCAGCAGATGGAAGAAAACAATCACGCTGAATTGAACGCATGGGTGAGTGATAAATTCAAGGGAATCTACTGACATTCGATGTATTAATGGAATTCGAGTGAGAACTACTATTGTCACTCACCGAAGGATGCTGTGACGACTAGGAGAAAAATCGACAAGCCGAGGTAACGGTGGAGCCCCATCGCGGACCAAAGCCCCTAGCTAGTGAGTCAATTTCTAGAGAATAAGGAAATGGAATGTTGGCTGGGTGATGAGATAGCTAACGAAGTAAATACTTGATACCTCGATCACCTGTCGATAGCTATATATTCTGATCTGGTGGAGGCCGCATATGAGGAGGTTACGAACCAAACCTTTATGGTGCTGAACTTTTAAGCAACGGTACGCAGAGATACACCTCGGTTTCAGGAGATGATTTTGGGGTATGTTCTGTTCAACATGCGCTCTGGAAAACCAGGAGAATGCGTGACGACATTTACATGGACGCAATTGGCGGGTTACCTGGCGGGAAAGGTGACCACAATGCTAGTGACATATTTGGAGGGTACGATAGCGGGCAACCTGCCGAATTTTTTTCTGCAAGCGCCAGCGTGAAATGTAACGAAGGTGGAGGGGGAGGGGAGGAGTGTGGGAGTAGAGTTTCCAACCGTTTTTCCGTGAGTTCTGATACATCAAAAATAACATTGATGTTGATATTTTCGAATTGTCCGGGCAGCCTAATCGAACCGTAATTCTGCAACCTCACACTGCAAAGGCCGCGGATGAATCGCCGCAGGGCACGGAAACTAATCAAAAGGAGAAATTCAGGTGAAACCTCGTGACGCCTTCTCTCACGATTTCTGTTCTCCGCCCCGCCACATGTGCAATAAACCTGGTCAAGGACTTTCTTGACTGCCGTTGTTGGCGCAGGTGGCGCAGCAGGAAAGGGCAGCGGAGGTTGGCGAACGTTTCTATACAGAGGATACCTCGATACGAACACAAAAGCTAGATTAGAAAGAGCGGATGACTTGATTCCAAATAAAACTTCGCTATCTCTTTTCGAAGTCTGTTACTTCGCTTCACATCCAGCTCACAGCGAAGGTGTTCTTCATTGGCTGACAGATTCAGAGAGCACAACCAATCATCCTCCACCTGCTGCTGACAGCCACCTTCGCGCGCCGAGCCGAAGCCGTCAACGTGTCAAAATTGGTAGCAATTTCAGGGCCGGGTTTCCTGTGCAATATCTACGGAGTGACCGTTGGGGTTCCATCAGGCAAGCCCAACAAGCAAGCCACATTTCAGCTTCTCGCTGCCGCTTTACATGTAAAGCTCTCATACACTAGCGTGCCGCTGCTAAGATCCCGCGTTTCTCCCTCCTCAGCTTCCACCCCGCCTCTCTGTTGGTTGCTCGCCGCGCTTCCACCCAAACCGCGCGACTCGACCGGATCCACAGGCTAGTTAGGCTTCATTCGAAGTACTTGTCAAACTCATATGCTATAGTCTGTGTAGGCTGTAGTGGGGTAGCTCATATGGGGTACAACACTTTAGGGTTTCCTACTTGTACTCCTCATGCTGCTCAATGCAATCATTCCTACTGCTAGATTCTAACATGGCATCAGAGCACTAGGTCCGTAGGACCGTTTTTTTTTTCTTCGGGCCCACCTACCGTTGCGGTAACCACGCTACCCCACGTGTTGTCCTGTGCCTGCCTGCCTGCCTTGCCTAGTGACGTGCTGCGCTGCGCGCGCCGTCCTGCAGCCTTCGCGCTGTCTCCTGCTGCCCTAGGCCAGTGCGCCGCCCCTCCAGGCTAGTAGGGCCCACGAGCCGCCCCTGCAGGCCCATCAGGCCCCTGAGCCGCCTCTACAGGCCCGTCAGGCCCCCGAGCCGCCTTTGCAGGCCCGTCAGGCCCCCGAGCCGCTCCTGCAGGTCCGTCAGCCCCCCGAGCCGCCACCTGCAGGTCACTCAGGCCCGCGAGCCGCCCCTGCAGGCCCGTCAGGCCGGCGCGCTGCCCCTGCAGGCCCTCGCCGCCCGCGCGCAGCCTCTGCCCGACCGCGCGCCGCCCCTGCAGGCCCTCGCCGCCCGCGCGCAGCCTCTGCAGGCCAGAGCGCGGCCCTACCAGGTCGCTGACGCGACCCCGTCAGGCCGCGGTCGCGGCCCCGCCTTGCCGCAGTCGCGGCCCCGTCAGGCCGCGGTCGCGGCCCCGCCTTGCCGCAGTCGCGGCCCCGTCAGGCCGCGGTCGCGGCCCCGCCCTGCCGCTGTCGCGGCCCCGTCAGGTCGCGGCCCCGCCCTGCCGCAGTCGCGGCCCCGTCAGGCCGCGGTCGCGGCCCCGCCCTGCCGCTGTCGCGGTCCCGTTAGGTCGCGGCCCCGCCTTGCCGCAGTCGCGGCCCCGCCCTGCCGCTGTCGCGGCCCCGTCAGGCCGCTGTCGCGGCCCCGTCAGGTCGCGGCCCCGCCCTGCCGCTGTCGCGGCCCCAACCTCCCGAGGCCGCGCTCTGCTGCTGACGCGGCCCCGCCCAGACGCCGACGCGGCCGCGCCCTGCTGCTGACGCGGCTCCGCCAGCCCTGCAGCTGACGCGGCCGCGCCCTGCTGCTGACGCGGCCCCGCCCTGACTCCGACGCGGCCCCGCCAGCCCTGCAGTTGCCGCGGCCCCGACCTGCCGCTCGAGCGACCCAGCCCTGCAACTGCCGCGGCCGCGCCCTGCCGCCGACGCGGCCCCGCCTGGACGCTGACGCGGCTCCGACCTACTGCTGACGCGGCCCTACCCTACAACTGCTGCGGCCCTACTCTGCAGCCGCTGTTGCGGCCCCGCCGAGCGCTGGCCCTACTTGCCACTGGTGAGCACCTGCCTTGTTCGAGCGCTGCCGCCTGCCTGCCTGCCTGCCTACCTGCCTGCCTGCTCGCCCCTGCCTGCCTGCTCGCCTGCCTATCTGCCTGCCTGCCTGCCTGCCTGCCGCGCCTGCCCTGGACGCGCTGCGGCTGCTACTACTGCTATTGCTGCTGCTACTGGCGGTGGCCAGATGCAGCTCCAGCGACGTCCACGTGAGTCCCTCACGCCCCAGCAGCTTCGTGAGTGGTACACTAGTTGGGGTTGTCGGGGTGGCCGCGCTGCTACTGCTGTTACTGCTGCTACTGCTGCTACTACTGCTACTGCTGCTACTAGCAGTGGCCAGATGCAGCTCCAGCGACGTCCGCGCGAGTCTCTCACGCCCCAGCAGCTTCGTGAGTGGTACGCTTAGAGTAGAGGGTCTCTGAGTACCGTTTGCTGCCCGTACGTCATTCGCACTGGTGCTCGGACTGGTCAGGCATGCGGGACTCTTAGTCACACACAATCCCGCTGCTTCGCCCGTCTGAGCGACGCCTGGCATACCGAGTTTGGTGACGAGGCTGAGCTCCCCGACTGGGTGGAGCTGCTTGGACAGAGGGTAGATATATTTGCTCTTGACTATGATGCTATCCTCACTGCCATGTATGCATTGCCTACTAGTGCTGACCGTGCCTGTTACCTGTGCGTACCGCCTGACCCAGGTATAGAGCCTGCTGCTCTAGGGGCTAGTGTGTCTCCTGCTCTAGGTACGGGTGAGAGTGTTGCTCCAGGTGCTGGTGAGTCTGCTCTCTCTGGTACTGCGCCTGCTGCGGCCTTTTATACCTTCACACTTGACTCTGGTGCTTCTCGCTCCTTCTTTCGCGACAGCACCACCCTCGCACCGCTCAGTCCGCCGGTTCCAGTCTCCCTGGCAGACCCTTCTGGTGGTCCAGACCGTGCGACCTCCTCCACTGTCCTCCCTTGTCCTGCTGTCCCGTCCGGCACACTGTCGGGTCTTTACCTCCCCTCGTTCTCTACGAACTTGGTGGCGGGGTCTGCGCTCCAGGACGCGGGTGTCCACCAGTTCACCCCTGCCTACGAGCGTGTGACACACTGCACGTGTGCTCAGACGGGTCGTCACCTGGCTACCTTCACTCGGCAGCCGGGGTCGGGCCTGTACACACTGGTCACTGAGTCCCCTCAGGTAGCTGCGTCTGCGTCTGCGTCTGCGTCAGGTCAGTTGTCAGCCCCCTGCTCGTGTCGCGCCTTGTCGCACCAGACCCTCCTTTGGCACCACCGCCTTGGTCACCCCTCGGTGCAGCGCCTTCGCAGCATGCACCGCCGTGTCCTTGTCTCTGGTCTTCCCAGGGTTCTCCCTCCCCTCCCACCCTCGCCTGCTCCTCCCTGTCTCTCCCTGTATCGAGGGGCGGAAGCGCGCCGCTCCTCACTCCTCCTCGTTCCCTCCCACAGAGGCTCCCCTGCAGACTCTCCACCTGGACGTGTGGGGCCCAGCCCGCGTCCGTGGATAGGGCCATGAGCGGTACTTCCTACTGGTCGTCGACGACTACACGCGTTACACCACGGTCTTCCCCTTGCGCACCAAGGGTGAGGTCCCTGATGTTTTGATCCCTTGGATCCGCACTGCTCGTCTCCAGCTCCGCGAGCGGTTCGGGACGGAGTTTCCCGTCCTGCGTCTGCACTCTGACAGAGGTGGGGAGTTTTCCTCCGACCTCTTGGCAGCCTTCTGTGAGGAGCACGGCATCCGCCAGACGTTCACGCTTCCGGCCTCTCCGCAGCAGAATGGGGTTGCTGAGCGCCGCATTGGCTTAGTCATGGAGGTCGCTCGTACCTCCATGATCCATGCGGCTGCCCCCCATTTTCTGTGGCCGTTTGCGGTCCAGTATGCCGCGCATCAGCTCAACCTCTGGCCCCGTGTCTCCTTGCCGGAGACCTCGCCCACACTGTTGTGGACGGGGAAGGTTGGCGATGCGTCGCGTTTCCGGGTCTGGGCTGCTCGTGCCTTTGTCCGCGATACCACCGCGGACAAACTCTCTGCTCGCGCTGTTCCCTGTGTTTTCCTTGGCTTTGTCCCTGACGCGCCTGGTTGGCAGTTTTACCACCCCACCTCGCGCCGTGTCTTCCCCTCTCAGGATGTCACGTTCGACGAGTCGGTTCCCTTTTACCGTCTCTTCCCCTACCGCACTGCCCCTCTCCCCCCCCCGCCGCTCTTCCTCGCTCAAGGTGCTCCCCAGGTAGACCCCCTCCCCGCTCCCGGTCCAGCTCCTTTAGGTGTGTCTCAGGTAGACCCTCCTCCCTTGATGCGCCGGTTGAGGTCACTGGTGACTCAGGTACTGCTGAGGGTGGTTCTGCTCGGGGTGCTGCTTCTTGGGGTGCTGAGCCTGGAGGTGCTGAGCCTGGGAGTGCTGAGCCTGGGGGTACTGAATCTGGGGGTGCTGCACCTGGGGGCGCTGAGGCATCTGGTGAGCAGTCTCCCTGGAGCGGTCGTCTTCGTAGTCGCTCCGCTGGTGTCTCGCCACTGCCCTCTCGTGGTCGTCTCCCTCTTTCTCCACAGCAGCTGCGTGAGCAGCCGTCAGGGTCGCGCTGCTGGAGCTGGGGGCCCTACTGCGGGAGGTGCTGGAGCTGGTGACTCTACTACTGGAGGTGTTTCTACTGGAGTTCTTGGAGCAGCTGTTGGAGGTGCTGGCGCTGGTGGCGCCGGCGCTGGAGGTTCTGGAGCTGCTACGGGTGCTGGCACTGGAGGTTCTGGAGCTGCTACGGGTGCTGGCGCTGGAGGTTCTGGAGCTGTTGGAGGTGCTGGCGCTGGTGGCGCCGGCGCTGGAGGTTCTGGAGCTGCTGCGGGTGCTGGCGCTGGAGGTTCTGGAGCTGTTGGAGGTGCTGGCGCTGGTGGCGCCGGCGCTGGAGGCTCTGGCACTGTTGCGGGTGCTGGCGCTGGAGGTGCTGGTGGAGCTGCTGGAGCTGCTGGTGGTGCTGCTGGAGTTGGAGCTGCCGCTGGTACTGGAGCTGCTGGAGGTGCTGCTGGAGCTGGAGCTGGCGCTGGGGGTGCTGGTGCCGTTCCTGCTGGTTCTGGGGGTGCTGAGCGGCCGCGACCGTACTTCGTTCCGCTCCTTGAGCAGGTTCTTGCTCCCCCGTCTTCTCCTGGTCCTGCCCCCTCCGTTGGAGCTGCTGCGTCTGCTCTTGTTGCTGAGCTTGTCGACTTTGCTGCTTGCTGTCGTCTAGACTACGCTGCTAGTCTTGTTGCTGAGTCTGAGTCTGTCTGTCCTCCGTCCGTCGGGGGTGAGTGTGCCCTTGGCACGGACGTCCTTGAGGACAAGCAGGAGGAGTTCCAGTGTTTGGCTGCTGCTTCACCTCATCTCGTGTCCATGGTGCTTGCCCCTGAGGGAGACCCGGATGCACTAGACATCCCGACTCCGCGCTCTTACGCGGAGGCGGTTGAGGGTCCCTACTCCTCTCAGTGACAGGCAGCCATGGATGCAGAGATGGCTTCCTGGAAGTCCACAGGCACCTACGTCGACGAGGTTCCCCCACCTGGGGCAAACATCGTCAGTGGCATGTGGATTTTCAGGGTGAAGCGGCCGCCGGGTTCTCCGCCTGTCTTCAAGGCGCGTTACGTGGCTCGAGGCTTCAGTCAGCGACAGGGAGTTGACTACTTTCAGACCTTCTCTCCCACCCCAAAGATGACCACTCTTCGAGTACTACTGCATGTCGCTGCTCAGCGTGACTACGAGCTTCACTCTCTTGACTTCAGCACAACCTTTCTACAGGGCAGCCTGCACGAGGAGATCTGGCTGCGCCGCCCACCTGGCTTCACTGGGTCGTTTCCTCCTGGTACCCAGTGGAGCCTCCGGCGGCCGGTCTACGGTCTCCGCCAGGCACCCCGTGAGTGGCACGACACACTGAGGACTACACTTGCGGCACTTGGGTTTGCTCCTTCTACTGCTGACCCGTCGCTGTTTCTACGCACCGACACTTCGCTGCCGCCGTTCTACATCCTCGTGTACGTCGACGACTTGGTTTTTGCCACTGCTGACACTGAGGCACTGACTCTAGTGAAGTCGGAGCTGCAGAAGAGACACACGTGCACAGACCTGCGTGAACTGCGCAGCTATCTTGGCTTGCAGATCACTGGGGACAGAGCACGCCGCACCATCACCCTGACTCAGTCACACATGGTGCAGCAGGTCCTTCAGCGCTTCGACTTCCAGTACTTCTCGCCACAGTCCACTCCTCTGCCTATCGGTCACTCGCTCTCAGCTCTACCTTCGGATGAGTCCGTAGAGCCGAATGGCCCGTATCCAGAGCTTGTGGGCTGCCTCATGTACCTGATGACCTGCACTCGTTCTGACCTTGCTTACCCTCTTAGCATCCTGGCACGCTACGTTGCGCCCGGGAGACACCGACCAGAGCAGTGGAAGGCAGCTAAGAGGGTGATGCGCTACTTGTGCAGTACGTCAGGCATGGGGCTCGTGCTTGGAGGACGGGGTCCAGTTGTTCTCACTGGTCACGCAGACGCTTCTTGGGTTGACGACTTGGCTACGCAGCGGTCGTCACAGGGTTACACCTTCAGCCTTGGCTCCGGTTCTGTCTCTTGGCGGTCTACCTGCCCGTCTTCTGTTCTCAGCTCCAGTTGTGAGGCTGAGATCTACGCAGGGGCCATGGCTGCACAGGAGCTGCGCTGGCTCACCTACCTGCTGACCGACCTGGGCGAGGCGCCTCGTTCTCCTCCAGTTTTGTACGTCGACAACAAGGCAATGCTTGCCTTGTGTCGCGAGCAGAGACTGGAGCACAGAACGAAGCACTTCGCTCTTCGCTACTTCCTTGCTCGAGAGTTGCAGCAGCGTGGTCAGCTTCGCCTTGCCTACGTGGCCTTTGATGTGTTCACCAAGGTACTGTCGCCTCTTGACCATCAACGATTCAGTACTGCTCTTGGCCTTGTTCCTGTGTCTTCTCACTTACTTACTTCTTGACCTTGCCTGTACTGTGATTTATACTATATACCTACATGCCTGCTCTTGTTCGGTAGTGATCACTGTACTGTTGCTTTTGCATATATATCTCTGCATGTGGACTGGCCTTGTGGCCCTTTGCTTGTGCTCAGATTGTGTGGTGACGTTGTGATCCACCCTGAGCTTGCTTTGCTTCTCTTGACTGGTCTTGTGACCTCTTGTTCTCCCCCACTTTGCCTATGGGGGTGTGTCAAACTCATATGCTATAGTCTGTGTAGGCTGTAGTGGGGTAGCTCATATGGGGTACAACACTTTAGGGTTTCCTACTTGTACTCCTCATGCTGCTCAATGCAATCATTCCTACTGCTAGATTCTAACAGTACTAACATCGCGAAAGTCCAAGGCCAGAAAATTTGCACGCATGCAGCTTCAAAGTTGCTTTTACGCAACTTTGGTTTCACGAGAAAAAAATCTAGGTCAATTGCTTCCTTGTCAGGGTTACAGGGACAGTCACATTTTCGCAACTTTCCCGCAGCTTTCTAGCAACGGTCCAAGCAACATTACCGCAATAGGCTCAGTGTAGTGGGGGTCACGTTTCCGCGATGTGTTCCACGGTGACATTTGCGACACCATGCAGCCACTCTACAGTTACACATGTGCGTTGCCATTTTCTTGCATTGGAGCATACATGAAGTCACTATTCCACGTCAGCCTAAATCTCCACGTGGAATCACGCTTTATGCCAGGTGGAAGCCCATCACTGACGAATTGTCTCATGCCACATGTAGGGTCAAGATGGCCACATTTATACGATTGCGATTGTCCCATGGCAACTACCGAACACCAACCCGTCCACGACAAATGGCCCTTCCGAATACGTCGCCAACCTCCACTAATCTCTCGGGTACACCACATAACGACCGTTCGTCCGATACAAATGTGCTTCCTCGATTGGTTACGCAATCCAGCTATACATACACACGCCGTCGGATCTGATTTACTCCATGTCCACCTAAGACACCTGATACCACTCGCGTCCCCCACATATAATCATCGTGGATCTCGCCATAACACACCTGTGACCATCTCCATCACCCATGTGGCCAATATACACTGGACACTAAATCTCGGCCTACAATAAATACCGTATCAGTGACGAAGGCGTCGGCCGATTGTACGGTTGCCATTTAGCCATGTCGTTAGACCACTATCTCATCTAACGGCCCTAATAAAACAAGCCGCATTTCTCGCCGCAATTCGCGCAGCGATTCACGGAATGCAAAGAATTGCGTATTATCCTTTCTCATATGCAACAAAATCACGTTCTCACTAGTGTGTCTATCATCCGTAATAAATGTCCTCGTTTTATTTCCTATCCCTTCTAAGCCACTACATCAGTCTAGGAAACCCCAATTGCCCCAAATACTCTGCAAATCACGCGTCTGATTCACTATCAGATGAGCTCGCGTCAGACTCTCCACCACCGTCTTCGGAGTCTGCGTCATCTTCCAGTAAGGATTCCAGGCCGCAAGATGATAGACGGATCCTATGCTTGCCCCACTTCCAGGATTTCTTCGCCTCGACGTAGTCCACTTCTTTCCCGCACACGGCATCCGCAATGGCATCAAAGGCCAGCTTCTGAATCCGGCGCACAGAAGCGCCGTTCTCGCAAGGAGAATTGTGCTATTTCCCTTTTCGAGTATCCCAGTTGATAATGGCGTCCGTGATCTGCGACAGCATAAGAAGCTCACTTCAAACGGAGACTTGTATTGAAGAGGCAACAAGATACGTGCGCAATGTTGTACACGTACCACGTGCTCTAGCCACGACATGTGGTAGAGCTTTAGAGTTGTTTCCTTCTCCTCTCGCTTCCCTCTGAAAGCCGCCATGGCACATGCTGAGAACGCTTTTGAAGCGAAGGGCAGTCCATCCTTGCTATAGTGCCACCTGCACAAGGCGGGTTCCACTGCGCATGCGGCAATAAATATGGGTACAATGATGGACGGCATGGGGGAGGAAGTGGGTTGAGTGTCCGTAGTGGTCCACGCTGGCATGATCCTAATGCCGAGGCCTGAATTACACCGGCCACATAACTTGCGAACCCGCACCATCGTCTTCGCCTAGAACTCCATATCTGATTCAAGCACTCGCCCCAGTGCGCTCCGTCTTACGTGCCCGAGGACTGGCTCGGTCCTCATCGTCCCAGAAAATACTCATACGGGGCAGAAATACTTAGCGCGCGCGCACCCGGCCAAGCCTGTCTTGTACTCGGACAATGAATGTTCAGATCTTGTCTTCTAGCCTTATCCGCGTCTAATGCCAGAGTCGCAACCTTTGGAGGAATCATTGACACGACATGGCACAGGCCGACTGTTTTGGCGTCGCGACTCGGATAGAAGTCCATCTTCTCATTTGGTGCTTCTAAAAACAGATGATCCTTTACCAGGTCGCAAACACCCTGCGACAATGAACATAGCGTGCCACGGGGGTAGATCACGGTGACGAAATCGGTATTGCTGCCAATAAACATGACATGACATTCTAGAAACACACTCAATGATGCCTCACCTTCCAAGCCTTCTCTGCAGGAAGAATGTCAAGAGCATCTTGGAGCACTGGCGACTTGTGGGTACTCTTGTACTATGCCACTTTCGTCGGCAACTTGTCCTCATCGCACGTGGATTCCTCGTCCTCATCTGCCTGGCGTTTCTGCTTTGATACGTCCCTGCCGAGCGATGCTGCCGCACGCGGAGACGGCCACTTGCGCTTCCGCTCCTCACCAAGGGCAATAATGGTTAGTACATGTGTCTCCAGATGAGCCATTGTCTTCGCGGTCTCCATCTGGGACTGCTGCAACGCCTCAAATTCCTCGCGTGTGACGTGGCCACCGGCTGGTTCTTTCCGCTTCTTCGAAGATGGCACTTTCGGCACCTGTTCCTCCCTTGCTCCATCTTCCCCACACGGATCGTTGCTTGACGACTAACCACTGGCGTCTTCTTCCCCGCCGTTGTCCTCCTCGCCTTCCATTAACTCATCTATCAGGCGTTCCTTCCCTGCCTCGGTGTCGTCCTCCACCGCGTTTGCAGTTGCGAAAATGGGCGTGGCGGCTGCATCCGCGTCGCCGGCCCCGACATCCTTGTCGCTGCATATCTGCATCGCATATATTACAGAGTTATCGTTTGGTGCACAGCGGTGGATATATCACCAGTGTCATGCATTATCCCGCCGACATCATCGGTCTAATAAGTGTTGCGTCAACCAACTGTTACCTTCGATATGCCCCGCGTCCTTCTCCTTCTTGCCACTCTTTGCTGTATAGGTTGTGCGCTTCTTGGCATCTGGCATGCAGCCACCTTTCTTCCTCCTCTCCGGGTACTGATACGAAGACGCTAACCAAGACGGCGCATTCTTCGCACGCTTGGAACGACCGCCCTCTGCAAGACTCATCTCGACCTCGCGCACAGACATAACTAGCTGACTCCAGACACCGCGGGATCGAAATCGCATAGCCGAAACCAGCTTTGGGCTCTACCCTCACAACAACCTGGCGAGCATATTGCAGAGACCGAGACCGGTATTGCTCACCGCACAAATTGCTACATACTATTGGCCACTCGCACATATGTACACATGTTACAGTTGGATTGGCCAGTTGGATTACCTGTCAATGTCAACCACTCAATGCACATGTTAATTGTCGTCTTGCTATGATGGTCCACCCGATGCTCATCCTCGTCTCTGTAAAACGACGTGTACCACAATCCGTCCGACATGCACTTTTACAGTTGTGACAATTGCATGTGAAATTTAGCATTCAATTACGCACTGCTGTACCCCTAGCGCCAAATGCTACTACATGAAACATATGTGCCAGGACATTTCATAGTTCTTCATGTATTTACAGAATCATGACAGAGACAGCTCAATCTCTACACATACGTCAAACTTACCCAACACAGAAAGCTAAGTCGGACCCGAAATTTGGTCTGACCACATCAGCAACGACCTAGCACATCATTTTCTTGAATGGCCATCACTATCATGACTTCATGCAGCTTTGTGCACAGGGTTGACCTCCTCCCAATCCTCTTCATCCTCCATGCCATCGTTCCCAGGTTCATATACAGCATCATCGTCCACAGACTCCTCGTCATCTGTGTAGTCCTCTGGTGGGTCCTGGATTTCTTCAGCCATAGGCTGGTCCTCTGTCTGCGTGGCCGCCTCCACCTCCTCCACGTCATTCATGGCCCGGGAGGCTCTGCCCTTTCGCCTCGAACGGGTCTCGACCGGATGCGCATCATCCAGACCCTCCATTGCGGCTCTCCACTCCCTCCATCTGTTCCAACACCTGTACTTCACGAGTAGCCTTAGGTTCTCCTCGGTGGAGCCGGCTAGCTCCTGCCTCTCCATGTCTGACAGCTGCACCGTGCAGCTTATGCGGGAGTTCGGACGAAGGACAACCGCTCTCGCAGCGTACGCTTATGCAACCTCGTATTTGTCCTCGTACGACCCCAGACGAACCTGCTGCCGGCCAGCAGATATGATCCGGACGTAGTACCTCTGCTTCTCAGAGTTCCACATCACACCCGTTCGTCCGCTGCTTGCGGCCCTTCCGGGGTTACCTGGAGCTGCAGGCACGGGAGTCGTAGCGCGGCTGCGAAGCACCAGGGCAAGATGGTCGCGCTCTTGATGCCGGACCACAGCAGGTGTCATATCTCCGGCAGAGACCAGGCCATCTTTCGTGGCAGGTGTGCGCGGTGCAAGGTAGGGTGGGATTGCTGGCACTACCGCCAGTGCCCGCGTTTGAGTAGTCCGAGCGCTCTCTGGCTGGCCACTTCCGTCCGCCGTGTACTCAGCTTTGGCATGCTTTCGTGGAGTCGCCGTTGGCACCAACGTCTCAGCCACGGCACCCAAGTGTTGTCGCGCCCCTGCGTCCAGCTCGTCCGACGTCACGCCTTTGCGGATGGCCAGATACTCAATCTTGGTCGTAAGAACCTGTATGTCATGCTCGATCACTGCGAACTTCTCTTTTTGGTCGAGCAACTCTCTTCGGATGTCCACATGTGGGTCGACGCACATGTATCCGTTGTCGTCGATAACGGGAACAGGCTGCAGAGGGATGCGGAGACCCTGGCGCTGCGGTTCGGGTAGCAGCGTTCCATCGGCATGAGAACAAAGATCTGCACGCATCTTGTGGCGGTATCTCTCCGCTCTCACACCCTTGAACGATATGTACGAACCTAGATGTCACCAGTGCTTCGAGATACTTGGATGTATACACACCGCAGTCCCAGTTGTTAGGCTGTTTGGGGATCTGGTGACCCTGCGCACAAATGGGGCATGGGGATTGACATCATCACACCAAGCTCCCGTAATGAAAACATACTGGAGAAGTAAGAGGCAACGTCATCCCCGCAACTTACCTCCATGGTTATCGTTGTGGACTTGATCAGCGCCTGCCTAGCCTCCTCTGGGTCCACCTCCGGATGCTCGTGTCGGCACATGAGGTGCAGTAACCTGCACGACAGTTAGCCACCCAGTCATACGTGGCCGCAAAAGGTGTACGGAAAAACGTCATGAACGTGTGATCTATAACGATACTCACGCTTTAGTTCCGTCAAGAGATCCGTCGTCTTGGCGTGGAGGCCGTCACTGTCGAATAGGATGAACTCCATAGGTGAGGCCGTTGTGCTTACAATTCCGCTCGGGTTGGTGACCACCATCAAAGAATAGTGCTTCCTGCACGATCCACGATTCGGTGTTTGACGGGCGCGTTGGATGGGCGAATTTAACACGGGAGAAGATCCCGTACGTACCCGGCAAATATTGGAACGACGATGTAATCGTAGTCGAATACGGATGGGCCCGTGCATCTCCCGACGGGCTTCTTGTGAATCTGGGCATACGCATACGCCTTGCTGTCAAGGACCACCCAAGATTTTCCATTCGGACATCTCGGGTACCTGATGTTCAGGAGGCTGCATGGGGGTGAAGGGACAAAGGACGAGGCACGACGCAACTTACTGATCAACAGGCCGTGCTAACGACATGTTCGCGTGTATGAGTACCGCCTGCGAAAACGTACATGTTATGGAAATCCATGACTGCGTTCCCGAAATATGTCTTGTCGGCCAGCGTTACGGCGTCATGCGCCGTCACCTAACAACCCACGCCCATGCGGTTATACAGCGACACCGTTGCGAAAGTCGATGACTAAGGTGCGTTCAAGAGATCTGTCAGCGCGTCATTCGGCGCAGGCTCTTCCTTGACGCCAACCAACCGCTAGCCCCATGGGGATATTCTCGCCTCAGCTGCATTCTCATGAATGGTTTTCCCCTGCTGAATTTCATGCGAGCGCATTCGCTTGTGGCCCTGTGATTCCGGGATAGTGGTTTTATCCTGCCACGCCCCAGCCGCTTGCCTACGCGTTGCCATGGCCTCAGGCGTGCGGAGACCGCGCATAGCGGCATGTGCTTTGGTTCGAGGCACCATGGCTACTCAGAGATGGGGATACAAGATGAAACCCTAGCCTGGCAAGAACTTAGCCCCTGGGCTTTGGTTCGACAAAACCACTTATCGGCACAAACAGGCACCATCGGTAAAAATTCTCGGATCGGTTGAGTTGATGTAGACCTAGGCACTACTCGCGATTTCCGAATGTGGATACCACCATGGCGGTGCGTGATTGGCAGCAAGTTTCGTGTGAAGTTGACACTTGTTACGTGCCTTTAACTTTCCGAGGATACTGTTCCCTTGTCAACATACAACTTTGCGACACAACACAACATTGTGTTACTCAGTGGTGCAATATTTTATAAACGGCATATGTCCCACGATAAAACAATAAAACACTAATAACGAGGATGTTACTGTACCGAACAGTTCCATGATGGGGACAGAAATTGACTGAGCTCGTCTTGTAACGTGGACAATATGAAAATTCCACGAACAAAGGTATGGTGAAAGAAAAGAAGATCCACATTAAAATGCAGTTGGATGTAGCTTCATAATGAGCTCCAGTTAGTAAGGAGTATGTAGGGAATTTTCACAAACTATGAATGCGTCTTGACATACAAAATCATGTTCACAAATGCTAGCATACCCAACACGCCCGCTATGAAACTATAAAGGGTACTGCGAAGTCACTAACAGATGAGCATTCTGGGCACACACATGTGGTTATAACCGCGCACAACTCTTTTAGTCTATGACATGTACCCACGTCATTACGCAATCCGTATATTCTGTGGCCACAAATGGTCAATCTACGTTGGGCAGGGCAAAAAACGCCCGGTGCACTGGTGCTCATGCAAACAGAAGCTCGACCCGGGCTTTGTCAAGTAGCCTAGAGAGTGGACGCTGGACCCTCCTCACTTAACGGGTATATCATATGCAGCTTGGGGTTTTGGGACGCTATTTTACTTCCATGGCGGCACTAAAGGATCTCATGACGCGCCTCGGTGCAACCCCAAGCCACGTCTACTTCTTTGTAGAGGTTACACTCCTCCCTGTACGTGCATCCGTTTGGCGCGCGCAATGGGAATGAACTGAAGAGGCTGTCTATCGGCCTTCTCTATTCCGTCGACGCCGCGCACCGCTTCAGGCCCATTGTAGTGAGCCGCGACCGTGATCCAATGCAGATAGGCTCCGATGTGAATGGCGACGAGTGGGCGTACGTCCGCCGCACTCGGTCCGGCCGCATAACACCCGAGGTAATGGCCATCTGCAGAACATCAGAAGATGTCTCTTGTGTATGGACTCCTGAAGTTGTTGCTTAATAAATGTCTCTGTGATTGTCGCTGTTGTACGGTGCAGCTCTTCACACAATTCATGCTTGGTCTCAACGCAGTGAAGTTCGCCGAAGATCGTGACATCGTCGTCCTTGTGTCCTCACGTCATCACAAGCTCACTTGGGGAGAGGGCAAGCGGGAAACAAATGGGCCCTTCATGGTGCACCACCGAACCCATACTCGCATTGTGCAACTCCATAATACTGTACCGGACATGGGAACCCAATGTTGCAGGGCATTGTAGCGTTTTTCAAGACTGAATGGCGCACGATGTGGGTGGACTTCCAGACACGGTGCATGACGCGCGTGCCTCCAGCATGGATGTGGACCAGTAACTCTCCTTCAGCCGCGAATACATTGCAGTGGACGTACGAGATGCTTTGGGGGGTGGTGACATCCCACATTCAGCTCACATTTTGGCGCACTGGGAGCGCCCCGGACGAGTGGTTGTCTCAGCTACACGTGATCAACAGTGACATGCATGTCGAGATCGTGGAGCAGCTCGTGGCAAGCCTCATGGGCCTGCAGAGGAAGCTGGACAAGTTGGATCACCCCGAATTCGTTCTGGAAGCAATAGACTACGCGACATGGGATGACGAGGTGGACAGTGATATGGCCAAAGACTTTCACGAGCCTTTCAGCCGACGGGTAGATGATTCAAGCAGTGTCGGCCCTGTCTCATGGGACGACAGGACTCGCCGCATGTTCATGCGTATGGCATCCGATGCGCACACAAGGCTTGCTAGCGCGAAGGGAGTTGCTCCTCATGACGTTGTTATGCTTAAGCGCTTGGGGAACACGGACCTTGTAGACCGCCTGGTGTGCACACATGAGAAGAAGGTTCGGAGGCATTCCTACACTTCTCCGTCGTCCATGTCTTCCACGGCAAGCGAGGAGATATGCTTCCACTCCCCTATGACATCCCTGGCTAGCGTGCATGAGGACATTGAGTATGGGCTGTAGTTTGCATGTCGATGGAGTTATGAATATCCGTTCATAGTGTTAAGTAGGCACCACATTGGAAAATCATAATGTTCGTTGCGAGTTTGCTTACATTGGGGACATATAGGTAATGAGATTCCCGATATGTCACAATCCTTTATAAGCAATCAATGGTCAAAACCGATGTGCTTTGTAATTTCAGGGTTTGTCTTCAGTCCACCCCGATAATCATTTAGCGTGCCAACTCTCACGAAACCTTGCCACACCGATATTTATCGTACGAGAATTGCGTATCCGGATTGCCATAGGACAAACGACCACGCAATTCTCATTTACGCCTCAAACCCTAGCGCTTAACGGACCAGTAGAGGGTGTAGTCGGTCGTGGCAGAATGAGCGCAACGCGTTCAATATCACGCGACGTCCTAGAGCCTCGCCGCCGCAACACTCGGGGTTATTTCATACGGGCAAATCCCACGATAGCCTACGCCATAATGCAGGTGCAGGGTGCCATACTCACTCATTGAGGTGAGACCCTTAGCGCAGCCACCATTCTGAGGTCGCTGGACCCATTCCTGGGTAGTGGAAGGCGCAGTCCAAGACAACACCGAGCCCGTGCAATTTTAGAAGCATGTGCGTCTCTAAACATATCATCCGATGCACCGACACCGTTCATGTACATGAGGCTCGTTTACGCCACTTATCCGGACGAGTCAGAGACGAGCCTTACACGTGCCAAAGCTCGACGGTTTATGACGTCAATTGCGGATTACAGACTTGTAAACCACAGCGCAGTGTGCCTCGAGGATGTCATACTGCCGGGGATACCGTTGTTTGACTACAGGGCTGTTTTAATGGCCGAAGCGCGAGCGGTGGGTTATCAGGTGAGGATCGTTTGTGTGCCGTCGTGCATGTGTTACGGTGACGCATAAGTGAAGGGATATGTTATTCTGGCTTGCAGGAGGAGAGACGACGGTCTGATGGGTTCAAGATCTCGGCACCTTCCCCACAAGCCATAGACACGGGCGGTGGCACCTCCCATAGTGTAAGCCCTAGATAGTATTGATATTCTGTCAACACATTCGTTTGGAGGTATTGTGGTACCAGCATGTCCACCGATCAACTATGATCATGCATCATTTCAGGTGCACGGGCCCACGGGGTGGAAGAAAATGGATGAACGAGTACGCATTGGGGATCTCACTCGAGCGCTTGGGATGATCCCGTGGTGGTCCAAGGTATCAACGAAGCACAGGCATGATGTTTTGATGCAGAGCACCGCCTCCAAACATAATGAAGGTGGCTATGTCTGTCTCGTAAAGTCCAATGTAAAGCGATAGACGGGTGCTTTTTACCTACTGGCAAGGGTGGTGTGGTCATTATTGTAAGGGGTTTTCCTTTGCCAGAAAGCCCTGCAGATTTTGCTATTCAAAATATAACTTTACATAGATGTTTTGCTGAAGCATATGCACAGTAATTTGATCATGTATCGGACATTCCACAATCGTGAACAACAGTTTCTACTTTGTACAAAACAGACCGAAAGTGTAAGGGATGTATATGTAGAAACATCTCCAATATGTGGCGGCGATATCGCGGACAGAAATGGCCTCAAACAAGGCTTCAATGTTTGTGAACTACAATAAGAGTAGTATTTCGCAGTATGGCTATTCCGTCAAACCCTAGGTTGCTGCCCTGAATGGCTTCACCTACCAGCAACGAAACAGAGGTAGCGAAGCGCCATATACACAAGTTACTCATTGGTACTTTAGATCCGAATGGTGCGTGTATGCAGGCACCACCAGTGTGTGGTGATATTAGAGTAGATGCGGAGATCAGTCGGGATAATATGGTGATAGTGAATGTGACGCCCGAGCCACAAACGGAAACTGGCCGCCAACCGCTGGTAGACTCGACTGATGACAAAACGGAGGATGGAGTCGTCGGGACTAAACTGTCAGACACGGCACCTGAGATGGATAGGAAGCCCACGATACTACTCGGTGGGGATGTAAATGCAGAACTCCCTGCACCTGATAGTCCGGAAACGCAAAAGGTTGAGCAAATGGCCGTGGGTGCGGGGATTGGAGATCCCCCCGCCGATGCACGCGCAGGTTCCACATTCGTGAATGATTTATTCGACTTCTTCTTGGGGGCAACCGGGGCGACGCGAATAATTTGCCTGTTGATACGGAAGGTTCCAACTCTCCAAACAACGCCAAGTCGAGCACTGCAGACGGGGCCCCGGGTGATTGGGTGTCTAACGCTGCTACTCCGACGATGCCGGTGGAGTCACTGATAGGTGTGAACCTTACAATACAGTAGGATGGACGGAGTGTTGCTATTTCTGGAACCATGCTGCACGATATTGGCACTAAAATGCGGTGCCTTGCGTACATGTCGCTTAGGATGCCCGGAGCAACGTACCCACGAGTATGGGCGCCGACGCGTGAGGCGCAGGCGTACATGTGTCGAGGATTCTGAAGGTGACCAGCGTCCTGTTATTTACTGGGGCCCATGCTTCACAAGGCCTCACCAGTTGTCGTTGTGGCGTTGTGGCAGATGCTTCAAGGACCACCAATATCGATGCAGCGTTGCTTCTGTTGGATGTTCTGGATCGTCTCATGCCGACACACCGTAGAAGGCGTGTGCGACGTGATAGTTATCATTAATTAGTTGCACAAGATGTGGCAATATATTCAAAGTTGCATTGGTTGGAACATTGGGACATTGGCATAGAAGGCATTCGTGATAATGGTGTAGTATGCACATCCGGTAACCCTGTGCAGTATTTGGCGTGTTGCAAATTTTTTGGGTTTGGGGTAAATTTCAAAGTGTTGTAATGAATAGCCACTGCTTTTAATGCGCACAATCGTTTGGCGCGGTACCGAGCAATAACGAGGTAGAACTATATGCTGTTGGTGCAACCCTACGGTTTGCACTCGGCTTGTTGTCCGTATGCGTGCATGCGTGTGTGCATGGAATGGAATGAGTGCATGAAATAAATATATATTTCATGCTTATAATAGTGTGTGAATGATGGGTCATGATTTCAAGTGTGTGTGTCAAGTCAATAGCGAATTATCGCTAGTCGCGTGTAACGTGGTCGTTTTGTGTGTCCCGCGTGGTTTCTATTTTGTCGTGCGCGGTTTCTATTTTGTCGCTTGTCGAACGTTCGGCGTGTCGCAGGTGTGTGCAGCAGACCCATCAAGAACTCAAGGATGAGTTTGTGATGAAGAACCCGAGCCCTGGTGTCAACATTCAAGTAATCGCGAAGCCCGCGAAAAAGGGTACACCCCAATATATTGAAGATAGTTACATTACTTTGTGTAGTGTAACATATCACTTGGTGTAGGCCCTAGTGAAGGGTAGTTTCGAGACCCTTCGTGGTTGGGGACAGTGTGGCACTGTTCCACATCACTGTACCTCGGCTCTTGGGGTTTGTAGGAGCTGGGAGTCATTCCCAACTCGTAACTCTCCCTAACTCTTCCTATCTTGTGTTCTAAGACTATAGTGGCTGCCATAGTGTCGTTCGTTCAAACCGACGCTGTGTCGTTGGTGAAATCGTGCGATCCAAATTGCCTAGTGTAGGCGACAATAAGACGCTCCAGATCCAAGTTGAATCAAGTCATTTAAAGCTGTGACCAGAACGCTATAAACGTTTGAAGCTGCTGTGCAGAAATCCGACTGTGCACTCTATCTTTCGTTTTAGGCACATTGGAGCCTACTGTGGCTATAACAAGTGGTATCAGAGCCCCTTGGAGCAGTTTCGACAATGGCTGGACCTGAGGAAAGGGGTGGCAGAGGTGCTGGTGGCAGAGGAGAAGCCCAAGCTCAAGGCCAACCCCGTGACTCAGCCATGGCGCCCGTGCAACCAAGTGTTGGCCCATCTAGGGATGAGCCTAGAGTGTTTGGCCTTGACAAGTTCAATGGTGACAACTTTGCTGAGTGGTCGTTCAGAATGGAGAACATATTTGACCACTATGACCTGCTGGAGGTGATGGAAGGAACGGAGAAGCGTCCCGAGAACGACCCGGAGAAGAGCCCGTGGGTGCGGAAGAGCGCACAAGGCTACCTCCTACTTGGGCAAGCGTTGGGGAGCAGCCAAATCCGTCACATCAAGCCTTTCCAGCGTGAACCAGAGAAGGGACCAAAGGCATGGGCTGCTCTCAAGGGTGTACACGCTCCTGCAACAGCGGCGGTAGCTGTGGTGTTGGAACGGCAAATGGCGACGTTACGAATTGAAGAGGATGAAGCGGTTGAAGAAGGGGTGCAGAAATTCTTCGTCTTGTTGACGCGGCTTGAGGGAGCAGATTTGAACTATATTGAGCTCCAAAAGAAGACCAAGTTGCTGGCCCTACTCCCCGAATCATGGTCCTCGCTCATCATCAACCTGAATCGCGACTTGCCCTGCCTCTCGCTCGAAGACGTGAAGCGAGCTATCCTTCAAGAGGATTTCCGCCGCCGTGAGTTGGCGAGTGCGGATGGCGCTGGGGCAGCGAGCATCGGCCGTGGATATGGTCGAGGAAGAGGCAGAGGACGAGGGGGAGGAAGGTTTGGTGGCAGCAACTTTGGCGGAGGCCGCGGGAGTGGCAGTTACGGCAGCGACGACAAGAGCTACGGGCGCGGTCGCGGCCGATTCGACGGCGAATGCCATTATTGCCACAAGAGCGGACATATGTGGCGCGATTGCTACAAGCTCCCTGATGGTTGGACCCCTGCTCAAGGCCAGGAGGGTAGAGGAGCAGGAGGAGGGAGAGGAAGAGGCCGTGGAGGCCGTGGCGGTCGCAGTGGTGGAGCTGCAAACATGAAGAGCGGAGACAATGACAAGGACCCGAGCAACGATCGGTACCCGGGTCTATTCTACTTCGTGTCGACGCAAGTACCGACTGGTCCAGAGAAGGATGAAGGCTTTGAGGAGCCAGCAGCTGTGGGGAAGGTGACCCTACACCCCCTGGACTATTGGGTGATCGATAGTGGCGCTACCTATAGCATGACACCTCGCCCGGACTTGCTCACCGAACTCGAACCGTCACCGGTGAAGCATGTCACATCGGCTTTGGGGCAGCGAGCGGAGGTGAAAGGCATGGGCAAGGCCATGTTTAAGGGTGCTGATGGGAAGATGGTGGGCCTCAAGAATGTGCTTTGGGTGCCCAGCCTTGCTGCCAACCTGATTTCCGTGCGGCGGTTGGCAAAGGTCGGCATGGACACGAACTCGAAGGGAGCCAAGACCTACACCGCAAGGCTTGGCGATCGGATTCTTTGGGACCTTCATGAGGACAGAGATGTCTACAACGAGATGTGGCAGATCCCTGTGGTCCCAATGCCTAAGGAGAGGCAAGTGGCAGCAAGCGTCAGCACCAAAGGTGGAGCGGTTGGTAGCGGCGATTGCGCGGACGGTCGCGCTAAGGAGAAGGAGTCCTAGAAGTGCAATCTTGGAGGGACCAGCAAGCTTGGTGAACCTATGGAGAGAGGTGCAGCAGCCAAGGAGCAGCAAAAGGGTGAGGAGAACCCCGAGGCAGCAGCGGAGGAGGACTACGGAGAGAGTATGTGGGGCGCTATTGCGAGCGCGGCATTCTCCAATCCAACTTCGGCTACGGGGGAGTGTGATTGGCTCACCTTGCATCGGCGCATGGGGCATGTGGCCCTGCCCATCTTGCAGCAGCTAGTGAAGAATGAGATGGTTGCTGGCATATGTGTGAAGGGGGAGCCCGATGAGGTACTTGGCTGCCAGACGTGCATGCAAGCCAAGTTCACCCGTTTCCCATTCTCTAG
The DNA here is from genome assembly GCA_947471745.1 of Closterium sp. Naga37s-1. Classification (NCBI taxonomy): domain Eukaryota; kingdom Viridiplantae; phylum Streptophyta; class Zygnematophyceae; order Desmidiales; family Closteriaceae; genus Closterium; species Closterium sp. Naga37s-1. Next base: position 4,647,462 of record CANJKZ010000713.1, on the reverse strand, counting down.
TTCGGAGGCAACGGCTAAGGCACCACTTGATGAGGTGGTGATGGACGTGGTGGGCCCCTTGAAGCTTGGAGCTGCTGGAGCTGAGTACTTCCTCACTATTGTGGACGTCTACACCCGTATGACTTGGGTGTACGTGCTGGCCAAGAAGAGCGACGTGGCTGAAACGTTGAAGGCGGATTGGTTCCCGATGGTGGAGCGGCAACAAGACCGTCTAGTCAAGTCAATCCGCACCGATCGAGGGGGAGAGTTCCTGAGCAAGGAGTTTGGGTTGTGGCTCAAGAAGAATGGTATTCGGCACTCCCTCACCATGCCATACTCCCCTGCAATGAACGGCATCGCCGAGCGAGCGAACCGCACAATCACGGAGGCGGCACGCGGGTTGCTCATTGAAGCCGGGCTACCCGACTATTTCTGGCCTGATGCGGTGCGGAGCGCGTGTGTGGCCAAGAACAGAGCCTTGACTCATGTGGGAGCAGACAAATGGGTGCCCTATGTGGAGTGGCTAGGAAGGAAGCCAAAGGTGGATATGCTTCGGGTGTTCGGGTGCATGTGCATGGCGCTCGTGCCTAAGCATATTCGGCACAACAAGCTTGGTGCCAAGGCGGTGTGGGCCGTGCACTTGGGCATGGCTCAAAACAGCAAGGGATGGCTTCTTTGGGACCCATTCACCAAGAAGTTCTTGGTGAGCAGGGACTGCAAGTTCATGGAGAACTTCATGTACAAGGATTGGAAGGCGGAGAATGAGGCGAAGATAGGCGTGCGGTTTGGGGAGGTGAAGAGTTCCGGTTTGGAGCATGTGGAGCTGCCTTTGGAACTGAGCAGCGGCAGCACAACCACAAGGCAATCCTCCCTTGTGAATGGGGGAGAGGAGGCCAATGATGCAGAGGAAGAAGAGGAGGAGGTGCAGCAAGTGAGCGAGCGTGCACCGTCACTTCCTTCCCGTACTACGAGTGCTCCACGGATTCGAGCCACACCGCAGCAACGCCAAGGCCTTCAAGTCCCTGCAGCTGAGGAGGAAGGAAGGGGGAAGAGGAGAGTTCAACCCCCTAATAGGTTGACCTATGATGCGCCGGGAAAGCAGGGCAAGACAGCCCTGGCCGGAGCGGCAATGATGGTCGGAGACGACGAGGAGAGTGACTACGAGGAGTGTGCCTTCGCGTTCTTCTCTCCGGTGGAGATGCCGGGAGAACCAGCAACTCTCAAGGAGGCTTTGGAGAGTAGTGATGCTGAGGAGTGGAAGAAGGCCATGGAGAGTGAGCTGAAGAGCATCGAGGAGAACGACACGTTTGAATTGGTGGAGCTGCCGGAGGGGCGTACGGCGATAACGTCCAAGTGGCTCTTCAAAATCAAGTCGGATGCCGACGGCAAGATCGAGCGCTACAAGTCTAGGCTTGTAGCCAAGGGGTACCAGCAGAAGGAGAAGGTGGACTTCAAGGAGCTGTTTGCCCCTGTGGTGAAGCCGACGACGCTGCGAACCCTATTCGCGGGAGCCGCCATCAAAGGATGGGTAGTAAAGCAAATGGACATCGTAACGACATTCCTTAACGGCATCCTTGAGGAGGAGATTTTTATGGCGCAGCCAGAGGGGTTTGATGATGGTAGTGGCAGAGTGTGGAAGCTGAAGAAGGCCCTTTATGGGCTGAAGCAGGCCCCTAGGCAATGGTACATGAAGCTGCGCGAAGTGTTGGAGGAGATCGGCTTCACTCCCTCAACGGCCGATCACTCCTTGTTCATGCTTGGCGAGGGGGAGCAGAGGAGCTTCATGGTGGTTTATGTGGATGACATTCTCATATTCTCACCCTCCTCTGACCTTGTGAAGGAGGTGATGCTGAAGCTGCATGACAAGTTCAAGTGCAAGTCCCTTGGTGACGTGAACTTCTACCTTGGGCTCCACATCGAACGAGACGTGGAGAAGCGGAGCATGCGAGTGCACCAACGGAAGTACCTGGAGGAGTTGGCTGCCAACTTTGGCCAGAGTGAAGGTCATGTGGCTACTCCCTTTCCCTCTGGGTTCAAGTGTGTGAAGGGACCAGAGGAGGAGAGCGTTTGTAAACAGGAGAGGCGCCGTTTTCACTCGTTGGTGGGCAGCCTCATGTATGCGGCGGTAAACACCCGACCGGACGTCGCGTTTGCTACCGGGCAGCTAGCTAGGGTAGTGCAATGCCCTAATGAGGAGCACGTAGCAACTGGAATGAGGGTGGCCAAGTATCTTGGCCAAACACCGACCGTTGGGCTGCAATACTCGGCGGCGGCACAAAGGCGCCAAAAGGGCGCGGATGGTGTTGAACCCGGGCGTTTGTTCCTCACCGCCTACTCGGATGCTTCATATGCATCGGAACCAGAGGACATGACAAGTGTGGGAGGCTTCATATGCTGTGTTGGTGGAGGCCCAACTGCTTGGGAGAGCAAGAAGCAGGTTGACCAAGCTTTGAGCTCGGTGGAGTCCGAGTACATGGCACTCTTCCGTGCGGTACGGGAGATTGTGTGGCAGCGGCGTTTGCTGGCTGAATTGGGGGAGGAGCAGCAAGGACCTACCCCACTGTACTGTGACAGCCAGGGTGCCATTGCTCTTGCTAAGAACCCTGTGTTGCATGGACTCACGAAGCACATGAGGGTGAAGTGGCATTGGACGAGGAGCATGGTGACCGCGGGTGAAGTTGAGTTGCGCTACGTGAAGACCACGGGGCAGCCGGCTGACATGATGACCAAGAGGCTGGTGGAGCAGCAGCATTGGAAGTGTTGCAAGCTGACTGGGATGGCTCTGAACTAAGAGAGCAAGATCCTAAGGCCAACAATCCGAGGGGGAGTTTGTTGGTGCAACCCTACGGTTTGCACTCGGCTTGTTGTCCGTGTGCGTGCATGCGTGTGTGCATGGAATGGAATGAGTGCATGAAATATATATATATTTCATGCTTATAATAGTGTGTGAATGATGGGTCATGATGTCAAGTGTGTGTGTCAAGTCAATAGCGAATTATCGCTAGTCGCGTGTAACGTGGTCGTTTTGTGTGTCCCGCGTGGTTTCTATTTTGTCGTGCGCGGTTTCTATTTTGTCGCTTGTCGAACGTTCGGCGTGTCGCAGGTGTGTGCATCAGACCCATCAAGAACTCAAGGATGAGTTTGTGATGAAGAACCCGAGCCCTGGTGTCAACATTCAAGTAATCGCGAAGCCCGCGAAAAAGGGTACACCCCAAGATATTGAAGATAGTTACATTACTTTGTGTAGTGTAACATTTCACTTGGTGTAGGCCCTAGTGAAGGGTAGTTTCGAGACCCTTCGTGGTTGGGGACAGTGTGGCACTGTTCCACATCACTGTACCTCGGCTCTTGGGGTTTGTAGGAGCTGGGAGTCATTCCCAACTCGTAACTCTCCCTAACTCTTCCTATCTTGTGTTCTAAGACTATAGTGGCTGCCATAGTGCCGTTCGTTCAAACCGACGATGTGTCGTCAATACTTGGTGAAATCGTGCGATCTAAATTGCCTAGTGTAGGCGACAATAAGACGCTCCAGATCCAAGTTGAATCAAGTCATTTAAAGCTGTGACCAGAACGCTATGAACGTTTGAAGCCGCTGTGCAGAAATCCGACTGTGCACTCTATCTTTCGTTTTAGGCACATTGGAGCCTACTGTGGCTATAACATATGCTCGCCGTTTCGCATCACCGAGGATACTTGCATACTGGTGTGAGAAGGGCGACTGAACCCAACAAGTGTTTACTGGAGTCGGGGATGACTTTTCGCTGTAATTTGAACCAGTTAGGGTTTCTATTTACGGATAGGATCATCAGCAAACAACAACTGCGCATCGTGCATACACGATGGTCTCGACGCGCCGTTATGCCATAGGTGCTAGTGGGGTGACGTAAAGGGTGGACGAATGATCCGAACATGCCATAGCGTAGCGTAGGATAGAATGAGGGGCGGTGCGCGAGAAGTGAAGGTGGGGATTATTGAGAACGGAAACACGTTTAGTACATATTGATGGTAATGCGTGTAGTGGAGAACATGTTTGACAAATTGGTAGGCACGGTGGGGCGTGATGGGAAGTCGGGGGACCGCCTTCTTCTAGGGTCGAACCCGTAGGTTAGAACTCATGGCAGGGAACAGGTGTGGAGCATGTAGCCATGAGCTTGAGTCGGACAACTTACTGAGGATCCATCTTTGCTGCAATGACATGTGCAGGAACATGCTGCTTGAGAGGTTAGAGAGTCAGGCGGTCGAGGCGTTCGGAGGCGTTGGCGGCGTTGAGGAATGAACCGCATCATTCCGATAGTGAGTCTGCCCCGGGTAGCCCGCACGCTGCTGACTCGCTGCTCCGATATCTGAGAGAGTGCCCTGAACAAGCGGACTTCGTGCACGGGTATGTTTCTTTATCGGAAGACGGCTCCGTTTTGACAGTTGGCGAGTTGTTCAATACTCTGAACGAGTTGTACATGTTTTTCAAGGACGCTGATCTGTCTGACAGGGAGATAAATCGAGTGCTGCACATATTCAACCACCTGGGATACGATCCTACAGCAGTTCGGCGCTGGCAGAACGTCGCGGACGTTCGGCGGCATGGGGAGGAACACCAACCGGACGACATGGTGCTGTGGCTCAAGGCAGATATTGAGGTGCGGGGGTCTGGAGGAAGGTCGGAGATGCTGGAACTGCTGTACAAGGACATCAAGCTGGTGAGCGCTGGAATTTAATGACATTCCAGTACGGCGATAATGAGTATGATCATGATGAAGCTCTAACCAGATTTATCTGCCAATATTGTGGCAGATACCGCAAAAAATGGTGAGGACATATGTAAATCTGAGGGGGTTTGTCAGAAGGCCGCGGAGAGATCCTGAGGATACGGTGGACACATGACATTTCAGTACGCCCGACACAGGCACTTGGCTGGAAGATGCGCAGGCAAGTAGAGGAACTTGTTCCCGGGCGTCTCATGGGTGCACAAATGTGCGTAATACTGACAGTATTCATCCAATTGCGTCGATGACAGGCGGATCTACCGAAGGAGGATTCAATGGTGCTGGGTGTAATATCATACAGTGACAACACATACGCGTCGGGGAACGGACGCTTGCAGGCTTGGCCAATGCTTATGGGTTTGGTCAATGTCCCGGAGGAGTTACGATGGCGAGAGCCGGAGCACGCTCTAGTGGGTGTGCTCCCTTTTCCGCCAGAGTGGGCATCAGCGACAGAGAAGGTTCGGGTGTATCTTGAGGCGTATCGCATCGTGATGGGTCCGTTGATGCGAGAGAGCCGAGAGTACGTGCTCTGAATGCATGTGGTATGCCATGGGATGCGACGGGGTTAGTCGTCGGCTTCTAACAGCTATCAAGCCGTTACATTGTGCACGCAGAGGTCCGCTTCGATTCTTCGATGTGTCGGACGGGTGGGGAGGTGTGGTGAAGGCATATCCATGCCTATATGCATTTGTCGGCGACTATCCTGAAGGGTGTCGGGCCACAACAACAATGCAACAGGCTTCGCACAGACCGTGCTCGACATGCTACATCAAGAGGAAGCACCTTCATGACCTGTCAAACGAGTTTAGATTGTGAACGGTGAAGAAGGAGCGGCACGCGGCGGCGGAGATACTGAGCGCAACAACGGTGGACAAGGCTGCAGCGGCCTAGGCCAGGTGGTCTACGCATCCGATCACGGTATGCGCAAAATGTCCATGGGAAGCACGCAACAGTGAAGTGCTTCATTATGGGGAGACCCTGGCTCAACGTCGTTGATGCATCTCGTTGCGCGTTAGGTAGAGTCTGATAGCAGCATCCAATGTACAGAGCGTATTGGAGCGATGGAACTTCTCTGAGACGAAGTGGGGTAACGTCTTCTTGGCGGTTGTTGGCGACATATTGCATGTACTCGATTTAGGGGTGCTGGTGCATATGGCCACCTGTTTCATGGAGGGGAAGACGAAGGCCGAGATAAGAGGGTTTGATCGGTGAGTACACACAGTTTTCGTGCTTTGGTTTTTTATGTGGTACTACGTCCGTGGCCGATCTCACGGGAACAATGGCGTTGTGGTGCTTCAGTGTGCATGGTGCATGGAGCAGCTGCAAGTTTGGAGTGAAGGGCGACACAAGGAGTGTCTTAGTGCGCATTCCGGGTGGTTGCACCTTCTTCCGCAGCGGGGCGAATTACGCAGCTTTCGAGTACCGTGGCATGATGCAGGTTTTCCCGATTATCATTTTGGACCTGTGCGTGGGGCGCTCTGCGGAGGAACGGGACAAGAGAGATGCGGAGGTTCGTGCCTTTCGCTACTATGCGGTCTTCTACAAGTCTCTGCTGGTCGTGGCCAAGCAAACGCGGGTCAGAATCGCTATCGCAAGGCAGCATGGCATCTCGTGAGTGTACATGCAGGACATGTATATTTGAACTACGATTGGCCATGTTGATCACGGTTGTGCTGGAGCAATGTGCTGATTATGATGAGCCTACACGTACGTGCAGGTTGGTTGCTGCGCTGCATGCTGCGTTCCCGAAGCAGAAGTCGAAGTGGAACTTCGTGAAGCTCCACGAAGTCGTGCACCTTATTGACGGCATAGTCATGAGGGGTTTGCCGCACGAGTACTCGACGGAACTGTGGGAGCATACCCACAAGGGCACCATGAAAGGCCCCATGCGCGGAAGCAACTGGAAAGACATACCAAGGAGGATTGTCGAGGAGGAGACGTAGCGTGAGATCACAAGGGAAATAGCGGCGCTGTCGAGCGGTGGGAGAACATACTACATAGCACTACGAGAGGTACAGAAGGCTTCACCGTGCATGGTAGGGGGCATTTGTTAAAGGTACGCATGGAAGCGGATTGTGCGGAATTAAGCACGTGTCAAGTTTTCCTCCCATGCGTGCTCACTATCCACCACTCAGGCTGTGCGCAACATGAAGCCAGCGCTGACCCGCACCAGCAAGGCCATGTGTCTCATGACGGCCGACGATTCTCTGCACATGCTGTACAGGGAGACGGTGGCAAACAAGGTTGACAACATGGCGATACTCATGGCCGCGGAAGGCCTTAAGACTGCGCGTGTGTTGGTGAGATATCGTGTTAAGTTGTAAACCATGCGGGGGGATTCAGTTTTTAAGGTGGGTAGTGCGTTGTGTGTGGGGGGCGTACGTGAAGGGGTCACGTGATACAATATGATGTTCCCAATACAAACCCACCCATTTACGGCAGGTGCACACCGCAGTGGCCATCCCTAGCACGAAAGGGGGGTACTTGGTTCCTAAGGCGATGTTCGTGAAAGCAAGCCCGAAAGAGAACTGGTTCACCGACATTGCGATCCCGGGAGAGAGGGAGAAGGGGGAGGAGGATGAGTAGTGGTATGCACGGTGTCTCTGTATTTTCAGGGCGGTGAACGGCAGCGGGGAGGAGGGTGCGTACGTGTTCGTGAAGTATTACGAGGAGGAGGGGGTGTGTCCACAGACGCTTTGACACCAGCTGGTGCCTGGTCGGAAGGAGGCCACACACGGGATAATTGAAGTTGCATCGATCGAAAGAATTGTTCACGTGTGCAAGTCGTTTACCAATCCCAGAATGCTGCTACTCAATAGGTTTGCACTGATCGACTGATGTATTCTAACATTTTGCATGAGGCGGAACAAGAACAAGGTATCTGCGTTAACATATGTACATTAATAGCTTTTGGTGTCAGAATGAGGTGACATATGGCCGGTAACATGTTGTAACAGCATGTACAAAGTCACAGTTGTCACGCCAGAGTTGCGTAGGCGACACTGGAGTTTTGCTAACACTGGTGGCGCAGCAGGAAAAAGTCAGTCCCCTGACCCTGTATAAACATAAGCGCGTGTTTCATTATTAAAACACAAAAACGAATCGGCATATGAAGGTTCAAACTGTCGGGCTTAACCAGTATGGAAGAGAGAAAGAATCATCAAGTGCCATGTGGAGAGTGAAAAAAACAAATCTAATACTGTACCTGCATATAAAACACCTGACCCTGGCGTATTTAATCCATGAAATACAGGCAGTTCAAGAATTACCAAATTCAACGCAAGGAGACCAAGTGAGCCAAGTGGGCCATGAGAGACACATTTCTCTAGTCACTAAGCTCTCTGGTGACTGGTTGTGAGCAGCAGAGGCAACCGGAATCATGGGGCTGGAATAGGTAGCCTTGGGGGGACATTAGGAAATTGAGGATGATAAGGGACAGGGACAGGCCAAGGCCACTGACCTGACAGAAAGGGCACGACTACGTTGTGAACAGGGTTGGGGGGGAAGGGGGGGGGTTCGGGGAGGGAGGTTGGGGGAGAGGAGAGGAGAGGTGAGAGAGGGCAAGGTCAGTCAAGCAGTCTGGGACAAGGGAGGGGACAGTCCAAGATCACTGAAGCAGGGGGAGAAAGGTCACACGGCATCTCTGGTTGTGAGCAACTAGAGCAGCTGGAATAATGGGGGCAGCACGGGAGACAGGGCAAGGCTGTTGAAGTGGTTTGGGCGGAATTGGGAACACGGCAGGAACAGATCGCGTGCTCCTGCTCAGCGCGCAAGGCCGCTGAAAGGAATGGACGCAACTGGCATATGAGGGGGAGGAGATGGAGGTAAGTGAGACGGGCGAGGGGAAGTGGGATGGGATGGGATACGTGAACAGAACCAGGGGAAGTGAGAAGGAAGAGAGAAGGGAAGGGGCGAGCGGAGCAGCGGGAGGACAGTGGCTGAGGACAGCAGGAGGTCGGAGAGTGAGAGTGGAGATAGAGTAAGTGGACATGCCTAGGGAGCTGGTAAGTTGGGATGGGTGGATGATGATAATGGGGAATGCGGGGTGAGGGACGGGGGGGGGGGGGATGAGAGGTGAAAGATCGGGGGGGGAGTGAGAGGTGACAGACGGGGGGGGGAGTGAGAGGTGACAGATGGGGGGGGAGTGAGAGGTGACAGACGGGGGGGAGTGAGAGGTGACAGATGGGGGGGGAGTGAGAGGTGACAGACGGGGGGGGAGTGAGAGGTGACAGACGGGGGGGGGGGGGGGTAGAGGTGACAGACCGGGGAGGAGAGAGAGGTGAAATCGTTATGAGCAACGAGGGGCGGAATGATGGGTAATAGGAAGAGGTGAATGAGGGGTGAGCAGAAGAGGGGAATGAGGGGTGAGCAGAAGAGGGGAACGCCTCAAAACACTTCTATCATCGGGTGCGTGAGGGGCCAGGGAAAGGGGGAATGTGGGGTGTGCAACGGGGGGAACGGGAGGGAATGAGGGGTGAATAACGGGGGAAATGGATGGTGAGCAGAAAGGGGGAAATGAAGGTGGTTGAGCGACGGGGGGGATGGGGGGTGAGCGATAGCGGAGAAATGAGGGTGAGTTAATGGGGAAAACAAGGGGTGAGTGAAAGGGGGGGAAATGAGAGGTGAGTAAAGCAGGGAAAGGAGAGGTGAGCGAAGGGGGGACGAGGGGGAAAGAGACAGGGAATGTGAGGTACTGGGGGCCGAGCGACGGAGGGAACTGAGGGGTGAGCGACGGGGGGAAACGAGTGGAGAGCGACGGGGGGAAACGAGTGGAGAGCGACGGGGGGAAACGAGTGGAGAGCGACGGGGGGAAACGAGTGGAGAGCGACGGGGGGAAACGAGTGGAGAGCGACGGGGGGAAACGAGTGGAGAGCGACGGGGGGAAACGAGTGGAGAGCGACGGGGGGAAACGAGTGGAGAGCGACGGGGGGAAACGAGTGGAGAGCGACGGGGGGAAACGAGTGGAGAGCGACGGAGGGAAACGAGTGGAGAGCGACGGGGGGAAACGAGGGGGTAACGACGAAGAATATGAGGTAAGCGAGAAGGGATGCGGGGTGAGCGAAAAGGAAATGCGAGGTAAGTGACGGGGGGAGCACATGGCTGATGCGCGACGAAGCGTAAACGACCGGAAAGCGCGAGATGCGGATGAGCACTGAGCGCAAGCGCAATGAGGGGTGGGCGCAACCGGCGCAATGAGAGGAAAATCAGAACGAGGGAGATTAGGAAATGGGGTGAGGGGTGAGCGGCGGGGGAAAAAGGGATGAGCGTGTGAGGGAGATCCGAACCCAGAAGCCCTCCTGCGGGCCTGATGCCGCGGAAGACATCCCTCCGAAACCCTAACTGCCTGGCAATATGGCGAAACATGAGGGCGTGGGCGGAGGGAGGGAGGGGAATCTGGCGAAAGGGGATGAACGTAGTCTGATCGTGCTCCTCTGAAATTATGGCGTAGAGACGTACGCCACGCGTGCGCGTCACTAGCGCGAATCATTGGAGACAGCGCGTGTCGCGGAAACATAGGGATGTGCGCGCTGTATATTGAGGTACGAAATTTCTCTTGTAACCGCTAACAACGCAATCCCTCAAGAATAGAGCTGCTTCGCGAAGGCTCGGTTGTACGAAATCGGCAACAAACTAATCGCAATTTAATAATCAGTAAGCAGCACCTGGCAGATACTTCCTACCTTTCACAACGCCACTACTCGCTGAGGCGGAACGCTCTATGACATATGGCGGAACTGGCTAACTACGATCAACGAGAGGAAGATGATACAACAAAGTTGCTTGGGAATCGAGCAAGCGAGGCACAAAGGCAACAACGAGATCTGAGCAGGTGGTGGTGTACCAACCAACCGAAACACTATCTCCCCTCTGCCCGAATTTTCTTTCTCTCGGATTTCGACCCTTCCCATCTCCGTTCCTGATTGGGTCTCGAAGATTTTGTTCATCCCAACCCCTTCCTCCCGTTGCCCGAATCTTGATTTGACACCACCAAAACTTCTTGCAGTCAATGGACATTCTTATTCTCTACTCATGCCGTCCCGCACCTCACGCCAAAAGTTCAGTCTGGATTATAACCTGTGCCACGTGACCTGCCCGTGACTTAGAACCTCCTGAGGCGAGAAACTTCATCTCGCTACCTCACCCCCAATCGGATCAAACATTTGAATCTAAGAGAACCGAAACTAACCTGAAAGTGTTCTTCTCATACTTGCAACCACAACGAATCAAATTCAAGCAGAAACAACCACAACGGGTATGACCTCGTTATGCCCTTCCCTCCCAAAACAGCTCTGACTCATCTGGGTCAAACCAAACCAATTTTTTGGCGCATTCATCTAGGTTGTGGAATGGGCCCACCGCTGCCTTCCCTCCCTGGCACCCACCACTGTTCTGACTTGTCTAGTCAGACCAAATTTTGCTGCCTTCCCTCCCTGCCATCCACCACTGTTCTGACTTGTCTAGTCAGACCAAAATTTGACAGTGAGTGGTACAGAAGCAAGCGATTCGCTGCAAGTTGCGTCCCTTCATATTCAGTTTTGTTTCATTCTCAACTTAGAAGACTCGAAGACCACTACACGGAGCACAACAGGCGCCATCTCGACCAGAGGTGTTTCCACATCATGTCTTTCAGGCTACAGAAGAACGCGCGCGCGTGAAGAAAAGACAGAGGCGTGAGGCGTTTCCCTCGTGCCTTTCAGGCAAGCGAAGACAAGAAGAAGAGAAGACCAGAGGCGTTTTTCCATCGTGCCTTTCAGGCACTCGAAGTCCAGAAGAGATCTCTTCGAAGAGAAGACAGAGGCGTGTTTCCCTCGTGCCTTTCAGGCAAGCGAAGACCAGAAGAGAAGAGAAGGTAGAGGCGTTTTCCCTCGTGCCTTTCAGGTACACAAAGAACCGCGGCAGTCCCTATCACTTTCCTATCTCCTATGTTTCTTCTCCTCCCCCCTCAGATCACGGGAGGAGGAGCACCACGGTAGTTCTTCTCCGCCAATAAAGGTGCTCTCTTCCTCCTTTGCTTTCAGTCTTTTTTTTTCTTTTTTTTTGTCTTGTTGTTGTTCTTTATTTTTCTGTTTTCAACTAACTTTCTTATGGTTTTTTTAATTCTGCGCTGCAGGTTTAGCATGGAGCCGCGGAGGAAGCTATCACCCTCCCCTTCTGTCTCTTTCTTCTCCTCCCCCTTCAGATCACGGGAGGAGGAGCGCCACGGTAGTTCTTCTCCGTCAATGAAGGTACTCTCTTCCTCCTCATCGCGAAAAAGGACTTGCCAGAAAGCTGCGGGAAAGTTGCAAAAAGGATACTTTTTGGATACCTTGGTTTTGCAACTTTCCAGTGATGGTCAAATGTTGCAGAAATCGTGGTTGCGGGAAAGTTGCGAAAAAGTTGCATTCCTGCAACTTTCCCGCAACACAACCGCAACTTATTGGACAATCTTTGGACACGTTGTGTATACATTTCAGTCACATGTATGCAGTTTCACCACCTGCCACGTGGCATGCGTACAGTTTCGACTTCGAAGTGAACGTACGCCGGTACGTTCGCGAAGATATTTTGCCACGTCAGCTACGACCAATCAAACAAGCTGTGCGAACGTGGGAAAATTGATTTTAACAGGCCGCCGAATTGTCTGAAATCGGAGCACGCGTTTTAGTTACAGGTGTGTTTAAAAGTATTCAGTTTATACACTATATGTATTCTCTTGCACATTTGCATGCATACTTATCAGCATACACAGAGCACGATCTAGGCGAAAAACCAACACAGCTAATGCAACGACTACAGATCTTCAGGTCTCAATGGCAGATGAATATAGGGCGAAATCACGCTTCGTTTGCGGGCCTGCAAACAGAGATACGACATAGTGTTAGACATGGGTTAGTAGTCAGTAATTGTTCCCTACCTCACTGACCTACCGCCCGCGGGCCTTGAATTGAACTGATAACATTGCCATGAACAAGATTGACAACTCTGCGAAATCCCTGCGAAAAAAAAAAAAAAAAATGTATATATATCTCGTGGCAGCCACTGACTCTGCAACGGTCTTGGTACCACACAGGAGAAGACAGCTAAACGTTAGCGTTAGAGGCTGGATGGTATATAACTCGATACGAGCATGGGGAAGAAGCCACGACGATTTAAGAGATTTGCAAGCGGAGGCAAAGCGAGACCGAAGGCCTTCCCGCATGCAGAGAGCGTGCCGACGATCTGTGTATTGGGTGGATATGAAGCGGGAACATCAATGTAACTGATTAAAGTGGCACGGTGCAGCGCAGTTCAATACAAGAGAAAATGTATCTGCATTCATTGCGGGAAGAACGAGAGGAAAACGAGAACTGAAGAAGCCTAACAAGTGCGAATAAATGACAAGTGAGGATCACAACAGGAGTGAGGAGAATCGTTTGTAAAAAAAATCACGCTTTCAGCGCATAACACGGCGCTTCCGCTGCCGGGCAACGCGCTTTACGGCGCACCGTTCGTAGGTAGACGGGTGCTGAGTCCGCGGCGATTCGCGCGCAGAACGTCCTCTGCGTGGGGAGCGCAAGTCGATGAGCTGTATATGGGACGGGAGGTAGAAAAGAAGGGGACAGATGCAGGCTGAGACGGTAGATCTGGACAGATAGTAGCTTGAATACATACTTCCTATACTGATTATTACACACACAGAAGGAAGAGCATACGGTATACGCTAGTTGATGCGTGAGGGGATATTCAGAGGCACGATATGCAGGCTGGACTGGAAGAATAAGCTGAGAAAGTTGTGTGACCAATGAGCTACGCAACTAGCGTGTTGTGTGAATACGAAAGAGAGATGCTTCTAGAGCTCCAAAGTGTGATGATGTGTCTTCACGGATGCCGTAGATTTCTGGTACTAGCATACATCGCACCAGTAATTGGTTAGTAAAAAATCATGAAGGTGGGGATAGCTCAATTCCGGTTACCTAAGGTGTGATCCGGGAAGCCACGTCACTTGAACAGAATCTGAACACTTACATTGATTGGGTGTGACATGGAACTGTATGCCAGCTGCCAGTTCCGATTCTGGGTTGTGCCTTCGCGAGCCTCGTCTGAGGTTGTATCCCAGTTACTGTGCTCGCCACGTTCGACAATGCCTGCCTGATTCGTGCTGTAGTGTTCATCGATCATACACCAGCAAAGGGGACTCCCGAGATTTGGTCGGACGAAGGTGTACTGTTCGGTGAAGATGTTTCAAGTTTGATGTGTGAAATTCGCGGCTCGGTAAACCCACGTATACAAAATTTGCGCCCCGGCTGACCCACGTAGCTCATGTTCGCGGCTCGGAAGCCAGATTGTATCCGAAATTGGTGCATGTTGCGGTTTTCACTCAGTGCTTTTCGGATACTTTTCAGGTAGGTTTCTGCAACTTTCCTGCAGCTTTCAGACTTAAACTCGATTTTGAGCCAAACCCTTTTCCGCGAGGCTCTGCTTTCAGTTTTTGTTGTTGTTTCTGTCTTGTTGTTCTTTATCTCTCTGTTTTTGACTAACTTTCTTATGTTTTTCTCTTCTGCGCTGCAGGTTTAGCATGGAGCCGCGGAGGAAGCTATCATCCTCCCTTCTTGTCTCTTTCTTCTCCTCCCCCTTCAGATCACGGGAGGAGATCAACGGATAAGAAGATTCTACTCCAAAGTGAAGGTGATAACTCGGACTTTTCCTCGTTTTGTTTTTGTTTTGTTGTTGTTTATGTTTCTGTTGCTTTTTTTTTTTTTTTTTTTTTTTTTTTTTTTTTTTTTTTTTTAAATCTAACTTCCTATTTGGTTGCTTCCTCTATGATGCAGGTTTAGCGAGGAGCGCGGCGTCTGCTATCACCTTTTCCTTCTCTTTCTTCTCCTCCCCCAACAGATTACGGGGGGAGGCACGCGGCAGCGGACAAGCAGCCATCTTCGACAATGAGGTGTAAACTCTCTTCATGCTCATGTTTCTGTTTTTGTTTGCAGTCGTTTCTTTTCGTTTTGTTTTAGTTCTTTTTTATTCTTTTGTTTTGCGTTTCCTGCTGCTGCGATCGTATCACCTTCTCTTCTCTCTTCCACCCCCAGGTCGTGCAGAAGAACAGCAGCTGTGGAGTTACTGTGACAAACGGAACGTTAGGCGAGTTAGATCCGGTGACGCACGAACTGACAGACCGTTAGAACCCGCGACCTGGCGACGTGCGAACTGACAGACGCGTTAGATCCCGCGACATGGCGACGTACGAACTGACATACGCGTTAGATCCCACGACATGGCGACGTGCGAACTGACAGACGCGTTAGATCCCACGACATGGCGACGTGCGAACTGACAGACGCGTTAGATCCCACGACATGGCGACGTGCGAACTGACTCGCCGACCGACATACCGAACGTATCATGGACCCATTACCTGGCCCCACTTCTTCGGCTGCTCCTGAAGCAACAAGCGGCTGGAGGTTCTTCTTTCGGATGGCATCGACAACTTGAGGTGTCCTGCCGGATGGC
This sequence comes from Closterium sp. Naga37s-1, assembly GCA_947471745.1. Classification (NCBI taxonomy): domain Eukaryota; kingdom Viridiplantae; phylum Streptophyta; class Zygnematophyceae; order Desmidiales; family Closteriaceae; genus Closterium; species Closterium sp. Naga37s-1. The sequence continues at coordinate 4,632,256 of CANJKZ010000713.1, read as the reverse complement.
AGTTTAACAATAACGTTTTGCCCTCTTTTCCAACAGGTGCCCCAGACGATTGACCTCCACCTCAACGCGGTGTCTGGGTGTAACGTTAGGAGCTTGCTCCTAGCGGCCAAGAGGGGTCAAGAAGATGTCAGAAGGCAAGCTGAGTGGAGTACTGACAGTTGGAAGCTTAGGACTTCCTACATTCTGTGGTTTATATTGTTTGGTATGACATGCATTATAAATATGAGACTTTCGATCATTCTTATATTATCCTTGATTTTGGATTAGTCACTCAAGCTAAGAATGCCAGCCATGAATTCGTGTGACCTCTGCCATGGTGCTAGACTCACATCTTCGAGTTTGCTTTTTGACTAGGAAATCTGTGCACACCTCGTACTCTAAGCGAAGCATGCCAGCCACTCACGATCATCCAGTTTTGTTGCGCGCCAAGCAAGCAACCTGTCAGTAGCGTACAGTATACAAAGCTTTGGGAGGATCCAGTGCGGTTCCTGTATGCTTCGGGAGGATCCAGTACAGTCAGTGATTTTCCCGCGCATTTTCGGAAGACCCAAAGTACGTCGTTCAGTTCCATGTGATTATTTTCTTTCGCACGCTGTACCTTTGCAAAACTATGTTCTGAAGAACATAGCATCTCCACGAATGAACATTGTTGTGCATTGTACACGGTACTGGTGTTCAGTATAGCGGTTCCAAGCTCCATTGTCCATGTGTAGCGGCTGCTAGTGTTTTAGCCACTCAAAGCTGGCGGTTTCAAGTTTCGAGTTTCACATGAATATCAACTCTCAGTCTAGGATTAAGGTTCACGTGAATATCAAGGCAGCCTCGGAACCGCCAGCAGTAGTAGCCATAACGAGCGTATGTGGGCATACTGTGAAGGACATAGACTATTCTTTAGGCAGGGCCTCAGATTTCAGGAATTTTACCCTGATTTCCTGAAGTTTGACCCCAGTTTTTTTTTGTGACCCTGATCTATCAGCCTTTTTCTTTTTACAACCCTGATGAATCAGTGTTTTATGTTTCCAAGGACTGATTTTCCAGTGTTTCCTGTTTGACGACACTGACGAATCAGTGTTGTATCGGAGACGACCCTGAAACCAAAATCTCCGTGATGCTCGCTGTTTTGCGCGCCGTCATCATTCATGTACCCACCCTGCACCGACACCACCATGCGGCTCGCCCAGATACAGCTGAACGGGGTATTTCGTGCTGGGTAGGCAAAACGGCGCAAAGAGATTGGCTGTCCAAGCTGATCCAAACGGCGCAAAGAGATTCGCTTTTTTTAAGTTATTTTAATTGTGGCTGTAGATTCACTGATCAGTGTTTTCTTACAAGGCACCCTGTTTGATCAGTGTTTCTTTTTCAACAACCCTGAGAAATCAGTGTTTCTCCACAGGCAACCCTGATGATCAGTGTTACAGCCCCAAGGGACCCTGAGTGCTCAGGGTCACCCAAAACGAATCTGAGGCCCTGTCTTTAGGTCAGTCTTGTCAATTTGTCGATCTATACTCCGAGTCCGTGAGTCTTTGCCGTTCAGTGACTATTTATGTGAGCAATTAATTGATAACCATTCTTACTCCTTCGGTTCTTGCTTTCGCTATAAACAGATGTATAAGCAAAATGTCAGATTGCTGGAATGCGGGTGCAATTATCGCGACCGTCTTTCTTCCACCTCTGGGAACCTTCATGAAGAAGGAGTGCGGATACAAATTCTGGGTACGGAATATAAATTTCCCCGCTGACATTTCCGGATGGACGTGTAGTAGCTTTTTTCTTTTGTTGCGGGAGCCCACGTCGATAGGGTCGATCATCCTACTCTATGATTCATGTGCAGATCTCTATTCTACTCACACTCTGCTTTTGGATCCCTAGAATGATTTACTCTGCGTGGGTTGTTGCCCAAAATTGAGTTCTTTCCTTCGTGCACGCTGCTGCTTCGTTTTTGGTAGCTCGAGGTCGAGTATCGAGTTGAGTCTGTCTGGCTGTTCTGTTTTGCGCAGAATTCGAGTTGAGGCGATGAGACCAATGCCAGGTCACTGGAGTGCACATGTACATACTTACCAGCATTCCCAGCATGTATACATTCCCAGCATGTGTGTGGTGTAAGTGACAAGGGTCAACTGATGTTGGTTATTTTCAAGTTTTCAACACAAATTTGGCGGTGGACTATACGTTTTGCGTAGAGCCTGTCCCTGTGTGTGTGGCGAGGGAGAGGGAATGACACAAGTGTTATGCGCTGCTACTACCCGTCTCTCGCGCTCAACGTCGCTTACAAGGTCAGTCCGCTAGAGGGCTATGCGGTCAATTTGGTTTATGCGGTCTATGGGACTGTGAAGAGTCTCGTGTGTGTGGCGCCTGTCGGATTGTGTGTGTGGCGCAGACAGTTTGCGGGCATGCAATCCGTTATAGTGGCGCTCTGGCGGATTGTAAACCAGGCGACACTCACGTCTCGTGGGTGTGGCGCCTGTCGGATTGTAAGCCACTGTTACCTGTCGCCTGTGCTCAACTTCGCATCACTATGCCCTATTTCTCTCCCTGAACCCCCACCCCCTCTGTTACCCCCTCTGTTCCCCCCTCTGTTCCCGCCTCCGTGCCCTCTCCGTCCCCTTGTCTTCCACCCTGCCTTCTCTCCCATCCGCAGGACTACTATCGCCCCGTCTCACCTTCTCACAGAGCCTTCCGCCACGCGAATCGCAGCAGGAAACGTCCTGGCAGGCGCAGCAGCAGGAGCCTCCTAGTCACGTATCCTCTAGGTGACTTTGTTAAATAGACTAAGTAGTCGGGCCTAGGCTTAGGAGCCTAGGCCACAGGAAGACTACGACGAGGCACCAAGTACGAGCGAGAGTTGTACAGAAACAAGAATTGAGAAAAGGATGATGGGACTAGCAAGCAGGTTGGTACAAATAGCAAACCCTAAAGGGCTGTACTCACTATTGAGTACCCCACTGCAGGCTAGACAAATAACATACTTTGACACACCCCCATAGTCAAAGTGGGGTATAATCAGCAGAGCAAGCAGTCATAGAAATAGTTCACAATGATAAGTAAAGCTAGAGGCTATCACAGAGGGCAAGTGAGGAGGAGGAGAGACTGTGGGGGAGAGAAGATGGGAGGCGACTACTGAAGCTGCAGACACACAGGAGCTGCTGGCTCAGTGGCTACCGAAGCAAGGACCCGGACTACAGGAGTAACTGGCTCCACGGAGATTGTAGCCTCCTGACTGGAGCAACTGACCCACAGGCGACTGGCGACTACCGGAGATTGTAGCCTCCGGACTACTGGCGCTGCTGGCGACACGACGGCCGCCTCCACTCAACCTCCCCCAGCTGCCCCACGCCCCTATCACACACCCCCTGCTGCACCCCTAGCTCCACTCCCACGACACCCCCCTTAAACCCTAAACCCTAGGCTCCCACACACCCACCCCCCTCAGCGACAGCTGCAGCAGTGGGAGACGAGGGAGGAGGAGGAGCAAGGGGAGGAACGCATAACCGCCACCCCCACACCCGTCACCCCCATGCTCGGCACCCCACACCCCCACCACCGCGGAATGCACGGCGGAATGGGAGCAATGGGCAGCACGGGGGGGGGGGGGGGGGGGGGGACGGGACGGGCTGCAAGGACGGGCCGCGGGCTGCCGCAGGGGCGGCTCGCGCTGATCCTGGGGCGGCTGCTGCAGGTGCGGGCTGCTCCAGGGGCGGCTGCTGCAGGTGCGGGCTGCTCCAGGGGCGGCTGCTGCAGGTGCGGGCTGCTCCAGGGGCGGCTGCAGCAGGTGAAAGGTAGGAGGGAGGGGGAGGAGGAGCGCGGCCCCCAGGGCGCCCCGACGGGCGACGAGAAAGGGAGCTGCGCGGGCCCCCGAGAGCGCCTCGACGGGCGACGGGAGGGGACCGCGCACGGGCCCCCGCGGTCGCCACGACGGGCGACGGGAGGGGAAGCCGCGCAGGCCCCCGAGAGCGCCTCGACGGGCGACGGGAGGGGACCGCGCGCGGGCCCCCGTGGTCGCCACGACGGGCGACAGGAGAGGAGGCCGCGCGGGTCCCCGAGAGCGCCTCGACGGGCGACGGAAGGGGACCGCGCGCGGGCCCCCGTGGTCGCCACGACGGGCGACGGGAGGGGAGGCCGCGCGGGCCCCCGAGAGCGCCTCGACGGGCGACGGGAGGGGACCGCGCATGCCCCCCAAGGGCACCACGACGGGCGCCATGGAAGGGTAAACCGCCACGCACCCCGAGCACGCGGCGGGCAGAAACCCTAATTTCGGCGCCGCGCACCACGGGGCGCGCGGCGGACAGTGCGGTAGCGGAAGCAGGTGGTGGGCCCATACACAGGAAGGCGGCAGACATGCCGCCCTCTGATACCATGTTAAATAGACTAAGTAGTCGGGCCTAGGCTTAGGAGCCTAGGCCACAGGAAGACTACGACGAGGCATCAAGTACGAGCGAGAGTTGTACAGAAACAAGAATTGAGAAAAGGATGATGGGACTAGCAAGCAGGTTGGTACAAATAGCAAACCCTAAAGGGCTGTACTCACTATTGAGTACCCCACTGCAGGCTAGACAAATAACATACTCTGACAGACTTTTGAGTCGACTCAAAAGTCGGCAGGCGCAGCAGCAGGAGCCACGAGCCTCGTAGTCACGTAACCTCTAGACGCGGCGCACACGCGTCTGGCAACCGGCACGCGCAGGCAATTTGCATGTACGCAATCCGTTATAGCGGCGCTCTGGCAGGCGGAGGGGATCAGAGGGGATGGGAGGCGATAGTGCCAAGCCAAGCAGCTGCTGTTGAAGGGTTGTGGCGGAGGAGGAGGGGGACGAGGATGAGGGGGAACGTGAGCAGGCGAGGGGGGAGAAATGGGTGGGGCAAACATTGTGGCGATGAGAGGAGAGAAGGGGACAGCTGGAGAAGAAGATGGGGTTGGGAGCAAGGATGGGCCGGGGGGGGGGGGGGGTTGGGGGGACGTGCAGGGGGGGTTCACTGGGAGGGCTCGCAGGCAGGGGACTAAGAGGAGGGCGGTGACGGGCGGTCGAGCATGTCTGGCAGAAGCAGGGCCAGGTAAGTGGCAAGAGAGCAAAGGCAGATGAATTCTGTCCTTTCCTTCATCTACTTTCTCTTCTTCCCCTTCTTTCCTCTTCTTCCCCTTCTTTCCTCTTCTTCCCCTTCTTTCCTCTTCTTCCCCTTCTTTCCTCTTCTTCCTCAACCCCCCTCTCGCCACATTGTCAGCACTACAGTGGTTGCGTCTCTGTCTATTATTGTCCTGTTCTTGTTTCAGTCTCTGCACTCCCCCCCCCCTCTCACCGTCCTGCACTCTCTTGTCCTTTCTCTCCCCTTCCCCCTCGTCCTTCCCGCCCCCACCCCCCCTCTCGTTTCCTCGTCTATCCAAAACATTTTGTCAAAACGAGTGACTGGAGCAGCTTCAACCTCTTCTCAGACACGCTATGTGCCCCCCATGCATCTGCCTCCGTATCCGCCCCCTCCTTCCCCTTCCACCCCTCTTCCCCTCCCCTTCCCTCTTTCCCTCTCACCGTGTGTCACGGAACGAGTGACTGGAGCCACTCCAACCTCTTTTCTGACACGTCAGCGGACTGCGATTTCAGCGATGACGAGGATTACAGTGATGCTGACAAGGACGGGCACAGCGCGTTTGGCGGCAAATCACGCGCCACCAAGTCGGCGTCACGCCAGGACGGGTCGAAGAAGTCTGCGTGGTCGAACGCGCTCTCATCTAGGTGTGCTGACGTGGCATGGGGTGGGGCATGGGGTGTGGCATTGGGTGGGAAATGGGGTGTGGCATGGGCGGCATGGGGTGGGACATGGAGTGTGGGATGGGCTGTGGGATGGGCTATGGGTGCGGAGATAACTGCAGCAACGGGAGCTAGACTACGGGCTAGGCACGGGTGCTCGCGTGATCTCTGCGTTCCTTAGTCCTTTGCTTGTGTGTTCTCTGCTTGCACATTCACGGGGAGATTTTGCAAGAGTTTCACTAGCAAAGATTGACAACAATGGATGCAACAACATTGGCATTACAGACTACATCAGAGCTAGCTAGGCTGCTGGTCGACCTCCAGCGCAGCATGGTCGACCGCGCTCCAGCGCAGCAGCGCTCGCACCGCTCCAGCGTTGCAGAGTAGCGGTTTGCCAACGTTGCAAGTCCACGGTGTGCCAACGCTGCAGCAAGTCGGCTGCACAGCGTTGCACCCGCAGGACAGCGGTGCACCTGCTTCGCAGATGCGTGCAGCTGGTTAGTGCGCCACTCCTCATCACGTGCACAGCGCAGACGCCTGGCAGACTCCACGCCAGCGACTGCGCCCACCAGCCACGTCGACCTCGAGATACCACCCCCGAGGTCGGCCTCGCAGACTCCACCCCGGCGACATTCATGCATGTCGCCCGGGTATCCCGGTCGACCGGGCAACTACGCCCGGTCAACCAGCACAGTCCGTAGCCGGCCACCAATGCCCGGCGTCCCCAGTCCGGCGTCCAGGCGCCTAGGACGCCGTCCAAACCCCCAGGTCGGCGTCCAGACGCCCAGGACGCCGTGCAGACCTCCAGAGCAGCGTCCAGCCTCCCAGGACGCCGACCAGACGATCAGGTCGGCGTCCCAGGCTCCTAGGACGCCGTGCAGACGCCTAAATCGGCGTCTGGCCTTCCAGGACGCCGTGCAGGCGCCCACGACGCTGACCAGGCGCCCGGGTAGTCGTGCCGACGCCCAGGTCGGCGTACAGCTTCCCAGGACGCCGTCCAAGCGTCCAGGACGCCAACCAGGCGTCCAGGACGGCGTCCTCCTGCTCAGCGCCCTCCAGCTAGGCGCCCTCCAGCTCGGCGCCCTTGCAGTGGCCCCTGTGCCCACTGCTGCAGGTCGGCTGTAACCCCCGCACATCCGACCACGAGGTTGACTCCGCCCAAGCGAGGACGGGGCCAAACAACACTCCCGTTGACAATGGGATGGGGTGTGGGATGGGCTATGGGATGGGGTGTGGGATGGGGTGTGGGATGGGGGTGTTGTGGGTGTGGTTTCTTCCCTTATCATAGCATTTTATCTGATGGCTGTCAGCCCATTTCTCCTGGTGCAATCTTTCTCTCTTTGCTTTCCTTTTTTCACCTCCTGCTTTTCTGCCCCCATCTAGTATCTCTCTTCTTATTGCTCTTTCTCTCCCTCATCCCTCACACTTCCCTCTCTCCTTCCTTCTTCTCAACACTACCTCCTCAATCCCGCCTTATGGAGGATGACGGAGAGGGGAATTTGGACTATGGGGTTATGGAGGATGATGACGTGGCGATGGGTGATGCCAGCCTGGCATCTGGTGGTGGCGGTCTTACTGGTGCTGGTGGTGGTCGTCGTGGTTCGAAGCGGCATCGTGATGGGGGTGCAGAGGGGGAAGGGGAGGATTCGGGGTTCGAGTATACAGAGGATGGAAAGATAGTTGTCCCGGATGAGACCGAAGGGGGTGAGGGTGGTACGGGTAGGGGGAGTGGGAGGAAAGGAAGAACCAGGAAGGGGTGGGCGCAGGGGGGGATGACAGAGAGGGGAATTCGGACTATGGGGATATGGAGGATGATGACGTGGCGATGAGTGATGCCAATATGGCATCTGCGAGGGCTGCTGAGCTGGCGTTTGGCCGGCGGATCCACAGCGGAGGAGGGGCAACAGGAGGAGGAGGTGAAGGAGGAGAAAGAGGGGTTGCTGGTGCTGGTGGTGGTGGTGGCAGGAAAAAGGCTAAGGTTGATTCAGGCCAGGCCATTCCTTCTGGTAAGGATAAACGTGGCGGGAAGAAGCAGACTGGTAGTGGTAGCGGGTGGTCTTATACAGGGGATGGACATGCCGCAGGCAGCGGGCGGCGTGCGGGAGGCGATGTGAAGAAGGAAGGGAAGCTGGAGCCTCACGCATACTGGCCGTTGGATGCAAAGATGCTCAATCGGAGGGCTGGGAAGCTGGCAGCGGCACGGAGGGGAATGACCAGTGTGATGGGGGCGGGGGGGAAGAAGGGGGGAGGGGGAGCGGCAGGGCCCTCGCTATCAGACATTTTTGTCTGTTTTTCTGAGAAATCAGACAGATTTTTTTTCACTCATCTGATTTTCAAGAAATGGGTTTATTATGCCGCCTGATGGGTCAGAAATGGTTTTTAGTTTCCATCTGTTCTATCAGACACGTGTTTTCTGTATCGTCTGAAATCGAAACATAGCATATCGCGATTTCCAGTGGTGTGAAGGGAATCTCTGCCGTGACAGTGCATGGATCACTGATGTGACAGGTTGACTCGTTGTGTCAGGGCGAAGTGTGAACCCCTCTTGTGATAGGGCGAATGTGGTGTGAGGTGAAGGGGCGAATGTGGTGTGAGGTGAAGGGGCGAATGTGGTGTGAAGGGGCGAATGTGGTGTGAAGGGGCGAATGTAGTATGACAGGGCGAATGTGCCCTTCGAATGGATGTGACAGGCGAGAGAGAAGTTCGACTCAATTTTTTTCCCACGCGCATCCACACACTCGTAACTCTGTATTGATTGGTCAGACAAGGTTTTTGAAAATTTTGGTCAGACGGGCTCGTCTGATGCATCAGGGGGGTTCAAAACCTAGCGAGGACCCTGGGGAGCGGGTGGGGGAGCAGGAGGAGGGAAGGGAGGGATGGGGAAGAAGCAGCACAAGGGGCACAAGGGGAAGGGGAAAGGAAAGACGTAGATCCAAAAGAGATGAGCATGGCGCCTAGGCTTGGCCTTGGGCCTTTTTGTTGGGCTTTGGCCTTGGCGTGGGTATGAGTGTGGGCTGTGTGGCACAGCCCAGCCCCACACATCCCTGCCCAGTCATCATTTTTCTATTCCCTTTTGAGACCTTAGATTACGCATAGTGCCCTTTTCCATGCGAGCACATCACGATTGCGTTTGTCCAGGCTGCTGCTTTATAAGTAGTGTTGGCTGCTGGATGCATTGGGGAAGTGTAGTACCATAGCAGTGGACCAGTCTACCGATGAGCTGTCCATGAAACTGCTGCTTAATTTTTGCGTAATGTTGGCTGCAGGATGCATTGGGGAAGTTGCGAAGTACCAGAAAAGGCATTGCAGTGGATCAGCCTGTCGAAATAGTTTTCTTCTCGAGGAGGCTGGAGAATCACGAAGGAATGCACATAACATGGTCCTTGTCAGCCTAGTGTCCGGCATATTTGAGACTACCATTTATGTGTTATGAAGAGTCTTGCCGTGATGACACATAGAGTTTTGATATATTTCAATTCAATCAATGACCCCTGAAACGTGAAGCGCACGCACGACCAACATTGATTTGTTATCAATATAAACAATCAATGGGCACAAGAGAGTGACGGAAGATTCTGGTGCCAGTGGGGTGGGATGTGGTAGGGAGGTGAGAGAAGTTTGTCCTACAAGGTACGATTGTAGTGACGTTGGGTGTCAAACGGTGGACCCCTGAAATGCTGAGCGGTAGCTACCGTACAAACGGCCGGTGGAGCAAAGACCCCTTCAAGTGTTGGTTGGACTCACAAGTGCAGGTTGAGACATTCGAAAGTGCTGGTGGGAGGGCACTCCTGGTTTGGTGTGATGGTAGCGAGGTGTTGCTAGCTGGTTGGTTGGTAAGGGCTCATTCCGCTCTTGACACAAATGTCTCAATCGCGTCATCCAACCTCTGTACCAGTCTGCACCGCATTAAACCTAAGTGTCGAACATTTCCACCGCACTGCATCTCTTCGATTGAGACGCGAGGCCTTTGTGACGTGCTTCAGGAATGTACCCTAAGTCGATCTTTCCTCACCCATGCAACGCTGATTGTCCATGCATCATGTGTCCTTTGGAGTACAAGCCATTCGGTAATGTAGGAATCTTTAATGTGAAGTTTTGTACCGTATGTGTAGAACAGGGCAACAAAAGTATGGGGGGATGGCACAGGGTGAAATGGTATGCACGTTGGGAATACTAAACAGGTACTGTACAGATATATATTTACAGTTTTACAAAGATACACGCACAAACTCGGTCACGTTTACCTGCTCTCACCCCTCTAGGCTATGGCGCACCTGCTCCCTCCTGCCAGCGTACTATTGACAAACCAACCCCTCAGCGCACCAAGGTCAAAATAGTTCGGGAGGAGAACATCAGAATAGTCTCGAGGTGCTGCCAACATCCCATTCATCAACTGCTTGTACGTCGCCGGAATAGTGCCATTGATTTCGTACATGTACCCGCCAGCCACATTTGCGTCCGGGGCCGTGAGATTGGTCCACGTGGCACTTCGGTTGACCAGGGTGAGTGGCACGTTATAGCCCTGGGCAAGGAGAACCTCAGTGGGCCCGTTAGGGTCGCTTGTATTCACGCTGACGCGGTAACGAATGTCGTAGTCATTGGTGGTGGTGTTGCTGAGAGGGGTAGGTTGCAAGGAAGGGCAAGAAGAGGCAAGGAGGGGACAGGAAAGGTTTAGGGAGAAGGGAATGGAAAAGGGAGGGGAGGGTGAGATCGAGTGGAGATGACAGGGGAGTGTGAGGGAGTGAGGGGAGAAGGTAGAGGTACGTGAGAGCGTGAAGGGAGAAAGTAGGGGAATGTGAGAGAGTGAAGGGAGATGGGATGAGAAGGTGAGAAAGCAAGAATTTAAAATCAGGAACAGTGAGAGCGTGAGGAGAAGAGGGCGGAGAAGGGAATGGAGGAGAGGCTTACAGGAAGGGTGGGAGTGTGGGGAAGCAGGAGAGGGCGAAATGGTAGGGGAGATGGTGGGAGAGGAGGGTGAGCAGAAGAGGGTGTGAGTGGAGGGAGGAGGAGTGGGGCCAGATCAGAGGGGATTGTGAGCGAGTGAGGGGAGACGGGATGGGAGAAGGGCGAGGTGAGAAAGCGGGGAGAGAAGGCAGGGAATCGTGAGAGTGAAGGTAGAAGGGAGGAAAGTTTGAGAGGTTGAAGGGGGAAGGGAGGGGAGAAGAGAAGGGAGCAAAAGCTGAAAGGGAGAGAGAATGTTCAAAGGCGGGATCAGCAAGAGAGCGGGAAGATAATAGAGGGGAGAAAGGTAACGCAGGAGAGTCTTACAGAAATACGGCGATAGAAACGCAGCCTGTGCCGTACATGTCACCAGAGGACTTGGAGTGAACTTCCTTGACCGCAAGCTTGGTCGCCACCACCCCTAAACGACAGTGGGAGTGAAGTCAACGGTAAGAGTGGGGGAGATGGTGAGGGTGGACGGGGGAGTGATGGTGAGGGTGGGAGAGAGTGATAGCGAGATAATGGAAGTGGAAGGAGCGGAAGGGGGAGCAGGTGTGGGAGCGAAGGTGAAAAAGAGCGAGAAAAAGAGTCGGGGTGACAGGGTCCATGAGCGAGAGAGTGGCGCAGGAAAATGCGGAAGAGTAAGGATTCTTACCAACTAGTGCTAGTGGGAGCGGATCATTGTTGAACTTCCCGCTTGCTGCTCCCTTCTTAAAAACCGCCGTCGCGAATCCCCCGTAATACCCTTTCGTTGAAGACCTCATTGCGTCCAGCAGGTCCTTCACAGTCTTCCCATCCGACGCAGTTCGTAGCATACTCGATCTAAGCAACTTCCCCTTAGACACATAGGTATATGTGGGTGTGATAAGTTTGTCCTTTGATATAGGGGGATTCGGCGGAACTGTTATATCCGTCCACGTGGCTTTGGCCCCGGCAATCTCGAAGAGGGTGGTTCCCAACTTCCCCGCCTTGCCTAGCGCGACAAAGGCGGAGGTCGGCGCGCCCGGTTTGGAGGTGGAGGCGACAACATGGTAGAAGACGTTGTAGTCTCCGTTTATCCTGACGGATTCAGTCGCTGACCAATCAGCCCTGGCAGGGCTCGCATAAGCGAACGAAAGAGGGGGGGATTGATTGGTCGCATTGCTTCCGAGAGTCGCGCTAAACGCTTTACTCAGAGAGATGAAAGCAACTTTTCTCAGCAAGGCTCGCCCGTGAGTTCAAAGACGAGCCGCCTGGAGTCACAGAGGCCGGCGGGTGTCGTTCAACTAAGTTAGTTTCCCGTATCAAGTTGATACGGAAAACGAAAAGCGACGGATGAAGTGTCACCGTGACGGTATACGGCAGGTGGAAAAGTAGCAGGTGGGCTTACTGGAAGACGGCGAGGCAGATTCGACTGCTGGCGCCGCTGTCGCCCCTATAGCCGTTAGGAGGGCCTTTCAGCCGCGCGGCGAGAATGGCTGTGCAAATGATCGAGAGGAGCGGCGGAACGACGTGAGGGAAAGGATAGCAAGGATGAAAGGAGCAAAGGACGGATCGTTCGGAATCTCAGAGGCTCTATCAAATTTTCGCCTTGGAAGACACATTATTTCCCAAAGATTCGCAAATTTTCTCTCGTCTCACCAGTCAAATTTCCGAGAGTTGCAGCCTTTTTGGGACTGGGCAATGGGCACGGACCCCCACCAGTGGGGCTTGCGTTTGTCGCTGCCCAGCATGGAAGAAAGTCACGCATAAAAATAAACATGCGAAAGATAAACTCCAGAGAGAATCTGAAATTTAGTGGTTAGAATGCGAAGCGTTACGATGTAATGCTCGTGAAAGGTTTACTTCTTGAAACTGACTGCTCGGCAAGAGTCTCCGGCAAGAAACATATGCGGCCAGGCACAGATGATACCGCGTCACTCACTGATACATGCGGTGAATACTAAGAGAAGAATCGAAACGTCAAGGTAAATTTGGAGCCCCATCGCGTACTGAAGCGCCTAGCTGGAGAATCTGTCCTAGGATGTATCACGATGATTGTCTCGTTGACGAGGTAAAAATACACAGCTTGAGTGCTTGCTTGCAGAAATGAGCAATCGAGTGGCATTTGTGCTTGGCAAGATCATGAGGGGAATGTTCGGGGACGTGAGGGTGTTACAAAGCTGTTCTGTATGGTGCATTGTTGCTACAGAGTATTGTGAGACTGATATGCGTCAGTTCGATGACCACTAAGTAGAATGTGCTGCTTCCGTGTTCTCGCGCTGCGATAAGAATTGAGAATTCATATGAACGCACCTGGCGGTGTACCTGGCAGGAATGCCGTGGTAGAGGAGGGTAAAACTGTAGCCACACATACCCTCTGACTGGAAAAGCTTCAGGTATTCCGTAAGGTACTCACCTGACCAGGGTTTAGGTCAACGTACGCTCTGCAAGAATGAGTGAAATAATAACACTTAGTGGTGCTGGGCAGGGTCTCAGGACTAAATTCTTGGTTAGAAGATAAGGGCGCGTGTCTTTTGGTGTAGACGTTCGGAAAATAAGTTGAAATTTTGCTGGTAACCCGTCTCGTTAATCTCGCCAAAATGTTAGCGAGGCAAACGCGTGTCCATGTTCAAATTGTGTGAAAGAAGTTGGACACTGAATTTAAAGTCGACCTGCGCTCGGATTTTTTAGTTTACATTTATCCAATTGTGTGTTCTTCTGCGCACGCACGAATATTTTCGAGGTTCGCGACAATAGCGATGTTAAGAATAGTAATTATTGAAACATCACTGTGCACTCCTAACCGCAGCAAGCGAAGCACGCACTAACAAGGTTGAAGTCGAAAGGGCGGAAGCAACACGAAGGGTCGCACGGTTACGAAAGCATCTGGACCGTCGGGCAGACAGCAGCAGTGGCGAGGATTCTGCTCAGACTGTTCCGTAACCACCTGGAGTCGCACGGTTGAATTTCGCTGTAATAAGGGAATGTACCCCTTAGAGTACATGGCTAGACTAGGTCGATTGGTATTCCCCTGTATCCTTATTTATAGTTCAGTACTTGCATGTTTTTATCATCTCAAGCATTTACATATCAGACTTATATGATCTAGCCTGTGTAGGCTGTAGCGGGTTAGATACTAAGGGGTACACAATTCTAGGGTTTCATATTTGTATCACTCTCATTCCTTAGTCAATGATTCTCGTTCTAATTATCACATGATATCAGAGCAGGTTCCCTAGTGGGAACGCTTCCTAGGGCCCACCACTAAAATTCGATAATTTTTTTTTTCTGCCCGGAGCGCGAGTCGCCCCTGCCCGAGGCGCGCCCCGTGGGCCGCCCTCCCGTCGCGTCGCCCCCCCTTAGAGGCCCCTCTCACGGCCCCTCGCGTCCCCTTAGCGGCCCCGTCGCTCCCCTAGCGGCCCCATCGCCGCCCTTAGCGGCCCCGTCGCCGCCCATTGCGGCCCTCGTGCCGCCCTTGCGGCCGCGTCGCCGCCCTCAGCGGCCCCGTCGCCACCCGCAGCGGCCCCGTCGCCGCCCGCAGCGGCCCCGTCGCCGCCCGCAGCGGCCCCGTCACCGCCTGCAGCGGCCCCGTCGCCGCCCCTCACGGCCCCGTCGCCGTCCAGGGCGGCCCCGTCGCCGCCCTTTCGGCCCCGTCGCCGCCCTCCGCGGCCCCGTCGCCGCCTGCAGCGGCCCCGTCGCCGCCCCTCACGGCCCCGTCGCCGCCCGCTGCGGCCCCGTCGCCACCCTTCGCGGCCCTCCGCGGCCCCTCACGGCCCCTCGTGGCCCCTTCGCGGCCCCGTCGCCACCCGCTGCGGCCTCGTCGCCGCCCGCTGCGGCCCTGTCGCCGCCCTTCGCAGCCCTCCGCGGCCCCTCTCGGCCCCGCGTGGCCCCTTCGTGGCCCTGTCGCCGCTCGTTGCCGCCCCGTCCCCGCCCGTTGCGGCCCCGTAGCCGCCCGCTGCGGCCCTGTTGCCGCCCTTCGCGGCCCCTCCCGGCCCCTTCCCGGCCCCAGCAGCAGCAGCGGCCACTTCTGCCGTGCAGCCGCCGCCGCTGCCAACTGCAGCCGCCGCCACTGCCGGCCACCGCTGCCGCCGTCGCCACCGCCGCTGCCGCCCAGGCCCTGCCACTGCCGCAACAGCCGCCGTCGAGCCTCCGCCGCTGCCGCTGTCGAGCCGCCGCCGCGGTCGAGCCGCCGCCGCGGTCGAGCCGCCACCGTCGAGCCGCCGCCGTCGAGCCGCCGCCGCTGTCGAGCCGCCGCCGCCGAGCCGCCGCCGCTGTCGAGCCGCCGCCGCCGAGCCGCTGCCGCTGTCGAGCCGTCGCCGTCGAGCCGCCGCCGCTGTCGAGCTGACGCCGCCGTTGAGCCCCGGCCGCAGCTGGACTCTTCCCTTCTCGCCACTGGTGAGCACTGCCCTGCTGCTACTGCTCTTTCTACTGTTACTGCTGCTCCTGCTGCTACTGCTCTTTCTACTGTTACTGCTGCTCCTGCTGCTACTGCTCTTTCTACTGTTACTGCTGCACCTGGCTTGGCCAGATGCAGCTCCAGCGCCGTCCGCGTGAGTCTCTCACGCCCCAACAGCTTCGTGAGTGGTACGCTAGTTGGGGTTGTCGGGGAGGCCGTAGTGGGAGTCGTCCTGGAGTGAGTGGTTCGGGAGCTTCTTGTCGTTCCCAGGTGCAGCCGCAGCGTCGTCCGCGCGAGACCCTTTCGCCCCAGCAGCTTCGCGAGTGGTACGCGCAGAGTGGAGGGTCACTGAGTCCTGCTCGCTTGCCGTATGTCATTCGCACGGGTGTCCGGACTGGTCAGCCTTGCGGGACTCCTGGCCACGCAGAGTCCCGTTGCTTCGCCCGTTTGAGCGACGCTTGGCGTACAGTGTTTGGCGACGACGCTGAGCTCCCCTCCTGGCTGGAGCTACTTAGGCAGAGGGTAGACATCTTTGCTCTTGACTATGATGCTCTTCTCACTGCAATGTATGCCTTGTCTACTAGTGCTGAGGGTGCCTGTCACCTGTGTGTGCCGCCTGACCCAGGTATCCAGTCTGCTGCTCTGGGTGCTGGTGAGGCTGCTGCTCTAGGTGCTCGTGCGTCTCTGGCTCCAGGTGTCGGTGAGGCTGCTGCTCTGGGTGCTCGTGCGTCTCCTGCTCCAGGTGCTGGTGAGGCTGCTGCTCTAGGTGCTAGTGCGTCTCCTACTTCAGGTGCTGGTGAGGCTGCTGCTCTAGGTACTAGTGAGTCTCCTGCTCCAGGTGCTGGCGAGTCTGCTCTCTCTGGTGTTGCGCCTGCTGCGGTCGTACACACCTTCACCCTTGACTCGGGCGCTTCCCGCTCCTTCTTTCGAGACCGCACCACTCTCACGCCGCTTAGTCGGCCGGTTGCAGTCTCACTGGCAGACCCCTCTGGGGGTCCTGTCCTTGCTCACTTCTCCACTGTCTTACCGTGTCCGGCGGCCCCCTCTGGCACCCTGTCAGGTCTGTACCTCCCCTCGTTCTCTACGAACTTGGTGAGTGGTGCTGACCTACAGGATAGGGGGGTTCACCAGTTCACTCCTGCGAGTCAGCGAGTGACCCACTGTACATGTGCTCGGACGGGCCGACACTTGGCCACGTTTACCCGTCAGCCGGGGTCGAGCCTGTACACACTGACTACTGAGTCCCCTCTAGTTACTGCGTCTGGTCAGGTAGCTGCGTCGGGTCAGGTGTTTGCTGCAGCGTCCGGGTCTGGTCCTGAGTCTGCCCCCTGCTCGTGCCGTCTCCTGTCTCACCAGACTCTCCTCTGGCACCACCGCCTTGGTCACCCCTCCCTGCCTCGTCTCCGAGGCATGGCCTCCCGTGTCCTTGTCTCTGGTCTCCCCAGGTCCCTACCTCCCCTTCCCCCGGGGCCTGCCCCCACCTGCGTTCCCTGCGTCGAGGGGCGGCAGCGCGCCGCTCCTCACTCCTCCGAGTTTCCTCCGACAGAGGCTCCGCTGCAGACGCTTCACATGGACGTGTGGGGCCCAGCCCGCGTCCGTGGACAGGGTCACGAGCGTTACTTCCTACTGGTGGTTGACGACTACTCGCGTTACACCACAGTCTTCCCCTTGCGCCGCAAGGGTGAAGTCACTGAGGTGTTGATCGACTGGATCCGCGCTACTCCTCTCCAGCTCAGAGAGAGGTTTGACTCGGACTTTCCTGTTCTCCGTCTGCACTCCGACAGAGGTGGAGAGTTTTCCTCCGACCTTCTGCGAGCCTACTGTCGTGCGGAGGGCATCCGCCAGACGTTCACGCTTCCGGCCTCTCCACAGCAAAATGGGATTGCTGAGCGCCGCATTGGCATGGTCATGGACGTCGCTCGTACGTCCATGATCCATGCGGCTGCTCCCCATTTTCTGTGGCCGTTCGCGGTTCAGTACGCGGCGCATCAGATCAACCTTCAGCCCCGGGTCTCCATGCCGGAGACCTCCCCTACTCTGCGGTGGACGGGGAAGGTTGGCGATGCGTCTGCGTTCCGTGTCTGGGGATCTCGAGCTTTCGTCCGCGACTTGTCTGCGGACAAGCTGTCCTCCCGAGCTGTTCCCTGCGTCTTCCTTGGCTTCCCCCCTGACGCGCCTGGTTGGCAGTTTTACCACCCCACCTCGCGCCGTGTTCTGTCCTCTCAGGACGTCACGTTTGACAAGTCTGTTCCCTACTTCCGTCTCTTCCCCTACCGCACTGCTCCCCTTCCCCCCCCGCCGCTCTTCCTCACGCCAGGTCCCCCCCCGGTAGACCCCTTCCCCCCTCAGGTACCTGCCCCCTCAGGTATGTCTCAGGTGGACGCGGTCGAGCCTGTTGAGGTTGCTGGTGACTCTGGTGCTGCTAGGGGAGCTGAGCCTGCTGGTGCCGGATCTGGGGGTGCTGAGCCTGAGCGTGCTGAGCCTGGGGGTGCTGAGCCTGGGGGTGCTGAGCCTGGGGGTGCTGAGTCTGGGAGTGCTGAGCCTGGGGTTGCTGAGTCTGGGGGCGCGGAGCCTGGGGGTGCGGGGCCTGAGGGTGCGGGGCCTACTCGTGTGGAGTCGGGTGGTGCTGAGCCTGGCGGTCCTTCGCCCCGGCGGGAGCCGCTCTCTCCGCAGGAGCTGCGTGAGTGGTTTGCTAGGCGCTGGCGCCGTGCTGCTGGTGCTCGTGGTGCTTCCGACGCTGGAGGTTCTGCTGCGGCTGGAGGTTCTTCTACTACTGGGGGTTCTGGAGCCACGGGTCCCGGATGTGCTCGTACTGGAGGTACTGGAGCTGCCGGGCCTGTTGGTACTGCTGCTGGAGGTGCTCGAGCTGGCGGTGCTGCTGGAGTCGGTGCTGCTGGAGGTACTGGAGCTGGAGCTGCTGCGTCTTCTGGTGGTCCGACTGGAGCTGGAGCTGCTGGGGGTGTTGGCGCCGGAGGTACTGCTGGTGCTGGTGCTTCTGAGGGTGCTGGTGTTGGCGCTGCTGGAGCTGGGGGTGCTACTGGAGCTGGTACTGCCGTTGGGGGTGCTGGTGCTGTTCCTGCTGGTTCTGGGGGCGCTGCGCGGCCGCGGCCGTACTTCGTTCCGCTCCTTGAGCAGGTTCTTGGTCTTCCGCCCTCTACTGGTCCTGCTCCTCTCTTAGAGTGTCCACCGCCTGTCATGTCCGAGTCACAGTTACAGCCCGCCTCCCCTCTGCCTTCTCCTTCTCCCTACACTGGTCCTACTGGAGGTCTTGCTGAGCGTCGTGAGCCTGCGTCTCGTCCTGCGTCGCCTGTCCGTGCTGCTCGCACTGGTGCTCGTGGTTCGCGTCAGCGTCCTCCTCCTGTCCCCGGTACGCACCGGATGTCTCTGCGTCCTTCCACTGCTCCGCTGCGTGCCCCTTTGCCTTCTCCTCCCGAGTCCTCTCTTCCTGCTCTTCCTGACCCGGAGTCGGACTCCCTTCGTGCTGCCAGTCCTACTGTCACGCGTCTCCTTGCTACTGTCGTCACTGACCCTTCCTTTGAGTCCACTGCTGCGTCTGCCTTAGTTGCTGAGCTTGTCGACTTCGCTGCTCGCTGTCGTCTAGACTACGCTGCTAGTCTTGTTGCTGAGTCTGCGTCTGTCTGTCCTCCGTCCGTCGGGGGTGAGTGTGCTCTTGGCACGGACGTCCTTGAGGACAGGCAGGAGGAGTTCCAGTGTTTTGCTGCTGCTTCACCTCATCTCGTGTCCATGCTGCTTGCCCCTGAGGGAGACCCGGATGCACCAGACATCCCGACTCCGCGCTCTTACGCAGAGGCGATAGAGGGTCCCTACTCCTCTCAGTGGCAGGCAGCCATGGACGCAGAGATGGCTTCCTGGAAGTCCACAGGCACCTACGTCGACGAGGTTCCCCCACCTGGGGCGAACATCGTCAGTGGCATGTGGATTTTCAGGGTGAAGCGGCCGCCAGGTTCTCCGCCTGTCTTCAAGGCGCGTTACGTGGCTCGAGGCTTCAGTCAGCGGCAGGGAGTTGACTACTTTCAGACCTTTTCTCCCACCCCGAAGATGACCACTCTTCGGGTGCTGCTGCACATAGCCGCTCAGCGCGACTACGAGCTTCACTCTCTTGACTTCAGCACTGCTTTCCTGCAGGGCAGCCTGCACGAGGAGATCTGGCTGTGCCGCCCACCTGGCTTCACTGGGTCATTTCCTCCTGGTACCCAGTGGAGCCTCCGGCGGCCAGTCTACGGTCTCCGCCAGGCGCCCCGTGAGTGGCACGACACACTGAGGAGTACACTTGCGGCTCTTGGGTTTGCTCCTTCCACTGCCGACCCGTCGCTGTTTCTGCGCACCGACACCTCTTTGCCGCCGTTCTACATCCTCGTGTACGTCGACGACTTGGTCTTTGCCACAGCTGACACTGCTGGACTCGCCTACGTGAAGTCCGAGCTGCAGAAGAGACACACGTGCACTGACCTGGGTGAACTGCGCAGCTACCTTGGCTTGCAGATCACTCGGGACAGTGCACAGCGCACCATTACCCTGACTCAGTCACACATGGTGCAGCAGGTCCTTCAGCGCTTCGGCTTCACGTACTCCTCGCCTCAGGCCACTCCTCTGTCTACTCGCCACTCGCTCTCAGCTCTGCCTTCGGATGAGTCCGTAGAGCCGAGTGGCCCGTACCCAGAGCTTGTTGGCTGCCTCATGTACCTGATGACCTGCACTCGACCGGACCTTGCATACCCTCTTAGCATCTTGGCACACTATGTTGCTCCTGGGAGACACCGACCAGAGCACATGGCTGCAGCGAAGAGGGTGTTGCGCTACTTGTGCAGTACGTCGGGCATGGGGCTAGTGCTTGGAGGGCGGAGTCCAGTGGTCCTCACTGGTCACGCAGACGCTTCTTGGGTTGACGACTTGGCTACGCAGCGGTCGTCACAGGGTTACACCTTCAGCCTTGGTTCCGATTCTGTTTCGTGGCGGTCTACCCGCTCGTCTTCTGTTCTCAGCTCGAGCTGTGAGGCTGAGATCTACGCAGGGGCCATGGCTGCACAGGAGTTACGCTGGCTCACCTACCTGCTGACTGACCTTGGAGAGCCGCCTCGTTCACCTCCAGTGCTGTACGTAGACAACAAGGCTGCCATTGCCTTGTGTCAGGAGCACAGACTGGAGCACAGAACGAAGCACTGGCTCTCCCAAGTCAGTCAGCAGGTAGGTGAGCCAGCGTAACTCCTGTGCAGCCATGGCTGTGGCGTAGATCTCAGCCTCACAACTGGAGCTGAGAACTGAAGACGAGCGTGTAGACCGCCAAGAAACTGAACCAGAGCCAAGACTGAAGGTGTAACCCTGTGACGACCGCTGAGTAGCCTGGTCGTCAACCCAAGAAGCGTCCGAGTGCCCAGTGAGGATAACTGGGCTCCTCCCTCCAAGCACGAGCCCCATGCCTGATGTACTGCACAAGTAGCGGAGTACCCTCTTAGCAGCATCCCAGTGCACCTTTCGGTGCCGACCAGGAGCCACGTAGCGAGCCAGAAGGCCAAGAGGGTACGCGAGGTCAGGACGAGTGCAAGTCATCAGGTACATGAGGCAGCCAACTAGCTCTGGGTAAGGACCACTCGGCTCTACGGACTCGTCCGAAGGTGGAGCTGAGAGCGAGTGACCTGTAGCCAGAGGAGTGGCCTGTGCCGAGGACCAAGTGAAGCCGAAGCGCTGAAGGACCTGCTGCACCATGTGTGACTGAGTCAGTGTGATGGTGCGGCGTGCTCTGTCCCGGGTGATCTGCAAGCCAAGGTAGCTGCGCAGCTCACCCAGGTCAGTGCACGTGTGTCTCTTCTGCAGCTCCGACTTTGTCAGAATCCCAACCACTATACCATTGGGATAAAAGGGCTTGTTAAGTAGCGGGTCAGAGCGCCCATAACCCCCCAGGACAGCGAGCCTGTAGCCCTTCCCTAGGATCAATCGAGGATCACCAGTGAACCTCTGACACCCCCCCGCATTGGGATGCCCGAAGTGCACACACTAGGATTCGAACCCGAGACCTTCGCTCTGATACCATGTCAGAATCCCAACCACTAGACCATTGGGATAAAAGGGCTTGTTAAGTAGCGGGTCAGAGCGCCCATAACCCCCCAGGACAACGAGCCTGTAGCCCTTCCCTAGGATCAATCAAGGATCACCAGTGGACCTCTGACAGACTTCACCAGGGCGAGAGCCTCAGTGTCAACAGTGGCAAAGACCAAGTCGTCGACGTACACGAGGATATAGAACGGCGGCAACGAAGTGTCGGTGTGCAGAAACAGCGACGGGTCAGCAGTAGAAGGCGCGAACCCAAGAGCCGCAAGTGTAGTCCTCAGTGTGTCGTGCCACTCACGTGGCGCCTGGCGGAGACCATAGACCGTCCGTCGGAGGCTCCACTGGGTACCAGGAGGAAACGACCCAGTGAAGCCAGGAGGGCGGCGCAGCCAGATCTCCTCGTGCAGGCTGCCCTGCAAGAAAGCTGTGCTGAAGTCAAGAGAGTGAAGCTCGTAGTCACGCTGAGCGGCAACGTGCAGTAGCACCCGAAGAGTGGTCATCTTCGGGGTGGGGGAGAAGGTCTGGAAGAAGTCTGCTCCCTCTCGCTGACTGAAGCCTCGAGCAACGTAACGAGCCTTGAAGACAGGCGGAGAACCTGGCGGCCGCTTCACCCTGAAAATCCACATGCCACTGACGATGTTCGCCCCAGGAGGGGGAACCTCGTCGACGTAAGTGGCAGTGGACTTCCAGGATGCCATCTCTGCGTCCATGGCTGACTGCCACTGAGAGGAGTACTCACCCGCGATCGCCTCAGCGTAAGAACGCGGGGTCGGGATGTCTGGTGCATCAAGGTCTCCCTCAAGTGCATCTGGACACGAGATGAGGTACAGCAGCGGCAAAGCACTCAAACTCCTCCTGCCTGTCCTCAAGGACGTCTGTGCCTAGAGCACACTCACCCCCAACGGACGGAGGACAGACAGACGCAGACTCAGCAACAAGACTCGCGGCGTAGTCTAGACGAGAGTGAGCAGCAAAGTCGACAAGCTCAGCAACTAAGGCAGACGCAGCAGCTGACTCAAAGGAAGGGTCAGTGATATCAGTGGCCAGGAGACGCGTGACAGTAGGACTAGCAGCACGAAGAGAGTCAGACTCCGGGTCAGCAAGGGCAGGAAGGTGTCAGAATGTTATAATTGTCTAGCCTGCAGTGGGGTACTCTATAGCGAGTACAACCCAATTAGGGTTTCCTATATGTATGCCAACTGCTGCTAGTGCAACCTCTCTTCTTCCATTCCTCATTTTTTCACATGCTATCAGAGCATCTACGCTCCTGGCCTGTGGGCCCACCTAACTGCTTCCGCTGCTACTCTGTGCGTTGCACGCCACGTTGCGTGCGACGAATTTTTTCTTCCCCTCGCGCCACCCTTAGCGGCCCCGTCGCCGCCCTTCTAGGCCCCTCGAGGCCCCTTCGCGGCCCCGTCGCCGCCCCTAGCGGCCCCGTTGCCGCCCTTCCAGGCCCCTCGCGGCCCCTTCGCGGCCCCGTCGCCGCCCCTAGCGGCCCCGTCGCCGACCTTTCAGGCCCCTCGCGGCCCCTTCGCGGCCCTGTCGCCGCCCCTAGCGGCCCGTCGCCGCCCTTCCAGGCCCCTCGCGGCCCCTTCGCGGCCCCGTCGCCGCCCCTATCGGCCCCGTCGCCGCCTCCAGCGGCCCCGTCGCCGCCCCTAGCGGCCCTGTCACCGCCCCTATCGGCCCCGTCGCCGCCTCCAGCGGCCCCGTTGCCGCCCCTTGCGGCCCCGTCGCCGCCCCTTTCGGCCCTGCCTCGACCCTGCCCCGGCCCGCCCCGGCCATGCTCCGTCGCCTGTCGCGGCGCACCGGGGGCCCGTGCACCGCCCCCCACCGCGAGCGGCCCCCTCAGGTCGCCTCGACAGGCGACGGGAGGGGCGACCTTGGGGGGGGGGCGAGCGCCGCCCCTTCTGCCGCCTGTTTTGGCGTCCTGGGAGGCCGCGCGTCGCCCCCCCCCCCCCCCCCCCCCCCCCCCCCCCCCGTAACCTCCCTACCCGCCGTCCCGCCCTGCCCTGTGTTAGGGTCTGGGGGTGGCGAGTGGGGGGTGGCGGGTGTGTGGTCTCCCCTGCTCCTCCTCCTCCTCTGTCTCCCACTGCTGCAGCTGCCGCTGAGGGGGGTGGGTGTGTGGGAGTCGACGGAGTGGTGCTAGGGGGTGGGGTGTGAGTGAACCTAGGGTGCAGCAGGGGGTGTGTGAAAGGGGGGTGCTGTGGGAGTGGAGCTAGGGTCTGAGCAGGGGGTGTGTGTCGAGGGTGTGGGGCAGTTGGAGGAGGTTGTGTGAAGGTAGCTGTCGTGTCGCCTGCAGCGCCTGTAGTCCGTCGCCCTTGCTTCGGTAGCCAGTGAGCCTGTTGCACCAGTCGCCAGTGGGTCCGTTGCTCCTGCCGCTCGTCTATAGCCGCGGAGCCAGTTACTCCAGTAGTCCGTCGCCCTTGCTTCGGTAGCCACTGAGTCAGCCGCTCCTGTGCCCGTGCCTCTGCAGCTTCAGTCGTTGCCTCCCATCTTCTCTCCCTCCACAGTTCCTCCTCCTCCTCACTTGCCCGCTGTGATTAAATCTAGCTTTGCTCGCTATTGTGAACTCCTGCTCTATGCCTGCTTGCTCACTGTGCTGATTACACCCCACTTTGGCTATGGGGGTGTGTCAGAATGTTATAATTGTCTAGCCTGCAGTGGGGTACTCTATAGCGAGTACAACCCAATTAGGGTTTCCTATATGTATGCCAACTGCTGCTAGTGCAACCTCTCTTCTTCCATTCCTCATTTTTTCACAGAAGGGAGGACGCAGGAGGAGAAGGCTGAGTGACACGCTGGGGAGCAGTGGAAAGTCGAAGCGTCATCTGGTGAGTGCCTGGGACAGCAGGAGGACGCTGACGCGTGACACGACGACGAGTGCGAGCAGCACGAACAGGTGACGCAGAACGAGACTCAGGCGACACAGGACGAGACTCAGGCTCACGACGCTCCGTAAGACCTCCTGTCGGACCAGTGTAGGGAGAAGGAGCAGGGAGTGGCGTAGTAGGCTGTAACTGTGACTGCGACTGGACAGGCGGAGGACATTCTAAGGAGGGAGCAGGACAAGGAGGAGGCAGCTGACCAAGAACCTGCTGAAGGAGCGGAACGAAGTACGGCCGCGGCTGTGAAGCGCCCCCAAAACCAGCAGAGACAGCACCAGAGCCCCCAGCAGCAGCTCCAACTCCTGTAGCACCACCAGCAGCTCCAGTAGTGCCAACTCTAGCACCCCCAGTGGCGTCAGCTCCAGCCGCATCGGCGGCTCCAGCACCTGCAGGAGGACAAGCGTCAGCACCTCCAGCTCCAGCCCCTGCAACACCAACCCCAGGGTCAGGAGCTACACCAACTCCAGGAGACCCAGCGGTCTCAGCTCTACCGGCAGCTCCAGCAGCTCCAGCACCTCCGGCTCCAACTCCAGCACCAGCAGCACCTCAAGCAGCTCCAGCACCAGCAGCACCTCCAGCAGCTCCAGCACCAGCAGTACCTGGGCCTCCAGTGGGCGGCATCCCAGCGCTAGGAGCGCCGCTCCGAAGGCTGCAGCACCGAGCGTACCACTCACGCAGCCGCTGTGGGGAGGGAGACTCCTGTCGCGACACAGCACCCGCAGCACCACTAGCTCCAACTCCGGCAGAACCCTCAGCTCCAGCAGCCCCACGCCGGAGGCTGCAACGCTGAGAGTACCACTCACGCAGCTGCTGTGAAGAGGGAGCGCCTCCAGGCTCAGCACGGTCAGTCGCAGCTCCCCTGTGCTCAGCACCCCCAGGCTCAGCACCCCCAGGCTCAGCACCCCCAGTCTCAGTACCCCAAGGCTCAGCACCCCCAGGCTCAGCACCCCCAGTCTCAGCACCCCCAGGCTCAGCACCCCCAGTCTCAGCACCCTCAGGCTTAGCACCCCCAGACGCAGTACCCCTCGCAGGACCAGAGTCGACAGCTACCTCGACAGGCTCGACCGGGTCTACCTGGGAAACACCTGAGGGAGCAGGACCCTGGGGAGGGAGGGGGTCTACCGAAGGGACACCTGGGGTGAGGAAGAGCGGCGGGGGGGGGAGCGGCGCAGTGCGGTAGGGGAACAGACAGTAAAAGGGTACTGACTCGTCAAAAGTGACGTCCTGAGAGGGGAAGACACGGCGCGAGGTGGGGTGGTAAAACTGCCAGCCAGGCGCGTCAGGGACAAAGCCAAGGAAGACACAGGGAACGGCACGGGAGGAGAGCTTGTCCGCGGACAAAGGCTCGACATCCCCAGACCCGGAACACCGACGCATCGCCAACCTCCCCCGTCCAACGTAGTGTGGGCGAGGTCTCCGGAGCAGAGACACGGGGCCAGAGGTTGAGCTGATACGCAGCGTACTGCACTGCAAACGGCCACAGGAAATGGGGGGCAGCCGCATGGATCATGGAGGTACGAGCGACCTCCATGACTAAGCCAATGCGGCGCTCAGCAACCCCATTTTGCTGTGGAGAGGCCGGAAGCGTGAACGTCTGGCGAATGCCGTGTTCCGCACAGTAGGCTGCCAAGAGGTCGGAGGAAAACTCACCACCCCTGTCAGAGTGCAGACGCAGGACAGGAAAGTCCGACTGGAACCGCTGGCGGAGCTGGAGACGAGCAGCGCGGATCCAAGGGATCAAAACATCAGGGTCCTCACCCTTGGTGCGCAAGGGGAAGACTGTGGTGTAGCGCGTGTAGTCGTCGACGACCAGCAGGAAGTACCGCTCGTGGCCCCGTCCACGGACGCGGGCGGGGCCCCACACGTCCAGGTGGAGAGTCTGCAGGGGAGCCTCTGTGGGAGGGAACGAGGAGTAGTGAGGGGTGGCGCGCTTCCGCCCCTCGACACAGGGAAGACAGGGAGGAGGAGGCGAGGGTGGGAGGGGAGGGAGAACCCTCAAAAGACCAGAGACAAGATACTGGGAGTGCATGCCACGAAGGCGCTGCACTGAGGGGTGACCAAGGCGGTGGTTCCAGAGGACGGTCTGGTGCGACAGGGTGCGACACGAGCAGGGGGGCGACAGCTGACCTGACGCAGACGCCAACGCAGCTACCTGAGAGGACTCAGTGGTCAGTGTGTACAGGTCCGACCCCGGCTGCCGAGTGAAGGTAGCCAGGTGGCGACCCGTCCGAGCACACGTACAGTGGGTCACACGCTCATAGGCAGGGGTGAACTGGTGAACACCCCCGTCCTGGAGAGAAGAGCCCGCCACCAAGTTCGTAGAGAACGAGGGGAGGTAAAGGCCCGACAGTGTGCCGGACGAGACAGCAGGACAAGGGAGGACAGTGGTGGAGGTCGCAAGGACTGGACCCCCGGAGGGGTCAGCCAGGGAGACAGCAACCGGTCTAGGGAGCTGCTCTAGGGCAGTGCGGTCGCGAAAGAAACAGCGAGAAGCACCTGAGTCCAGTGTGAAGGTGTGCAGTGCCTCAGTAGACGCAGTACCTGAAGGCGCAGACTCACAAGCACCCGAAACAGCAGACTCTTGAGCGCCTAGAGCAGTAGCCTCACAAGCACCTAGAGCAGGAGACACACGAGCACCTAGAGCAGCAGCCTCACCAGCACCTGGAGCAGCAGACTGGATACCGGGGTCAGGCGGCACACACAGGTGACAGGCTCCCTCGGCACTAGTAGACAATGCATACATTGAAGTGAGAATAGCATCATAGTCAAGAGCAAAGATATCTACCCTCTGCCTAAGCAGCTCTACCCAGTCGGGGAGCTCAGCGTTGTCGCCAAACTCTGTACGCCAAGCGTCGCTCAGACGGGCGAAGCAGCGAGACTCTGTGTGACCAGGCGTCCCGCAAGGCTGACCAGTCCGGACACCCGTGCTAATAACGTACGGGCAGCGAGCAGTACCCAGCGACCCTCTACTCTGAGCGTACCACTCACGAAGCTGTTGGGGCGAACAGGTCTCGCGCGGAAGACGCTGCTGCTGCACTGGGCCACTACAAGAAGCTCCCGAACTACCAACTCCAGGACGACTCCCACTACTGCCACCCCGACAACCCCAACAGGTGTACCACTCACGAAGCTGCTGGGGCGTGAGGGACACACGCGGATGGCCCGGGAGCTGCATCTGGCCACGCCAGGAGCAGCAGTAGAAGCAGTAGCAGCAGGAGCAACAGCAGTAGCAGCAGTAGTAGCGGTAGTAGCACGGGCAGGGCAGGGCTCACCAGTGGTGGGAGGGGCAGGCGCACGACGGAGGCGACTGCGGGGCCGCTACAGCAGCAGGGCGGGGCCGCGTCTGCGGCAGCAGCTGCTGCAGGGCGGGGCGACGACTGCAGCTAGGGGCTCCGCGGCAGTTGCTGCAGGGCGGGACCGGGCCGCGACGGCAGCTGGTGCAGGGCAGGGACAGGGCCGCGACGGCCGCTGCTGCAGGGTGGGGCAAGGTCGCGACGGCACCTGCAGCAGGGTGGGGCAGTCCGCGACGGCAGCTGCTGCAGGGCGGGGCAGACCACGACGGCAGCTGCGGCAGGGCGGGGCAGTCCGCGACGGTAGCTGCTGTAGGGTGGGGCAGGGCCGTGAAGGCAGCTGCTGCAGGGCGAGGCAGGGGCGGCCGTCCAAAGGGCGGGCGCGGGGTAGGGCAGGGCGACGCGGCGGGCAGGGGCGACGCCGCGTCGGCCCCGCAGGGGCGTCGCGACGAGCGGGGGCGACGCCCGGGTCCCGCTGGGGCGGCGCGACGCGCAGGAGCCGCGCCTCGCGGGTCCCGCAGGGGCGTCGCGAAGAGGCGGGGGCGACGCGCGGGTCCCGGCGGGCTGCAGCCGCCGGCGTGCGGCAGCCGCGGCGCGCGAGGACGGCCTGCGCGCGAGCGTCAGCCTACGGGCGGCGGCGGCCTACGGGCGGCATATGGGCGGCCTACGGACGGCCTACGGGCAGCGTACGGACTGCGCACAGGCGTCGAAAAGGCGGCGCGCTGGTGGCTAGCGGGCCACGCGCGCACGGGCAGAGGACGGCGTGCGGGCAGAACGAAGGGCGGGGCGCGCTGGTGGCTAGCGGGCCACGCGCGCACGGGCAGAGGACAGCGCGCGGGCAGAACGAAGGGCGGGGCGCGCGAGGGCGCACTAGCAGAAAAAGGGGCACGAGGGCGCACGAGCAGAGAAAGGCGCACGAGGGCGCACGAGGGCGCGTCTAGCGGAATAGTGGGCCCATAGTAGTAAGCGGTCCTAGGTGGCTAACCTAGGCTCGTGATACCATGTCAGAATGAACAAGAGTGATTGGACTAGGAAAGAGTTGGGTACAAGTAGGAAACCCTAAACTTACTGTGCCCCATAGTGACTACCCCACTACAGCCTAAACAAACTGTAGCAGATATGACATTTGACACCGCCACCTTCGCACGTCGCACCTCGACCTCACGGCTCGGCGGGTAACCCGCGCTCCGGGCCTCCGCTTCGACATTTCCCCAAACCTCAGTCCCAGGCCCGTCGCGCGACAACCACAGTTCATAACCGTTACCAATGTAGTTTCGCTATATATTCTTCGCTCATGCCTTCGCTCATTGTACTCTTGCTTCGATAGTGCAATCCTCGCTCGTTCACTCAATTGCACTCGTAACACTTGGTATTCAGAGCCTACGATCTCTTCTCGGACCGCACCCACACCTTCGCTTCCTCACTATCTCATTTTTTTGGGGGGGGGGGGTAGACGTCTTTCAGCGACACAGCACCGCCGCTCGTAGTGCTCTCTCGTAAGCACGCACGGCCACGACAGAGGCTCTCGCTGAGCTTGCCTGACACCCCCGCCATGGCCGAATTCACGCTCGCGACGTTGACGCAGGAGCAACTTGACCGTCTGGTGCGCCAAGTTGAAGAATCGGCGCTCGAAATTGCGACGCTCACGGCGGAACGTGACTACGCGCGTCAGCAATCTACGGTGAATACTCCAGTGCCACCACACGCACCGACAAATGCATCTGCACAATCGGACGAGCTGATCGTCATTTCGTCCGGCACACCAACACAACACGACAGCGTGGGACAGCGCTCATGTGCAGCCAGTGATGGCGCCGCCCAACCGATGCCTGGCATGGGGGGAAACAGGGTCACACCAAGCCCGCGGGAGCCTCGTGAAGCCCGTCGGCACGTGGAGTTTGCGGCGACAAGTGGCGAACAGGCCATTATGGCACCAATGCCACTCAAGCCGCAACGCTCGCCCTGCTTCGACTCGAGCCAGCGTGGAGGTTCGACGGTTCAATCGTGGGTCTTCACGATGAACGTCTTCTTCGACACGAACTACGTCGAGTCGGACGCAGCGAAGATCCGATACGCCGTCTCGCTGCTGAGGGGCCCCGCCATGGACTGGTGGCGAGTCATCGTGACGTCGCCACGCGCCTACGAGCCACCGTCGCAAGAGGAAGGGCCCACGGGTCCAGCCATCACTTTGAGTTCATTCTGCGAAACCGCCCAATACAGCACATGGGATGCATGGTGCGCAGGGCTTCGAGCGCGCTTCGAGCCGACCGCGGCTTCTATTTCGGCGCGTCAGAGACTGCGTACTTGGCGGTAGCTCGGGTCGGTTCAAGACTACACGAGTCGTTTTCTCGCATTATGCGAGCAAGTCGGCTACATGCACGAAGCGGAGCGGGTGGACCGTTACGTCGGAGGGCTGAAGCCGGACATCTCGCACGAGATCATGCTACGCAGGCTCTCGAACTTCAACGAGATTCTCGCGCTCGCCGAGAAAATTGACATTTTGCGCCGTCCGAGACCGGGGTCCTACTACGGACATCGTCCTCGGGGACCGATCGAGCACGCCACCGTACATGACGTTGCGACGAATGCAGCTGCCGCGCTGTTTAAGGGGCGCTGCTTTGCTTGCAATAGGCCGGGCCATCGCAAGAGTGAATGCCCAGAGGAGCTGAGGCGCCGCGGAGCAGAGCAAGGGAGGGAGTCTCCAAGGCAGGGAAACGCCAGCAGTCATTAGGAATCGGGCCAACTACTGACGAGACTGCCTGCTCGCCCAACCCCACTGACCCTCACTGAGTCACAGTACCGATTCATGCTATCGATCGGGCTCGGACGAATAAGGAGGGTACAGCGACGGATTGCCCAGTACTGATCCACGGGAAAATACATGGAGCAGCAGTGAAGATTTTTATCGACGGAGGAGCAAGTCACATTTTTGTTAATACCGCCACTGCACGCAGACTGCAACTGATACTTAGCCGTTGTTTACCTGAGATGGATGCACGCTTAGTTGACGGCACGCCACTGGCCATACGGGAAAAGGTGGAGAGAGTCAAAGTCCGCTGCGGGGGAAATTTCGGATTTACACAGGAAATGCTCGCGACGACACTCGATGGGCATGACATTTTATTGGGACGTGATTGGCTGCGACGGTATAACCCGCGAATTGACTGGACGACGGGTAGCTGCACTGTGCGAAGTAGCGGTAACTGGGTTGAGCTACCTCGCTGGCAGTCGCCCGAGTCTTCAACGGTACACGTCAACGCCGTCACCATGAAACGGGCTGTCGCTGCTGGAGTTGACGTGTACACAGTAGACATTTCAGTGGTAGAGGGAGCAGAGCAGCCGAGTGATTTCAAGAAACTGCTGGCAGCAGTACCGCCCGAACTACTGGAACTGTTGAAACGATACCCCGGGATTTTTCCCGACGACTTACGGGAAGGACTGCCACCTCAGCGAGCACATGACCACCGAATGGAATTAGAATCGGGGGCACAGCCAACTGTACAGCGACAGTTCAGACTGACACAACCCGAGCTCGACGAACTGAGGAAGCAGTTAGATTACTTATTAGCGAAGAAATTCATCCGACCGAGCTCGTCACCGTTCGCCGCACCGATACTGTTCACGCCAAAAAAAGACAGAGGGTTTCGCATGTGCATCGATTACCGAGCGCTCAACAGGGTAACAGTCAAGTCGCGGTACCCCATTCCCCGCGCCGACGAACTGATCGACCAACTGCGAACAGCACGGGTTTTTTCGAAAATAGATTTACGGGGAGGTTACCATCAGATTAGGGTCAAACCATCGACTGCACCAAAACAGCTTTCCGGACTAGGTACGGGTCATTCAAGTACACCGTGATGCCTTTCGGGCTAACCAACGCACCAGCGACATTTCAGATGACCATGAATGAGGCGTTTAGGCCACTTTTAGATAAATGCGTGATAGTTTACCTCGACGACATCCTCGTCTACAGTCGCGACAAGCAGCAGCACTTAGCAGATCTGGAAGCAGTGTTTAAGATTTTAGACGAGCATCGGCTCCTCACAAAGGGTTCCAAGTGCGAGTTTTTTCAGGATCGGCTAGAGTTTGTGGGGCACGTTATTTCGGAGGCTGGAGTCGAAATTGACCCCAAAAAGTTAGACACGGTGAAAGCCTGGCACCCCCCGACGAATATCACAGAACTACATAGCTTTTTACGGTTCGTCAATTACGTGCGTCGGTTCGTCCCCGACATGGCACGGTTAACAGCGCCGCTGACGAACTTGTTACGGAAGGGGGTTGCTTTTATGTGGGGGGAGAAAGAGCATGCTGCCTTCTCTGCCCTGAAAAATGTTCTCTGTTCACCTCCCGCCCTGTGCATCGCCAACCCACACTGCCCATTCGAAGTAGTTACCGACGCAAGCGACATCGCCATCGGAGCCGTACTGCTACAGGACTTCGGCAATGGCCTACAACCCATCGTATACGAGTCACGAAAACTGCATCCGCCCGAGAAAAATTACCCAATACACGACCGCGAAATGCTTGTGATCGTGCACGCGTTCAAAGTGTGGCGCTGTTACTTGACCGGCGCAGACGTGACAGTACGGACAGACCATAAATCACCACAGTACCTCCGCGCACAGCCACACCTCAACCCACGACAGATTCGCTGGCTCGAATTTCTCGAATCCAATTTTCACTACACGGTCACCTGCAAAAAGGGAGCCTCGAACATCGCCGACGCACTGACCCGCCCCACTGCCCAGATCCATGCAATACTACTCGCCCAGACCAGCCCCCTACTGACAGGCCTATTTACCCACGGGTACCAAACGGATCCATTCTTCACAGGAGGAAATTCGCAGCAGTTCGCAGCAGCAAGAGGAGTCTATTACGTAAAAGCCGGGACCGACCGCATCTGGGTGCCCGGGTATACACTGCTACGGGAATTGCTATTACAGGAGGCACACGACGGAGTCACCTCGGGGCATTTCGGGGTAGAGAAAACACGGCAGCAGCTGCAGCGGTATTATTACTGGCCCGAAATGTTGATCGACGTACAACGACACGTGGCATCGTGTCCCACTTGCCAACCCATGAAATCATCACGGCAGCGGTCGGCAGGACAGCTGCAGCCGATACCACCCCCAGAGCGTGCTTGGCAGCAGGTGACGATGGACTTCGTCACGGGGTTACTGGCCGGGGCGAGTGGGAACGACGCGATCGTGGTCGTCGTCGATCGAATGACGAAAATGGCACAATTCGCAGCCTGCAAAAAATCAATCACAGCCGAAGAAACAGCACACCTCTTCATCTCCACCGTCGTTCGACTGCACGGGATACCAGCAGCGATAATCAGCGACCGCGACACAAAATTCACCAGCAACTTCTGGCGGAACATGTGGCAACAGTTCGGCACGCGACTACCGTTCAGTTCTTCGTACCACCCCGAAACCAATGGACAGACAGATCGGACAAACCAGACTATGGAGCAACTCATCCGAGCCACGTGCGACGACCCAACCACCTGGGAACAACAGTTGCCACTCATTGAGTTCGCATACAACAACTCACCGTCCGCCACGACCCAACAGTCACCATTTTACCTGAACTACGGACAAGACCCGACAGTACCCATGACCCCGAATCCCGACAACCCGATGCCACGAGCACAACAGTTCGCCGAAATTTTACAAGCAGCACGGACCCGGGCAGCAGACGCAATAAAAAAAATCAAACATCATCGCTAAACGTAACGCCGACCGCCACCGCCGACCCGTCACTTACCAACCTGACGACCTAGTTTTACTCGACACTCGAAACCTCCGACTACTCATCATCCCAAAACTCCGCCCCTGATATTGCGGGCCATTTCGCATAAGCCACATGATTACGCCCGTCACCGCCCACCTCCTCCTCCCCGCTGACTGGTACGTCAGCCCCTCATTCCACGTCAGCCTGCTTCGCCCTTACGTCCCATCCACAAGCCAACTGCCACGAAATCGCCCAGCCAGCATGACACGACCGCCGACTGAACCAATCATCACACCCGAGAAAATTCTGAGCCACAGAGTTCGTGACCCTCGAGGAGCCCAAAGGATCGAGTTCCTGATCCGCTGGAAAGACCGTACACCCACTGAAGACAACAAGGTTCCCCTGGACAGAGTCGAAAACCACCCCGTCCTCACAGAGTATCTGCGCAGCCGGAACTTCAGGGATGTACACGCACTTTCGTAAAGAGGACCTCCTTAAGCGGGGGGGGGGGGGGATAGTGTAAGGAAAATTCATTTTCCTTACTTCGCGTCCCTGTTCAGCGCGTACACCACTGTAGCACCACAGTCAGCACCGTTACCACTCGCAACCCTCGCATCGACAATCCTCCCGCCACCTTCGCACGTCGCACCCCGACCTCACAGCTCGGCGGGTAACCCGCGCTCCGGGCCACTGCTTCGACATTTCCCCAAACCTCAGTCCCAGGCCCGTCGCGCGAGAACCACAGTTCATTACCGTTACCACTGTAGTTTCGCTATATATTCTTCGCTCATGCCTTCGCTCATTGTACTATTGCTTCGATAGTGCAATCCTCGCTCGCTCACTCAATTGCACTCGTAATATACGGTAACGAACTACACCGCCCAACCGAACCTACGAAAGTTTAGCGCGACTCGGTATTTACTGTTTAAAGTTGAACTATGATTTGTCAAACTTTGTTGTTCCATGCGCGACTCGGACTTGTTGATGGTGCTCCTCAACCACCAGAAGTAGATATGGTCGACCTCAGGTCGACCAAAGTTCAAATGTGAAAATTCGAGAAAAAAACATGAACTTAACCCAAATTTGCAGAAGACACGCGACCTAAACGCTCCGTGTGATTTTCGGGTCAATTGGGCAGCTATGGACGCATCTCCGCAGAGCACGGAACTTTATCAGCATTCAGCATCCTGTACTTCGTGTGCCCTGCACAGCCCAGGCTTCACCACAGAGGTCGGCTCGGGTCGTCTCATCAGCGCAGATGCCGCTACTCCGCAGCAGCAAAAATCCATACAGCTGAAAGAGACGTAACTTGAATTCGGTGTACTGTACACCTGATTGGCTATGAGTTGTAATAAAGTGCATGTGACCCACATATGAATGCTGGAAATCTCGCTCACTGCACGGTGCAAAGCCTGCCAGCCAATCAAGGCCTTGCAGTTTTGGTTTCCCGCCAGGGAGTTCAAGTATCAGGAGAAACTTCCACAC
Organism: Closterium sp. Naga37s-1; assembly: GCA_947471745.1. Classification (NCBI taxonomy): domain Eukaryota; kingdom Viridiplantae; phylum Streptophyta; class Zygnematophyceae; order Desmidiales; family Closteriaceae; genus Closterium; species Closterium sp. Naga37s-1. The sequence goes on along the minus strand of CANJKZ010000713.1, from coordinate 4,597,758 downwards.
ACAACTGCGAAATTGTCGGGGAATTGAGCGGTTCGTGATGTTTCGTCGCGGTGTAAAACGGTGAATTAAGATACTCGCTTTCCACCGCGTGGAAACGTTCCAAGCCACCGTGTAAACCACTTCCCCTGTCGGGCTTCTGCACAAATGTTCAGGCAGGTCAGTCAGTGCAACCAATGCCAGCCAATCAAGTCCATACAGGCAGTTTTCCCCGCCCACCGATCTGTCAGTAGGGTTCTCTCTGTTTTCCGCATGGCAATTTGGTGTTGGAAGGTTTTGGTGCCTAGTTTGTAGTAACGCAGTTTTCGTTGGAAGGTTTTGGTGCCTATATTCGCGAATGCCTGTCACTTCGTACGAAAACAATCCATTCGCAGCCTGCACACGTACAGAGCAGAATTTCAGCCATTCACACAGGCGTCATCAACTTCACGTGATTCTCAGCATGAAGGCCGCATCAGAACCGCCGGAGCAAGAGTCTTCGAGGTGGACATACTAGACACGTTTTACCTCTTCTTTGGTCGGTCCCTGTCTGAGTAGCCTAGATCAAATTCTTCCAATTTGTTCCATACTCCCAATCCGGCTCCACCGTAATAGCTTTGTGTATATTACGGGCCCTCCATCGAGAACATCGCGTGCAACGATCCTGCAGATGCGGTTACCTTCTCAAATGTATTGCCACAGCATCTCTGCGATGTCGCGTCCCAATCACCACCTGACATCCAATGATCGTATATGAGAACCGATGCTTGATCTTTCGCCAACGTTTCTTTTCTTTTCGTTCTTGCGGTTGTTTAATAACAGACGATTAAGTACAATGTCAGATTTCTAAAATGTTGGTGCAATCATCGCGACCGTCTTCCTTCCACCTCTTGGAACCTTCATGAAGAAAGAGTGCGGATAAGATTTATGGGTAAGAAAACCCCCTCTTTGCGTGAGTAGTATCTCTTTGCTTTTGCTACGGGACCACACGCCGATGTGATGGGTATCCTACTCTGTGATTCATTCGCAGATCTCTATTCTACTCACACTCTTTTCTTAGAACCTGTCTCTGTGTGTGTGGCGAGGAATCGTTACACACTGTTACCCGGCGTGTGTTATGCGCTACTACCCGTCTCTCGCGCTACCCGTCTCTCACCTTGAAGGTCAGTCCGCTAGAGGTCTATGCGGTCTATGCGGTCAATTTGGTTTATACGGTCTTTGCGGTCAATTAGGTTTATGCGGTCTATGCGGTCATTTTGGGTCTATGCGGTCAATTTGAGTCTATGGGGACTGTGAGGCGTCCCTGTGTGTGTGGCGCCTGTCTGATTGTGTGTGTGGCGCATGTCTGATTGTGTGTGTGGCGCCTGTCGGATTGTGTGTGTGGCGCATGTCTGATTGTGTGTGTGGCACCTGTCTGATTGTGTGTGTGGCGCATGTCTGATTGTGTGTGTGGCGCATGTCTGATTGTGTGTGTGGCGCATGTCTGATTGTGTGTGTGGCACCTGTCGGATTGTGTGTGTGGCGCAGGCAGTTTGCGGGCTTGTGATCCGTTATAGCGACGCTCTGGCGGATTGCAAACCAATGTTACCTGTCGCCTGCGCTCAACTTCGCATCATTATCCCCTACTTCCCTCCCTGAACCTCCACCCCATCTGTTCCCCCCTCTGTTCCCCCCCCCATGCCCTCTCCTTCCCCTTGTCTTCCACCCTGTCTTCTCTTCGGCCCGTCTCACCTTCTCACAGTAGCCCCCTTCCCCTCTCTCCCCCCTTACGCACTCCCACCTTTGTCCTACCCCAAACCTCACGTTTTCGCCCCACCTCTTTTGCGCGCAGGACTACTATCACATTCTCTTCGCCCCGTCTCTCCTTCTCACATGCCTTCCGCCACGCGAATCGCAGCAGGAAACGTCCTGGCAGGCCCAGCAGCAGGAGCTAGGATCCTCCTAGTCACGGACCTACCCTCTAGACGTGACACACACGTGCCTGGCCACCGATATAGGTACACGCAGTCAGTTTGCAGGCATGCGACCCGTTATAGAGGCGCTCTGGCGAGCGGAGGGGATCAGAGGCTTATATCGCGGATTTACTGCGTCTTTACATGGGATTATCGTGCATAGGAGTCTGTGCTTTGGCGGGTTCCATAGTGCCAAGCAGGAGGGGGAGGGGGAGGAGGAGGGGGAGGAGGAGTGGGAGGGGGAGGAGGAGGGGGAACGCGAGCAGGAGAGGGGGGGAGAAATGGGTGGGGCAAACATTGTGGCGATGAGAGGAGAGAAGGGGACAGCTGGAGAAGAAGATGGGGTTGGGAGCAAGGATGGGCTGGGTTTGAGCCGTGGGCATGGGCATGGGCATGGGCATGGGCATGGGCACGGGCATGGACATTGGCATGAGCATGGGCATGTGCGTGAGCATGGAGATGGGCGTGGAGATGGGGATGAGAGCATAAACGGGTTGGGGCATGCACCGTTTTGGCTGATGTGGATGCTGGCACAGGCAGCAACGACAACAGTTACTATGGTGTCTTACCCGTTTGACACTGCGCGGCAGAATAGGGTGAGCAGAAGAGGGTGTGAGAGTGGAGGGAGGAGGAGAGGGTGAGAGAGTGGGGGAAGACCAGAGGGAGTGTGAGAGAGTGAAGGGGGAAGGGAGGGAAGAAGGGGGGGGTGAGAAAGCAAAGACAGAAGGGAGGGGATCGTGGGAATGAAGGTTAAGGGAGGAAAGTGTGAGAGGTTGAAGGAGGAAGGGAGGGGAGAAGAGAAGGGAGCAAAGGTTGGGAAGGAGAGAGAGGGTACCAAGGCGGGATCAGCGAGAGAGCGAGAAGAGAATAGAGGGGAGAAAGGAAACGCAGGAGAGGCTTACAGAAAGACGGCGATAGAAACGCAGGCTGTCCCATACATGTCCCATACATGGATGAAGGGAGTGTCCACGTCCGCAAGGTTGGCCCCCACCACCCCTGAACGACTGTGGGAGTGAAGTTAACGGTGAGAGTGGGGAAGAGATGGTGAGGGTGTGGGAGAGACGGTGAGGGTGGGTGGGAGGGTGATGGTGAAGGTGGGGGAGTGATAGTGAGAGAATGGAAGGGGTGGGAGCGAGGGGGAGAGCAGGCGTGGGAGTGAAGGTGGAGTCTGTGGTGGAAAAGAGTTGAGATGACAGAAAAAGATGAGCGAGAGAGTGGCGCGGCGGAAAATGTAGAAGAGCCAAAGGGTTCTCACCAACTAGAACGAGTGGGAGAGGGTCATTTGTAAACTTCCAGCGCGCTGTTCCCAACGTAGAATTTGCCGTCTTGAATCCCCCATAATACCCGTGCGTTGCCGTCCTCATGGCAAACGTCGGGTCATTAGTTGTCTTGCCATCCGATGCGGTTGGTTGCCACCTTCCCCGCCTTGTTAAAAATTGTGTGTGGTCGTGGTACTGCCAACATACGTAAGGGTAGCTGAGGAGCATTAACTCCTGCTCGTGTGCATCCTTGAGGTCTCAAGACTGCAGGAATATGCACTCACTTCGATAAAAATGTGAATGCGTATATGGTATGCATTTGCGTGTATACACTCATAGCATGTGCATGTACATCTGCATGCGGATGTGTGTGCACATTTGCATGCGCATATGTGTGTCTGCGTGCTTGTGCAGGTGCAGATGCGCATGCATATGCATGAGTCCTACCACTCAACCATGTTTCTGGTGCTGGTGTGGAGCGAAATGAGTGCCATGGCAACCTTTGTACAGGTACCAGTATTGTACATATGGTATGTATAGTTACAGTTATACAAAATACACACACAAACTTGGTCACACTGTGTCCCAACACACTATACACACACATCACTAACAGCTTCTGGATCTGACGCTCAAGGTGCATCATATTTTAGTGTTCTCGTTTCTGCTTTTCGCCCCTCTAGACTATAGCGCAACCATTCCCTCCTGCAAGTGTAGTATTGACAAACCAACCCCTCAGTGCACCCATGTCAAAATAGCTTGTGAAGGGAACAGCAGAATACGCTTGAGGCGCAGCCAGCATTCCATTCATCAACGGCTTGTATGTCCCCGGAATAGTGCCGGTGATTTCGTACATGTACTTGCCAACCACATTAGCGTCCGGGGACGTGCAATTGGTCCACGTGGCGCTTCCGTTGACCAGAGTGAGTGGCACGTCTAAGCCTTGGAGGACAAGAACCTCGTTTGGCCCCTCAGAGTCGCTTGTATTCATGCTGACGTGGTAACGAATGACGTAGTCGTTTGTGGTGGTGTTCCTAGTAAAGGGGGTGATTGTAAGGAGGGGCACGGAGGGGTAAGGAGGGGACAGAGGGTTGCAGTGTCAAGCTGACGCGGTAACAAATGTCATAGTCGTTTGTGGTGGTGTTGCTGAGAGTGATGGCGGCAAGGACGGGCACGGAGAGGGCTAGGAGAGGGCAAGGAGAAGGCAAGGATGGGACGGGACGAGTGAGGTCTGGGCAGAGACGAGTAGGTGTGTATGGAGGGCAGTGGTTTGCACCATGAAATTGGGAAAAAAAGTGATAGAGGGTGAGAAGAGTGGGTGGAGAGGGGGAGGGTGAGAAGAATTAGGGGAGAAGGGGAGGGTGGGAGGAGTGAGGGGAGAGGGGGAGGGTGAGAAGAGTGGAGGGGCGAAAAGAGGGACGACTGAGAGAACTAGAGAACAAGAGAAGGGAGAAGAGAATGAGAAAGGGAATGGAGGAGGGAATGGAGGAGAGCCTTACAGGAAGGCGGCGATAGAAACGCAGCCTATGCCGTACATGTCCCCAGGGACCCTGGGGTTAACATTTCTGTCCGTAAGGTTGGCCCCCACCACCCCTGAACGAACGCGGGATTGACATCAACGGAGAGCGTGAGGGTTGGGGAAGACAGGGTGAGAGCGGGGGAGTGTTAGATGGCGGAGTGTGGGTGAGGATGGCAGAGTGATGGTGGTGAAGACTGAGGCGGAAAAGAGACAGAATCAATGAGAGCGAGCGGCGAGAAAATGTCGAAGAGCCAAAGGCTTCTTACCAACTAGAACGAGTCCCTCTTTCCCACCAGGCGACGGCGGAAGAGGATCATTCTTAAACTGCCCCCTCGCTGCTCCTGCCGTAAAAGACTCTGTCGTGAATGCCCCATAATACCCGCTCGCTGCCGAACTCATCGCGTCCAGCAGTTTCTTAATCGACACGTGCTTAATCGAGGACGGGAGCGTACTTGCTTTAAGCCACATCCCCTGTTTGGCATATTTGTATGTAGGCTGGCGCAGAAGAGTTTTATTATTCCACTTGGCTTTGGGGCCGGCAATTTTGATGATGAAGGCGGTCCCTGCCTTTCCCGCCGAGCCTTGCGCGATGTAGGCGGTGGTCGGCGCACCCGGTTTGGAGGTGGCAACGAGCGCATGGTAGAAGACGTTATAATCTCCGTTTAGCCTGACGGAATCATTTAGGGTTCGCACAAACGAGCCAAGGGATGGGGTTTGTATTGCTTCAAGAGAAAATAGCACCCTGCAACGGTGACCGCTCAAATGACCAGCTAGGACTGAGGAAAAAACGGGCTGGAGCTCGTTACTTAGATGGACTTTCAGAATTCCGGGAACTGCTCGTTTCTGAAATGAAAAGCGACGATGAGGTATCACACTCTGATGGCACGACCGGGAAAGTAACGGAAAAGTCTTTTGGAAAACATTCGGCAAGCAAATTTGGGCCATTTCCTTCATGACGATGGTGGCAGTTGGGCTTACTGGAAGATGGCGAGGCAGATTCGACCGCTGGCGCCGCTGTCGCCTGTCGATCCAACCGTTTCAGATCCGTTGAGTCGGGCGGCAAGAATAGCTGCGCGAAGAAGAGAGGAGCGGAGGAACGACGTGGGAGAGAGATAGGAAAGTCGAGGATTACAGAGGCGCAAGAAGAGAAGAACTGGAAGGCCCTGGGTCCCTGTGCGCAGCTGCGCCGGGAAGAAGTTTGAACCACGCCACGGGCGCCACTTTGGCAAGATTCGCGAAATTTTCTCCTCCTTATCTCACCCGTCAAATTTCCGAGAGTCGCAGCTTTTTCGCGACTGGGAAACGGGCACGGGCCCGCGCCAACGGTCTTCACATTCCCGGCCGCTGCCGCGGTTGTCGCTGCGCATGGAAGCAAGCTCGTGAGATTTTGTTGCTTGAAATAGACTGGACATGCGAGGTAAGTCGCCTCACTCACCGACATATTCGGTGACGATCAAGAGAAAAATCGATACGCCAAGGTAACGTTGGAACCCCATCGTGGACTGGAACGCCTAGCTGGTGAATTGGTCGTGCTGCGGACAATACTGGTTCGTTGACGAGGTGGAAAACAGAGCTTGAATGCTCGATTGCGTAAGTGAAGAAATGAAGCAGCGTTTTATGCTGAGCAAGAATTCTTGAACATGAGAGGAATGAGTATTCGACATGTGGGCGTTACGTAGCTGTTCAGTACGGTGCAGTTTTGAAAGAAAGAGCGATATGACTCGGATCCATCGCGCACAAGTCGAATGTCCCTCCCTACTTCCATTTCTTGCGCGCTGCGGGAAACTGTGGGAATGCGCTGCGGGCATTTCATTCGGATGGACGCACTTGGCGGGGTACCTGGCGGGAAGTCCATGGTTGAGGATGGTAGGACTGTAGCTAGAGGCAACACTTGGAGTGCAGATGGTTCAGGTATTCCGTAAGGTCCTCACCTGACAAAGGATTTTCGGTCGATTTGCTCTGCAAAAATGGGTGAGTAATACAATAAACATTTTTATTGGATTTCGGCTGCATTCATGAGAGAAATATATAAATCAGGCGATTTTCAGGTCAATCGGGCAGCCTTGCATGAACAGCGTGTCATAGTCCATTCAAGATTGACCGTTCCAGGTGATTATGTATGACCAATTTCATTGGAACATATTATCGTGTGCTCGGCACAGGCTCCGCGAGAGGTGGGGGGTGCCTGTTGTTGTTGTCAGCGCAGGTGCCGCTGCTCAGTAGCTGAAAAGTCCAACACATGAAGGATGTCGTAAATTGGAAACTACGTGTAAATATAATTTGCTATGAGTTGTAATAACAGATTGTGTGGATGAATGTATGTGCGGAATCATCATTCTAAACCTCTCATTCTCAAAATTGCTGTAACCCATGATCTGGAAAATTACCTGAAGGGCCTGTCAGGCCTGAATGTTCACACCATACAATGGCGCCCCAAATGAGCCATCCTAACCATGCTTAAATTACTGCTTCCCTCCTCTCAGCTATTGGTGAAAGCACCATTCGCTGCGCTGGCCTAGATCGTCGGAGGTGCTGTTGAGCGTCGGCCGCTGAAGGCAGCCAGCACGAGTTGCTGGGTTCTGTGAAAAGGAATCCAACAGTGAACAATGACAAGAAATAACAGCTCCTACACCCTATGTGCTAGGTGGGAGAGGTCAGGATAGATTATGAGAGGTTGGAAAGGCTCCTAGTACCTCTCTCTCTCTCTCTCGCTCTCTCTCTCTCTCTCTCTCTCTCTCTCTCTCTCTCTCTCTCTCTCTCTCTCTCTCTCTCTCTCTCTCTCTCAAACGGCCTTTTTATTGTCAAAACATATTTCTATTCATTTCTCTCTAGGTTGTGTAGGGGTCATTCCTTAGAGGGTACAACCCATTTCTCTCGATAGTCTTGTACCCCTCCCTCTTACCTAATCGGCACTCATTCTCACCCACCTCCTAGTTCAAACATGGTATGAAGAGCGAAATGGTCCTTAGGACCGGATTCTTAAACGGGCCCACCATTAAATTATCGATCTACTGCACGAGTCGCGCCCCTAGGAACGTCCCGTTCTTTTTTTAATTCCCTTCGCGAAACGCGCCCTAGGCGAGACAGTTTTTTTTGCCCTAGGCGCGTCCCGTCCAGGGTTTTTTTTATCAGAGTAAATTACTCTGTTTCTCCGAAAATCAGAGTGGTTTTTAGGGGGTCACTCTGACGTGTCTGTGTAATTTTTTTGGAAGATTAGTTTTCTCTGATTTGTCAGGGTTCTGATTTTAGCTACTCTGAGACACCAGTGTATATTTGTGGCGAATGTATTTTTCTCTGTACAGGGTATAGGCATTTCGACCGAGCCCCCCCCCCCGAATTGGTGAAAGATGGTTAGGCTAGGGCAATTTAATGAATTTATATTGTCTGATAAAACATTATAAGCGCGTAGCACAACGGTTATAATTTTGGTAGGAGTGCAGAAGGCCTGGGTTCAATACTTGAGAGGACATTCAGAGTCGGAAAAATAGTTACACTGACTGCCCAGAGCATATTTTTCAGAAGTTAAGTTTTCTCTGACAAATCAGAGTAACGCTCATAATTCACCCTGAATTTCAGAGTTCCCTAGAAAACAGCTCTGGAAATCCGAGTAGTGGAAATCCAAAAAAAAGCCCTGGTCCCGTCCCCTACGCGAGACGATTCTACTGCCTAGTCACGCGCGCCCCTCTGCACAGGCCTTGCGACGCCCTATCCTACAGCCCGCACGTTGCACCCGCTGCTTGCGCGCTGCCCCTGCTGCTCGCGCGCTGCATTTGCTGCCCGCGCGCTCCTAGCCCTGCCCGCGACCTGCTAGCGCACTGCTGCCCCAGAGCTGCTGCTGCGCCTGAGCTGCTACCGTGCCTGAGCTGCTGCTGCTGTGCGCCTTCTCCTGGGTGCTACTGCTGCTGCTACTAGCAGCAGCTGCTCCTTCTTGCTGCAGCTGCTCCTTCATGCTGAAGCTGCTCCACATTTATGCAGCTGCTCCTCCTTGCTGTTGCTGCTACTTCTTGCTGCAGCTGCTCCACCTTGCTGCTGCTGCTGCTACTTGCTGCAGCTGCTCCTCCTTGCTGCTGCTGCTGCTGCTGCTACTTGCTGCAGCTGCACCTCCTTGCTGCTGCTGCTCCACCTTGTTGCAGCTGCTCCTCCTTGCTGCTGCTGCTGCTACTTGCTGCAGCCGCTCCTCCATGCTGCTGCTGTTGCTGCTGCTTCTTGCTACAGCTGCTCCTCCTTGCTGCCGTTGCTGCTACTTGCTGCAGCTGCTCCTCCTTGCTGCTGCTACTGCTTCTTGCTGCGGCTGCTCCTCCTTGCTGCTGATGCTACTACTTGCGGTAGCTGCTCCTTCTTGCTACTGCTGCTGCTTCTTGTTGCAGCTGCTCCTCCTTGCCGCTGCTGCTGCTGCTACTACGGCTACTATGACTACCGTCTCCGTTCTTAGTTTCGACGCTGAGGGCCGTGCGATCGACTTTGCCATCTGGCTCGATGACCTCCGGCTGTTCCTGAAGAGCGAGGTGAAGGATGGAGTTCCCCTCTTAGCCCATACCGACGGAACCCTCCCCACCCCACCTGCCATAGAGACAGCTGCTCATACTCAGTGGATGATTCGTGATGCTACTGCCCGCCTTGCGGTTCGCAACCACCTTCCTATCGCTGAACGGGCACATTTTAGCCACCAGAAAGCAGTACAGGCCCTCTATGACGCTTTCGTCGCCCGCTACTCCTCCCCGGTCACTGCTGCCGTAGGCCGTCTCATGCTGCCGTACCTGCATCCCGACCTAGCCACCTTCACCACTATCGCTGACCTCTTTACCCACCTCTGCACTAGTGAGGCTCGCTTCCGCTCCGCTCTCAAGCCGGGCTTTCTCGCTAAGAACCCCCCCCCGCAGCATTTCACCCTATACCTCTTAGTCACTCACCTTCCTGACTCCCTTTGCACTGTCAGGGACCGGTTCCTAGCCCTTGACCCCACTGAGCTCACGCTTGACTCGCTCGCGAAGTCCCTTCTCGAGGCAGAGAAGAGCACCAATGCTGTCGCTGCCTCTCGCGGCACTCCCCGCTCCCCCTTCTTTGAAGGATGTTCTCCCTCCCCTCCCCTCCCCTCAGTTGCTACTGCTGCTACTGTCGACCTCCTTGGTGCTGAGGAGGCTGGCGCTGCGTCTACTCCTAGTGGAAGGTGCAACAACAGTAAGGGCAAAGGGGGCAAGGGTGGTGGGGGTGGCAACAGCGGTGGGGGTGGCGGGGGTGGCGGGGGCAGGGGTGGAGGAGGTGGGGGCGGCTCTAGGGGTGGCGGCAATGGAGGTGGACGGGGTGGTGGAGGTGGCGGGGGTAGTGGAGGCGGCGGGGATGGTGGAGGCGGCTGGGGTGGTGGAGGCGGCGGGGGCGGTGGAGGAGGTCGGGGTGGAGCTGGCAAGGGTGGAGGCCGTGGCGCTTCCGCACGTGGCGGTGGAGGCCTTGAGAGTGGATAGCAGCTGCCACGCCTCCCGGACAACCCCACCCCTCAGCAGCTTCGTTAGTGGGTTGTCCAGCGTGGTTCTTCTGGGGGCTCTGGTCGCTGCCCGTACGTCAGGTGCACAGGTAAGCTGAAGGGTCAGACCTGCGGGAAACCACATATTGAGCATCGCTGCTTCAGCCGCCGTGAGGATGCCTGGGTGGATGAGTACGGAGATGAGCTGCCAGCCCCCAACTGGCTGAAACTGCAGGGGATGGGAGTAGATGTTTATGCTCTTGACTTTGTTCAGATCAACAAGGCTATATATGCTATGTATGTGACTGAGCTTAGTAACGAGGGTGCGTGTTACTTGTGTGTCCCTGGTGATGCTAGTGTCGTTGCTACTAATCTTGGTACACGCGGGTCTGCTTCAGCTCTAGGTGCTAGTGCGTCTGCTGTCCCAGGTGCTAGTGAGTCTGCTGCAGCCCTAGGTGGTAGTGTGTCTGCTGTCACTGGTGCTAGTGAGTCTGCTACAGTGAGTCAGCTGCCTCCACGGAGGCACTACACACTTTCACACTTGAATCAGGCGCGTCTCGTTGCTTCTTTCGTGACTGCACCACACTCACACCACTAGCTGCACCTGTCCCAGTCTCACTGGCTGAACCCTCTGGGGGCCCACTAGTCGCACGAGCCTCCACTGTTCTCCCATGTCCAGCAGTCCCCTCCGGTTCTCTGTCAGACCTCCACCTCCCCTCGTTCTCGACGAACTTGGTGAGCAACGCCGCTCTTCGGGATGTCTGGGTTGATACCTTTACTCCTAGAGGGCAGCATGTGGCGATCTGTACTTGTTCCAGGACTAGCAGTCACCTTGAGACATTCACTAGATGACCTGGGTCTAGTCTGTACACACTGACCACTGAGTCTGCACAGGTGGTTGAGTCAGGCCAGGTGGCTGCGTCGAGTCGCGTGTCTGCGTCTGGTCAGCTTGCAGCGTCTTGCTCGTGTCGGGTACTCTCTCACCAAACTCACCTCTGGCACCACCGTCTCGGTCACCCCTCGCTGCCGCGTCTCCGCAGCATGCACTCCCGTCTCCTTGTCTCTGGGCTTCCCAGGTCCCTGCCCTCCCTCCCGCGCTCGCTTGCACCGCCGTGCCTTCCTTGCGTCAAGGGGCGGCAGCGCGCCGCTCCTCACTCCTCCGAGTTTCCTCTGACCACCGCTCCTCAGTAGACTCTCCACATGAACATGTGGGGCCCGGCCCCCGTCGGTGGAACGGACCAGGAGCGCTACTTCATGCTGGTTGTTGACGACTACACACGCTACACCACTGTCTTCCCCTTGCGGCGCAGGCGGACGTTATCGGTGTTTTGATCCCTTGGATCCGTGCTACTCGTCACCAGCTGCGCGAGCGGTTTCTTCGGGACTTGCCAGTCATGCGTCTGCACTCTGACAGAAGCGGTGAGTTCTCTTCCGGCCTCCTTGAGGAGTTTTGTCAAGCTGAGGGCATCCGTCAGACATTCACGCTTCCGGCCTCTCCTCAGCAGAATGGGATTGCTGAGCGTCGCATTGGCTTGATCATGGAGGCTGCTCGTACCTCCATGATCCATGCAGCTGCTCCCCATTTTCTGTGGCCGTTTGCGGTCCGATACGCTGCGCATCACCTCAACCTTTGGCCCCGTGTCTCTGAGCCAAAGACCTCGCCCACCCTTCGGTGAACGGGGAAGATTGGCGATGCATCGGTGTTTCGGGTCTGGGGCGCGCTCTCTCTTGTTCGCGATGCTAACGCGAGCAAGCTCTCCCCTCGCACTCTCCGCTGCGTCTTCCTATGGCTTCCCCGCCGACGCCCCGCCGTGGCAGTTCTACCACCCACGTTTTACCACCCACGTGCGCGTCGAGTCTTCTCCTCCCAAGACGTCACCTTTGACGAGTCTGCCTGTTTCTACAGGCTACACCCGCACGCGTCCCACCCGGTCCCCCTCGCGCCTCTCTTCCTGGTGCTAGTCCCCCCCCGGTAGACCCCCTCCCCCTACAGAGTCCTGCTCCCTCACGTGTGTCTCAAGTAGACCCACCCCCCTTGGTTGAGCGTGTGGAGATCTCTTCTGAATCCTTTGGCCCAGCTGAGGGGGGTGAATTAGTCGCTGACAACACGGTGGCCACTCGCCGCTCACCACGCTTGGCAACTGTTGAATTATATTGCATATCCTAACTGCCTACAGCTTGCTAGTGTATTAGTTAGTTATTAGGTTCAACTGCTGGTGGTGTACCCTATCCTCTCCCCTATCCTATATCTTGTAAACATTCCTTAGTGAATGCCCTCTTTGCCCAATTCTCTTGCCATGCTCACCCTCGACACTCACGCTTCCTAGGTAAACCCTAAGTTACTAAGTCAAGAGTTAAGAGCGTGTTCTGACAGCAACCCCCCCTGGTTTTCCGCCTCATCTGACGTCGCCGCCTCCGCAGCCTGCTGCTGTGGACTCCGGAGCTGAGACTGCTGGTGCTGAGCCTGGGGGTGCTGAGACAAAGGGTGAGGGTATTGGGGGTGCTACGTCTGGGGGTGCTGCGTCTGGGGGTGCTGGTTCTGGGGGTGCTGCTACTAGGGGTGGTGACTCTGGGGGTGCTGCGAGTACTAGTGGCGGAGGTGCTGGAGGTGCTACTGGAGCTGCTGGCGCTGGAGGTGCTGGAGATACTGGTGCTGATGGAGGCGCTGGAGCTGGAGGTACTGGAGGTGCTGGAGCTGCTGGTCCTCGAGGTGCTAGTACTAGAGGTGCTGGAGGTGCTGGTCCTGGAGGTGCTAGTACTGGAGGTGTTGGAGCTGCTGGTCCCGGAGGTGCTCGTACTGGAGGTGCTGGAGCTGTTGGTTCTGGAGGTGCTCATACTCGAGGTGCTGGAGCTGCCAGGGCAGGTGGTGTTGGAGGTGCTGGAGGAGCTACCGGAGCTGCTGGCACTGGAGGTGCTGGAGGTACTGCTGGTGCTGGAGGCGCTGAAGTTGGAGGTATCGGAGGTACTGGAGGTGCTGGAGCTGCTGGAGCAGGTGGTGCTCCTGGTGCTGGAGGTGCTGGAGGTGCCAGGTGCTACTGGAGCCGCTGACACTGGAGGTGCTGGAGGTACTGCTGGTGCTAGAGGTGCTGGCGCTGCCGTGAGCATGAGACTCGTGCTTCCACACCTGTTTGTGCTTGTTGTGTCCCCCGTCCTCGTCCTCCTACTGTCCCAGGCACTCATGGTATGGCACTTCGTCCTTCCTCTGTTCCACAGCGTGTTGTCCTACCTGAGCCTCCCGCGTCCTCTCTTCCGCACGTTCCGGACCCTGAGTCTGACCTTGCTCGTGCTACCAGTCCTACTGTCACCCGTCTCCTCGCTACTGTCGTCACTCACCCTAACTTTGAGTCTACTGGTGCGTTTGCCCTGGTCACTGAGCAGCTAGTCGACTTTGCAGCTAGGAATCGTCTCGACTACGTCGCGAGTCTTGTTACTGAGTCTGAGTCTGTCTATCCTCCGTCCTTCGGTGGTGAGCCTGCCCTTGGCTGTGACGCCCTTGAGGACAGGCAGTCTGAGCTTGAGTGTCTTGCGGTCGCTTTACCTCGTTTCACGTCCATGCTGCTTTGCCCTGAGGGAGACCCGGATGCACTTGACATCCCCACCCCGCGCTCTTACAGAGAGGCGATTTTGGGTGAGTAAACCTGTTAGTGACAGGCAGCCATGGACGCAAAGATGGCTTCCTGGAAGTCCGCAGGCACCTACGTTGACGAGGTCCCCCCACCTGGGGCGAACATCGTCAGTGGCATGTGGATTTTCAGGGTGAAGCGGCCGCCGGGTTCTCCGCCTGCCTTCAAGGCGCGTTACGTTGCTTGAGGTTTCAGTCAGCGACAGAAGGTCGACTTCTTCCACACCTTCTCCCCCACCCCAAAGATGACTACTCTTCAGGTGTTACTGCATGTTGCAGCACAACGTGACTACGAGCTGCACTCCCTCGACTTCTCGACAGCTTTCTTGCAGAGTAGTCTGCGTGAGGCCATATGGCTGCACCGTCTAGAGGGCTTCACTGAGTCGTTTCCTGCAGGTACCCAGTGGAGCCTACGGCGACCAGTCTATGGTCTTCGTCAGGCGCCCGGCGAGTGGCACGACACACTGAGGACAATTCTTGAAGCTCTTGGTTTTTCTCCTTCCTCTGCTGACCCATCGCTGTTTCTACGCACCGACACTACCCTGCCGCCATTCTATGTTCTCGTGTACGTCTCCGACTTGGTCTTTGCTACTGCGGACACTGAGGCACTGGCCCTAGTGAAGGCGGAGCTGTAGGAGAGACACACCTGCACTGACCTGGGTGAGCTGCGGAGCTATCTTAGCTTGCTGCGGGGACAGAGGACGGCGCACCATCACCCTTACTCAGTCACACATGGTGCACCAGGTCCTCCAGCGCTTCGGCTTCCAGTTCTCCTCGCCACAGCCCACTCCTCTGTCTACCGGCCACTTGCTCTCAGCTCCACCTTTGGACGAGTCCGTAGAGCCGAGTGGTCCGTACCTAGAGCTTGTGGGTTGCCTCATGTACCTGATGACATTCACACGACCTGACCTCGCGTACCCTCTCAGCCTCCTGGATCGCTACGTGGCTCCCAGTAGACACTGAAAGGTGAACTAGGATGCTGCGAAGAGGGTATTGCGTTACTTGTGCAGTACATCGGAGGCTCGTGCTTGGAGGACAGGGTTCAGTAGTACTCACAGGACACTCCGATGCTTCTTGGGCCGACGACCAGGCGACTCAGCCTTCGTCCCAGGGTTACACCTTCAGTCTTGGCGCTGGTTCTGTCTCGTGGAGGTCCACTCGTTCTTCTTCTGTGCTTGGTTCCAGCTGTGAGGCTGAGATCTACGCAGGGGCCATGACTGCACAGGAGCTACGCTGGCTGACCTATCTGCTGACCAACTTGGGGGAGCGGCCTCGTTCTCCTCTAGTTCTGTACGTCGACAACAAGGCAATGCTTGCCTTGTGTCGCGAGCAGAGACTGGAGCACATAACGAAACACATTGCTCTTCGCTACTTCCTTGCGCGTGAGCTGCAGCAGCGTGGTTAGCTGCACCTTGTTTACGTGGCCTCTCGGGCCAACACTGCTAATGTCTTCACCAAGGCCCTTGGGTCTGGTGATCATCAGCGTTTCTGTACTGCTCTTGGGCTTGTGCTCACTCAGCCTCACCTGCTGGTTGCTTGACTTGCTCTTGTTGTACACCGATATATATCTTTATACCTGCTTGTTTACTCTTGCTAGGTTGTGATCAGTGTACTGCCTTGCTATTATATATCTGCATGTGAACTGGCCTTGTGGCCACCTGCTTGTGCTCAGATTGTGTGGTGTCCTTGAGATCCACCCTGGGCTTTGCCTTGTTTGTTCTCTTGCTAGACTGGTCTTGTGACCACTGTTAGGTTTGGCTATCCCCTACTTCACCTATGGGGGTGTGTCAAAACATATCTCTATTCATTTCTCTCTAGGTTGTGTAGGGGTCGTTCCTTAGAGGGTACAACCCATTTCTCTCGTTAGTCTTGTACCCTTCCCTCTTACCTAATCGACACCCATTCTCACCTACCTCCTAGTTCAAACATTTATTTATGCAGTGATTGGTACACGAAAGACAGTCAATAAAGGGCAAAATGTGGAACGTGCAAATACAGCTCTGTACATCTACATGCCTCCTTGCACCTACCCTTGACTCCAATGTGTGGAGGAGGTCCCCTAGCTGCAGGGGCAAGAGGTCTGCAATGAGGACCACGGGGTACTACTGTAGTCCCATCCGCAATGAGGACCACGTGGTACTACTGTAGCCCCATCCGCAATGAGGACCACATGGTACTACTGGTTGGGGATGTGTATGAGTACGGATCCGCCGTGCTCTCTTGTTACCACGCCTAAACAGCCAAGGTGCAAAACTAATCACCACCACCCCTGTTGATGTAGAAGAAAGCACCACTCGCCGCACCGTTCTCAAACGTCTTGGCAGATGGAGGCACAGAGAAGCAGGTGGAGGCACAGAGAAGCAGGTGGAGGCACAAAGAAGCAGGTGGGGGCACAGAGAAGCAGGTGGGGGCACAAAGAAGCAGGTGGAGGCACAGAGAAGCAGGTGGGGGCACAGAGAAGCAGGTGGGGGCACAGAGAAGCAGGTGGGGGCACAGAGAAGCAGGTGGAGGCACAAAGAAGTAGGTGGGGGCACAGAGAAGCAGGTGGGGGCACAGAGAAGCAGGTGGGGGCACAGAGGAGCAGGTGGGGGCACAGAGGAGCAGGTGGGCGCACAGAGGAGCAGGTGGGCGCATCACTGACAGTTGGCTTACAGGAAGAGAGCGAGGCAGATTCGACCGGTGGCGTTGGCGTCGCCGGTGGTCCCAACCACTTGGGATCCGTTCAGCCGCGCGGTGTGAATGGCTGCATGGAGATGAGAGGAGCGGGCAGGGAGGGGCAGGAAGGGGCAGGGAGGGGGCGGGAGATACCGAGGGTAGTGAATAGGGGGTATCTATCAAGGCGTGGAGACACGAGATGGGCGAGAAGGTAAGAAGCGAGGAATGAAGGGCAACAGTCCATGTGGTGAAATGAGGAGTGCTTATCTCATCGTTGTGTGTAAGGACACATGCGACACTGCCCGCCAAGTGCGGGGGGTTCACCCGTCAGGTTCCCCAAGTCGCTCAGAAGGTTCCGTAATAACTATCCGGCTTTGCTATAATCACATCCACCAGCTCCTTCAGTGGGGCTTTATCGAGTTTGCTGGGAAGTGTGACGTGACCATTAATTGACTATCTACCGCACCAGCTTTGTCTTTTGATGCTTGATGATAATTTGTGCTATCGTTCAAGGTCGATGTGGTCGATATGCTATCATACAAGGCTTTGATGACCAATTGGCTAGGGAAAGAGTAAACTTAGTCCGCGCCCAATGGGCTTTCAAGCGAGTCCGTTTCTGACTTTAATGGCCAATTGGCTGGGGAAAGAGTCGCCATAGCTGGCTTTAATTGCCAATTTGCCCGACCCTTCACCACCTCCCTTGGTGACACTTGCGAAAGCGCCGCTCGCCGCACCGGCCTCGAACGTCTTGGTGTAGATGAGAGCAGAATAGGCATCAGGAGCAGCTAGCATGGCATCCATAAGCTCTTTATACGTCTGCCCGTTATCCGCTATGTAACCACTGGCGCTTAGCCAAGCGCCGACACTTTCGTAGCTGTATCCGAGGGGAGGGGGAGGTGGCTGTTTGCCCAACTTGGCGCGTTTGAACTCGGAGAGCGTGCGATTGGTCCACGTGGCGCTGCTGGTGTCCATGGTGAGTGACACGTCAGCGCCTTTCTTGATCACAAAGTTGGTGGGCTCGCCAGAGTCGGTTAGAGCCACGCTGACGTGGCACTTAATGTTGTAGTCGCTGGTTGTGGGGCTTCTAATGGGGGGGGGGGGAGTGGGTGGCAGGGAGGGGCAGGGTAGGGCAGGGAAGGGCGGGTGTTTGGTGATGGGACAGGCATGTAAGGAGGCCAAAAGGTAAAAAGATGCAATTGGAAAGAGATAACGCAAAAAAATGTGAGTAGGAGTGAGGGGAGGTTGAGAAAAATGGAGGGTAGAATTGAGTTGAACGAAGATTGGGGGGGAGGAACGGAATGATGGGTCAGCTTATGGGAAGATGGCAAGGTGAGGTTGCGAGAGAGACGCGCGATCTGAGGGTAAAGGTGAGGAAAATGAGAAGAGCGAGAAGAGGAAGCTTACCGGAAGACGGCGAAAGAAATGCAGCCTGTGGCGTTGACGTCAGCAGTGAGGTTAGCATTGGAGCCGTTGAGACGTGCTTCCACCGCACCTGGACAAAATAATCACGGAGAGGAAAAGATCGACCGTTAGGAAACGTAAGCAAATGTGTAAGGGAAGGACTGTTTGAAGAGGAACTAAGGGAGGGGGCACGGCGCGTGGTTGATTCTGAAGGTGAGCAAGGCAAGAGATGGCAGAGGCAAGAGAGTCGGAGAAGGCTAGTAGCGGGGAGCACATCTTACCAACAAGGGTTCTGAACCGATCGTCTCGATTCTCCTCTCCAGTGCCCTCGTTCTTCCCTCCATTCTTCCCGCCCTTCTTATCCTTTGGCGGCGGCGGAAGCGGCTCCTTTTTAAATTGCCCCCTAGCCGCCGCTGACTCATAAGCAGCCGTCGCGAATGATGCGTAGTACCCATCTGGAATCTCAATAATCGTCTCCACGAGCTCCCTCAGTGCTTGCTCCCCGATCGTGGCCACCGTACTCGCTTTAAGCCACGTCCCATTTGTAGCATAAGTGTACTTCGGAGGAGGCGGGGCGGGCGGAGTGCCCTTGTTCTTTTTGCCCTTGGGCGGGGGAGGTGGCAGACGACTAAGATTCGCCCACCTGGCGGTTTGTCCTTCCTCGATAATATTATATACAGTGGTCCCCGCGTCTCTCGCTGCGCCTCGCCAGATAGAAACACTGGACGGCTCGCCAGGGTCGGAGGTGGAGACGGCGACGCTATAGAAGATGTTGTAGTCGTGGTCTTGCCCAGCGGTTTACGCCAGGGTTCAAACAAGCAACGAGCAGAAGGGAGGAATGGAGAACGAAAGATGATGATGAGGAGGATCATGTAAAACAAGTAGGGTACGATACTGAAATGTTTGATTTGAAGTCGGGAACAAGGTGAAGTCAATTGAGTTGAGCTTGGGTGAACTGGCTGCAAAGCAACGGTTGAGGCAGCTCAGCTGGAAGGCGAAAGGCGGCACAGAGGGCCAAGTGGGCGCATCATAGGCGGCACAGAGGGCCAAGTGGGGACACAGATGAGCAAGTGGGCACACCACAGGCGGTTGGCTTACAGGAAGAGAGCGAGGCAGATTCGACCGGTGGCGTTGGCATTGCCGGTGGCCCCAACCACTTGGGATCCGTTCAGCCTCGCGGCGAGAATGGCTGCATGGAGACGCCAAGGGGGGTGAATGGGGGGACTCAAGATGTGGAGACAGGAGATTGGAGAGAAGGGAAAACGAGGAGTGGAGGGGAGGGCAACAGACTTCAATTGTAGAATGTGTACTTATCTCATCGATGCGTGTAAGGTCATGCCACACTGCGCGCCTAGCGTCGGGAAATTTTCTTCCAACCCTTCAGATTTTTCAAGCCGTTCGCACCCGTCAGATTCCCGAGAGCCTCGGCCTCATTCGGCTTGGGCAGCGGGCACGGGCCTGCGTCCGGAGGTCCCCCTTGTGAGAATAGTAGACAGAGTTAGGAGCCATGGCTAGGTAAGCCCTAGCTAGGCAGGAGAAAGTTAGGCAAAAGAGGGAGGGTTTTCACTAGGAGCAGTTGGGATACATATAGCAAACCCTAGCTGGGTTGTACCCGCTATAGAGCACCCCACTACAGGCTAGATAATAACATTCTGACACACCCCCATAGCCAAAGTGGGGTG
Source organism: Closterium sp. Naga37s-1 (assembly GCA_947471745.1). Classification (NCBI taxonomy): domain Eukaryota; kingdom Viridiplantae; phylum Streptophyta; class Zygnematophyceae; order Desmidiales; family Closteriaceae; genus Closterium; species Closterium sp. Naga37s-1. The sequence continues at coordinate 4,578,234 of CANJKZ010000713.1, read as the reverse complement.
TAATCAGCACAATGAGCAAGCAGGCATAGAGCAGGAGTTCACAATAGTAAGCAAAGCTAGACTTAATCACAGCGGGCAAGTGAGGAGGAGGAGGAACTGTGGAGGGAGAGAAGATGCGAGGCAACGACTGAAGCTGCAGAGGCACGGGCACAGGAGCAGCTGACTCAGTGGCTACCGAAGCAAGGGCGACGGACTACTGGAGTGACTGGCTCCGCGGCTATAGATGAGCGGCAGGAGCAACGGACCCACTGGCGACTGGTGCAACAGGCTCACTGGCGACAGCTACCTTCACACAACCTCCCCCAGCTGCCCCACGCCCCTCTCATACACCCCCTGCTGAACCTTAGCTCCACTCCCACAGCACCCCCCTTAAACCCTAAACCCTAGGCTCCCACACACCCACCCCCCTCAGCGGCAGCTGCAGCAGTGGGAGACGAGGGAGGAGGAGGAGCAATGGGAGTAACGCACAACCGACACCCCCACAACCGCCACCCCCACACTCCCCACCCCCAAACCCTAAAACGGGTGGGATAGGGGCAGGAGCGCGGGGGACGGCGAGGGGGGACGGCGCGCGACCCCCAGGGCGCAAAAACGGACGGGCGGGGGGGGGGGGGGGGGGGGGGGGGGGGGTGGCGCGCGCGGCTCCCCAGGGCGCCGCGATGGACGGGCGGGGGGCACGCGCGTGGCTCCCCAGGGCGCCGTGACGGACGGGCGGGGCGCACGCGGGCTCCCCAGGGCGTCGCGACGAGCAGGGCGGGGGCCGCGCGTGCTCCCCAGGGCGCCGCGACGAGCAGGGTGGGGGCCGCGCGTGCTCCCCAGGGCGCCGCGATGGACGGGCGGGGCGCGCGCGGGCTCCTCAGGGCGCCGCGACGAACAGGCGGGGCGCGCGCGGGCTCACCAGGGCGCCGCGACGAGCAGGGTGGGGGCCGCGCGTGCTCCCCAGGGCGCCGCGACGGACGGGCGGGGCGCGCGCGGGCTCCCCCACGGCAGGAAACCGCCGCGCGCCTCGGGGCGCACGGCGGGCAGAAAACCGCCGCGCGCCCCGAGCGCGCGGCGGGATGAAAAATCGAAGGTCGCGCGCTCCGGGGCGCGCGACACAGAGTAGGGCAGCGGAAGCAGGTGGGCCCACAGGCCAGGAGCGTGACTGCTCTGATAGCATGTGAGAATAGTAGACAGAGTTAGGAGCCATGGCTAGGTAAGCTAGGCAAGAGTAAGTTAGGCAAAAGAGGGAGGGTTTTCACTAGCAGCAGTTGGGATACATATAGCAAACCCTAGCTGGGTTGTACCCGCTATAGAGCACCCCAGTACAGGCTAGATAATAACATTCTGACACCCCTTTTCCGCCGTTCTTTTCCTGGCCCCGTGTCTCCTTGCCGGAGACCTTTCCGACACTGCGTTGGACGGGAGAGGTTGGTGATGTGTCAGTTTTCCAAGTCTGGGGATCTCGTGCCTTTGTTCGCGATACCTCCGCGGACAAGCTCTCCGCCCGCGCCGTTCCCTGTGTCTTCCTTGGTTTTCCCCCTGACGCGCCTGGCTGGCAGTTTTACCACCCTACCTCGCGCCGTGTTCTGTCCTCTCAGGACGTCACGTTTGACGAGTCGGTTCCCTTTTACCGTCTCTTCCCCTACCGCACTGCTCCTCCCCCTCCCTCACTGCTCTTCCTTGCTCCAAGTCCCCCTCCGGTAGACCCCCTCCCCCCTCAGGGTCCTGCTCCTTCAGATGTGTCTCAGGTAGACCCACTCCTCTTGGTTGAGCCTGTTGAGGTCACTGGTGACTCTGGTGCTGCTGGGGGTGCTGAGCCTACGGGTGCTGATCCTGAGTGTGAGGAGCCTAGGGGTGCTGAGCCTGTGCGCGAGGAGCCTGGGGGTGCTGAGCTTGCGGTTGCGGAGCCTGAGCGTGAGGAGCCTGGAGGTGCTGAGCCTGCGAGTGCGGAGCCCGAGGGTGCTGCATCTGAGCGTGCGGAGCCTGGGGGTGCTGAGCCTGAGCGTGTGGAGCCTGGGGGTGCTGAGTCTGGGGGTGCTGAGCCTAGGGGTCCTGCGTCTACACTACGGGAGCCTCTCTCACCATAGCAGTTACGCGAGTAGTACGCTCGGCGCTGTAGCCTTCGGTGTGGTGCTGCTGGAGCTGGAGGCCCTGGAACTACTGGTCCTGGAGGTGCTGGTGGTGCTGGCACTGCTGGTCCTGGGGTTGCTTGTGCTGGTGGCGCTGGAGCTGCCGGAGCTGGTGGTGCTGCTCGTGCTGGAGGTGCTAGAGGTAGTGGAGTTTCTGGAGCTGCTGGAGCTGGTGGTGGTGCTGCTGCTCGTGGTGCTAGAGTTGCTAGTCCCGGAGGTGCTCGTACTGGAGGTACTGGAGCTGCTGGAGCTGGTGGTGGTGCTGCTGCTGCAGGAGGTGCTGGAGCTGCTGGTCCCGGGGGTGCTCGTTTCGGAGGTAATGGAGCTGCTGGAGCAGGTAGTGGTGGTGCTGCTGCTGGAGGTGCTGGAGCTGCTGGTCCTAGGGGTGCTCGTACTGGAGGTACTGGAGCTGCCGGAGCTGGTGGTAGTGTTGGTACTAGTGGTGCTGGTGGAGATGGCACTGCTAGTCCTGGAGGTGCTCGTCCTGGATGTTCTAGAGGCGCTCTCTCGCCGCAGCAGCTACGCGAGTGGTACACTCAGCACTGCCGCCTTCAGAGTGGCGCTGCTGGGGCTGGAGGCGCTACTGCTGGAGGCGCGGGAGCTGGAGGTACTGGCGCGGCCGGAGCTGGTGGTGCTGCGGACTCTTGAGCTGGAGGCCCTGGAGCTGTAGGCGCTGGAGCTGGTAACCCGGGAGCTGGAGGTGCTGGAGCTGGAGTTTCTGGAGCTGGTGGAGACCCTGGAGCTGCTGGTATTAGTACTGGGGGTGCTGGTGCCGGAGGAGATGGTACCGGTGGTGCTGCACTGCCGCGTCTGTTCTTTGCTCCGCCGTCACCGTTGTCTCTGCCACCGCCTGGCTCGGTGCTTCGCCAGGTTCTTAGTCTCCCGTCTTCTACTGGTCTCCCATTATAGCCAGGCTTCCCACTGCCTGCTCCCTCTCCATACACTAAGCAGATCGGAGGTCTTACTGAGCGTCGTAAGCTTGCGTCTCATCCTGCCTTGCCAGTTCGTGCTGGTCGCACTAGTCGCCGTGTTCCTCGTAAGTGTCCTCCCCCTGTCCCCGGCACGCACACTATGGCACTTTGTCCTTCCTCTGTTCCACAGCGTGTTCCCCTGCCGTCTCCTCCTACGTCCTCTCTTCTACACATTTCGGACCCTGAGCCTGACCTGGTTCGTGCAGCCAGTCCTACTGTTACGCGTCTCTTAGCCACTACTATCACTGACCCTTCGTTTGAGTTTGCTGCTGCGTTTTCTTTGTCACAGAGCTCGTTAACTTTGCTGCTGCTTGTTGTCTCGACTACGCCGCTAGTCTTGTTGCTGAGTCTGAGTCTGTCTATCCTCCGTCCGTCGGGGGTGAGTGTGCTCTTGGCACGGACGTCCTTGAGGACAGGCAGGAGGACTTTGAGTGTCTTGCAGCTGCTGCACCTCATCTCGTGGCCATGCTGCTTGCCCCTGAGGAAGACCCGGATGCTCCAGACATCCCGACCCCGCGCTCTTACGCTGAGGCGATCGCGGGTGAGTACTCCTCTCAGTGGCAGACAACCATGGACGCAAAGATTGCATCCTGGAAGTCCACAGGCACCTACGTCGACGCAGTTCCCCTTCCTGGGGTGGACGTAGTCGATGGCATGTGGATTTTCAGGGTGAAGCGGCCGCCGGGTTCTCCGCCTGTCTTCAAGGCTCGTTACGTTGCACGAGGCTTCAATCAGCGACAGGGAGTTGACTTCTTCCAGACCTTCTCCCCTACCCCAAGGATGACCACTCTTCGGGTGTTGCTGCACGTTGCCACTCAGCGTGACTACGAGCTTCACTCTCTTGACTTCAGCACAGCTTTCCTACAGGGCAGCCTGCACGAGGAGATCTGCATGCGCTGTCCACGCGTTTTCACTGGGTTATTTCCTGCAGGTACCCAGTGGAGCCTCCGACGGCCAGTCTACGGTCTCCGCCAGGCACCTCGTGAGTGGCACGACACACTTAGGACAACTTGCGGCACTTGGGTTTGCTCCTTCGACTGCAGACCCGTCGCTGTTTCTCCGCACCGACACTTCGTTGCCGCCGTTCTACATCCTTGTGTACATTGACGACTTGGTTTTTGCCATTGCTGACACTGAGGCACTCGCCCTTGTGAAGTCGGAGCTGCAGAAGAGACACACGTGCACAGACCTGGGTGAGCTGCGCAGCTATCTTGCGTTGCAGATCACCCGGGACAGAGCATGACGCACCATCACCCTGACTCAGTCACACATGGTGCAGCAGGTCCTTCAGCGCTTCTGCTTCACTTGGTCCTCGCCACAGTCCACTCCTTTGGCTACCAGTCACTTGCTCTCAGCTCCACCTTCGGACGAGTCCGTAGAGCCGAGTGGCCCGTACCCAGAGCTAGTAGGCTGCCTCATGTACCTGATGACCTGCACTCGTCCTAACCTTGCGTACCCTCATGGCCTTTTGGCACGCTACGTGGCTCTTGGTAGGCACCGAAAGGTGCATTGGGATGCTGTGAGGAGGGTACTACATTACTTGTGCATGGGGCTCGTGCTTGGAGGGCGAGGTCCAGTTGTCCTCACTGGACACTCAGACGCTTCGTGGGTTGACGACCTGACTACGCAGCAGTCGTCTCAGGGTTACTCGTTCAGCCTTGGCTCCAGCTCTGTTTCTTGGTGGTCTACTCGCTCGTCTTCTGTTCTCAACTCCAGTTGTGAGGCTGAGATCTACGCAACAGCCATGGCTGCACAGGAGTTACGCTGGCTCACCTACCTGCTGACCGACTTGGGAGAGCGGCCTCATTCTCCTCCAGTTCTGTACGTAGACAACAAGGCTGTAATTGCCTTGTATCAGGAGCACAGACTAGAGCACAGAACGAAGCACATAGCTTTGCGTCACTTCCTTGCTCGAGAGTTGCAGCAGCGTGGTCACCTTTGTCTTGCTTACATGGCCACTCGGGCCAACACTACTGATATATTCACCAAGGCACTTTAGCTTTGTGATCATCAGCGCTTTGGTACTGTGTTGGGCCTTTTGCGTGTTTTGCCTCACTGCTCACTGCTTGAATTTGCTTGTACTGTGACCTCTATATATACCCGCATGCTTACTCTTGCTAGGTAGTGATCACTGTACTATTTGCTGTCTTTTATATAACTGTGCATGTGGACTGGCCTTGTGGCCATTTGCTTGTGCTCAGTGTGAATGGTGACTTTGTGATCCACCCTGAGCTTGCTTTGCTTTTCTTGACTGGTCTTGTGACCCCTTGTTCTCCCCCACTTTGCCTATGGGGGTGTGTCAAACTATAATGCTACTTGTGTTGTGTAGGCTGTAGTGGGGTAGCCTATATGGGGTACAACCCAATTAGGGTTATACTTGTACTCAGTTTGATGTCAATGCAATCATTCCTGCTCGTTAGTTTCTGACAACAGAAGCTCAGCAACTTTTGCCTTCATCCAACAAAAGTGTCCACCATTGGACCAAAACTTCAGGGGATTGTTTTCCTATTAAAATGCTCCACCAGCGAAAGCTTCTCCCCGTTGACGTGACGGTAAGCATGACTTAACAAGTTCCTTATCGTAGTCGGCATTGCAGATAATCACCACGCGCTGTACGGTCCATGTTCATGAGCATCTGCAGCGCCGCTGACATGGCTTACAGCACAGAGACAAGTGGGGTGCTGGCTGCTCCTGGTTGTGCGCTGAAAAACTTGGGGTGCGGGTGCACTGAAACTGTACTGATCATCAATAGCAACCCCTTCTGTGCACCAACCCACATAATAGGGGGCTTATGCACCCTAGTGGTGGCCAGTGAGTAGTGGACCCTTTGAATTCTGAGCTGTCATTTATGCAGGGCACTGATCATCCTGAGAAACACACTGGGGATTTCCACAAGTGTATGTTCAGTCACTTAAGTGGTGGTGGGAGGGCATTATTGGTTGGGTGTAATGCTGTCTAGGTGTTGCTAGCTAGCTTGTTGACTAGTAGCATGCCGTCTATCTGCCCTTGCATTGCTGATTGTGCATGCAACGCTGATTGTCCATGCATCAGGTGTATGTCAGAATATAATGCTTGTCTAGCCTGCAGTGGGGTACTCTATAGCGAGTACAGCCCCTTAGGGATTCCTATTTGTATTCACCTGCTTGCTAGTGCAAACCCTCCTTTGCCTATTCTCTCTTGCCTAGCTAGGGCTTACCCTAGCTATGGCTCCTACTTGTGCCTACGATTCTGACATGCTATCAGAGCGGTTACGCTCCTGGCCTGTGGGCCCACCTACTTCCGCTGCCCTACTGTGTGTGTCGCGCGCCCCGTGGCGCGCGACCTTCGATTTTCTTCCCGCCACGCGCTCAGGGCGCGTGGCGGTTTTCTGCCCGCCGTGCGCCCCGAGGCGCGCGGCGGTTTCCTGATTCGTCGCGGCGCCTTGGGGGCCCGCACGCAGGCCCCTCCCGTCGCCTCGTCGCGGCGCTTTGGGGGCCCGCACGCAGGCCCCTCCCGTCGCCTCGTCGCGGCGCTTTGGGGGCCCGCGAGCCGGCCCCTCCCGTCGTTTCGTCGCGGCGCCTTGGGGGCCCGCACGCAGGCCCCTCCCGTCGCCTCGTCGTGGCGCTTTGGGGGCCCGCGCGCCGGCCCCAACCGTCGCCTCGTCGCGGCGCCTTGGGGGCCTGCGCGCGGCCCCTCCCGTTGCCCGTCGAGCCGCCCACGTGGGCCCGTGCGCGGCCCCTCCCGTAGCCCGTCGGGGCGCCCTGGGGGCCGCGCTCCTCTTTCCCCCCTCCCTCCTCCCTTTCACCTGCAGCAGCCGCCCCTGGAGCAGCCCGCACCTGCAGCAGCCGCCCCTGGAGCAGCCCGCACCTGCAGCAGCCGCCCCTGGAGCAGCCCGCGCCTGCAGCCGCCGCCCCAGGATCAGTGCGAGCCGCCCCTGCGGCAGCCCGCGGCCTGTCCCGTCCCCACCCGACCCCCCCCCCCCGACCCCCCCCCCCCCCCCCCTCCCCCCTCCCCCGTGCTTTTCGCGATGGTTTGGGTGTTGGTGCCGGGTGTGGGGGTGGCGGTTGTGTGTTCCTCCCCTTGCTCCTCCTCCTCCCTCGTCTCCCACTGCTGCAGCTGTCGCTGAGGGGGGTGGGTGTGTGGGAGCCTAGGGTTTAAGGTTTAAGGAGGGTGCCGTGGGAGTGGAGCTAGGGTTTGAGCAGGGGGTGTGTCGAGGGTGTGGGGCAGTTGGAGGAGGTTGTGTGAAGGTAGCTGTCGTGTCGCCTGCAGCGCCTGTAGTCCGTCGCCCTTGCTTCGGTAGCCAGTGAGCCTGTTGCACCAGTCGCCAGTGGGTCCGTTGCTCCTGCCGCTCGTCTATAGCCGTGGAGCCAGTCACTCCAGTAGTCCGTCGCCCTTGCTTCGGTAGCCACTGAGTCAGCCGCTCCTGTGCCCGTGCCTCTGCAGCTTCAGTCGTTGCCTCCCATCTTCTCTCCCTCCACAGTTCCTCCTCCTCCTCACTTGCCCGCTGTGATAGCCTCTAGATTTGCTTATCGTTATGAACTCTTGCTCTATGCCTGCATGCTGTACTGATTATACCCCACTTTGACTATGGGGGTGTGTCAGAATATAATGCTTGTCTAGCCTGCAGTGGGGTACTCTATAGCGAGTACAGCCCCTTAGGGTTTCCTATTTGTATCCACCTGCTTGCTAGTGCAAACCCTCCTTTGCCTATTCTCTCTTGCCTAGCTAGGGCTTACCCTAGCTATGGCTCCTACTTGTGCCTACGATTCTGACAGTGTACAACAAAGAGACATCCTGTGTTATGAGTTATAAAAGAGAGTGCGCGGAATAACGAATAACGAAGATATGACTCAATGAACTAACAATACAATGAAGGCACGCGCTAATATAGTGGGTCAACCTAGCTAGGCAGGAACCTCGGGAACAAGAGGTTGGGTGCAGGTTGGGCAAAGGAAAGGTCGAAGGCGACGCGAGGTTGCTTCGGCAGCAAGCAAAGTGGCCGAACGTGCACTTCCGAAAGTTGGGGTTGTACGCGGTTGAGTAAACCCCTGTAAGGAAAAGGTTTTTTCCTTACACTACCCCCCCCTTTAAGAAAGGTGGTCAATATCCGCAGCTTGCTTGCGGGTGAGGTAATCACCAAGAAGCGGAGAAGCTTCAAGCGAGGCGGATGGCACCCAAGTGTCGTCCTCACTGGTGCGGTCAGTCTAGCGGAGTAGAAAATCCGCGTGGCGTCCAGAAGCGTCGAGCCGAACACGATGCGCCAAAATCTTGGACGGGTCAAGTGTCGGTTCTGGGATAGGTCGGGCTGTCGGGGCGGCGTTCTGGCTCGCGATGTCTGTTGTGGCAGGCACGAACTTGCGAAGGAGGCTGACATGGAAAGCGTCATGTATACGCCAATCGTCGGGTAGCAGCAGCTTCGCGGTGACAGGTGTCACCATCTTGATGATCTTGAACGCGTTTATTATGGCGAGCATCTCATTGTCATGTATCAGGTAGTTGCGCTCGGCTGCCTGCAGTTTGCGTGACTCGTAGGCGATCGGCTGCAACCCCTTCGAAATCTTGGAGGAGTACAGCTCCGATGGCGAAATCTGAGGCGTCGGTGACGACTTCGAACGGCTTCGATGGGTCGGCGATGCGCAAAACCGGAGGGGAAACGAGAAAATTCTTCAACTCTTGAAAAGCCGCCCCAGCTTCCTCCCCCCACACAAAATTCCTGTCCTTGTGCAGCAGGTCGGTCAGTGGGCCGGTTATCCCCGCCATATTCGGGATGAACCGCCTGACGTAATTCACGAATCCCAAAAAACTCTGAAGCTCCGTGATGTTAGTTTGGGACTTCCACTCCTGAATGGTCTTGATTTTCGCAGGGTTGATTTTGATGCCGTCGCGGGAGATGACGTGCCCCAAAAATTCCAACTCGCACTTAGAGCCCTTTGTTGAATTGTATTTGCATACCTTATAACTGCCTACAGTTAGCTAGTGTACTAGATTAGTTATTAGATACCAACTGCTGGTGGTGTACCCTTTCCCCTTCCCCTTCTTCCTATTTGTACTCCCAATCTCATAATGAAACTCCCTCTTTGGCCAATCTTCTCTCCCTCTCGATACCATCCTACGCTTAAGTCCTAAACCCTAAGCTCCTTATCTTAACATGATATCAGAGAGTGGTCCCTCCTAGGACCTCGTTTTCATGGGCCCACCAAACCCGCGATCTGCCATGGCGACTTATTGTGCTGTTGGCATGGCTGCTACTGCTAGCAGCTCGAAATCCGCTGCTGGCTCGAACTCCGCTGCTTTTGCAGCACCCGTCGCGCTGCCCCCTTTCGCCTGCCCCGTCGCGCTCTGCCAGCGGCGAGCGTGCCAGCGAGGCGACGGCGGGCGCCAGCGCCAGCGCCAACGGCGGGCGCCAGCGCCAGCGCCAACGGCGGTCGCAAGCGCCAGCGCCGACGCCAGCGCCAACGGCGGGCGCCAGCGCCAGCGCGACGCCAGAGCCCAGCGCCAGCACTTCCGCCAGCGCCAGCGCATGGGGGGGAGGGGAATGAGGGGGTGGCGGGAAAGCTTCTACCGCGCCAGCCACCTCCTCTCCTCTCCTCTCCTCTCCTCTCCTCTCCTCCTTCTCTTCTCCTCTCCTCTCCTCTCCTCTCCTCTTCTCCTCCAGCCGCATCTCCTCCTCTCTACTCTCCTCTCCTCCAGCCGCATCTCCTCCTCCACTCTCCTCTCCTACAGCCGCATCTCCTCCTCCTCTCTCCTCTCCAGCCGCCTCTCCTCTGCTCTCCTCCTGTGCACCACCACCAGCTTCCTCCTCCTCACCAACAGTTGTGTTTGCTCGTAGATGGCGAGCGACCAGCATCCTTCGCCCTCCGGCTATCCCAGCCCTCCTCCGCGCTCTCCGCGCCCTCCTCCGTTCTGGCGTTCACAGGTGCTGCCGCTCAGCCACCGCTGTTTCTGTGCCTATCCCAGCTACAGCAACCGCTCTACAGGCGACCTGGTGCCAGACACCACTAGCTAAAACCGTAGACAGTTACGGGGGTGTGTTGAATTGTATTTGCATACCTTATAACTGCCTACAGTTAGCTAGTGTACTAGATTAGTTATTAGATACCAACTGCTGGTGGTGTACCCTTTCCCCTTCCCCTTCTTCCTATTTGTACTCCCAATCTCATAATGAAACTCCCTCTTTGGCCAATCTTCTCTCCCTCTCGATACCATCCTACGCTTAAGTCCTAAACCCTAAGCTCCTTATCTTAACACCCTTGGTGATGAGGCGGTTTTCCTGCAACCGCTTAAACACTGCGTCGAGGTCTCGGAGGTGTTGTTCCCTTGTCCTACTAGAAATCATAATATCGTCCAAATAGACGATCACTGTCAAATGTTGAACATTGATATGATAGGCTATAATGAGTTGCACTCTAGGGGGTACAGCTTCTAGGGTTGCTCATTTGTACCCCATTCGTTTCTATTCCAATCATTCCGTTGTTCGCTAACTTTGAGATGGTATCATGAGTAGGTGTCGATCCTCTCGCCTAGCCTAGCCTAGCTCGCGCCCTAGCGCCCTCCGCGCCCTTGCGCCCTAGCACACTCCGCGCCCTCCGCGCCCTCCGCGCCCTTGCGCCCTAGCACCCTCCGCGCCCTCCGCGCCCTCCGCGCCCTCCGCGCCTTAGCCACCGCGCCCTCCGCGCCATTTCCGCGCCTTAGCGCCCTCCTCCTCCGCGCGTTAGCGCCCTCCGCGCCCCTAGCCTGCGCCCCTAGCCCGTCGCCCAGGCCCACGCCCTAGCCCGTCGCCCAGGCGCCCGCCCTAGCCCGTCGCCCAGGCGCCCGCCCTAGCCCGTCGCCCAGGCGCCCGCCCTAGCCCGTCGCCCAGGCGCCCGCCCCAGCCCGTCGCCCAGGCGCCCGCCCCAGCCCGTCGCCCAGGCGCCCGCCCCAGCCCGTCGCCCAGGCGCCCACCCCAGCCCGTCGCCCAGGCGCCCGCCCCAGCCCGTCGCCCAGGCGCCCGCCCCAGCCCGTCGCCCAGGCGCCCGCCCTAGCCCGTCGCCCAGGCGCCCGCCCGAGCCCGTCGCCCAGGCGCCCACCCCAGCCCGTCCCCCAGGCGCCCGACCCAGCCCGTCGCCCAGGCGCCCGCCCTAGCCCGTCGCCCAGGCGCCCGCCCTAGCCCGTCGCCCAGGCCTGCGCCCTAGCCCGTCGCCCAGGCCTGCGCCCTAGCCCGTCGCCCAGGCGCCCGTCCTAGCCCGTCGCCCAGGCCTGCGCCCTAGCCCGTCGCCCAGGCGCCCGTCCTAGCCCGTCGCCCAGGCGCCCGTCCTAGCCCGTCGCCCAGGCGCCCTCCCTGGCTCGTCACCCCAGCCCCGCAGGCAGCGCGCCACGCGGGTAGCGCGCCCCGCGGGTAGCGCGCCCCGCAGGAGGCGCGCCCCGCGGGTAGCGCGCCCCGCAGGCAGCACACCCTGCAGGCAGCGCGCCCCGGGGTGCTTTAGTGCCAGAAAATAAATAAATAAATTAAACCCTAAAAAAAAAAAAAAAAAAAAAAAAAAAAAAAAAGGGGGTTCACAGTGGGGGCCTGCGACTGTCGCCCGCGTTCCTGCTTGCCGGACGACCTGCACAGTTGCCTACATCCCGCAGCCGTCAGTACTGCAGCCCCTACTGTCGCACGTACTTTCCACTGCCAGTGGCTCTACTAGCGGCAGCCGACAGCCGCACTTACGGTCTCTAGCCCCGGCCGTTCCTACCTCCAGCCAGCCCTAGCTCGCCGCTTCTAGCTCCAGCCGTTCTCGCTCCAGCCGTTCTCGCTCCTCGCTCGTAGCTCAGTTTGCTCCGTGCTCCGGCCGTTCCTCGCCTAGTTTCACCTGGCGCTCCTAGCTTAGTTCGCTCCGTGCTCCAGCACTTACTCGCCTGGTTTCACCTGGCGCTCCTAGCTTAGTTCGCTCCGTGCTCCAGCAGTTACTCGCCTGGTTTCACCTTGCGCTCCTAGTTGTTCTCGTTTTTCACAGCAGCCTGTCGCTCCTGTCGCTCCTAGCCTGCCGCTCCTGCACCCCGCTAGCTTTTATCATGGAGTCCGCTAGGGTTCTCCAGCAGCAGGGACAGCAGCAGCGGCCTTTTCAGCAGTGGCTTCCGCAGCGGCAGGGGCGCCCTCAGCAGCTGTGGCGCCCTCAGCAGCCATGGGGGCCTGGTGGTTCAGGTCGCGTTGGCTGCAGCAGCGGCCCAGCCAGCTGGGGGGCTCGTCGCGGTGGCCGCGACGTCGGCCCCTGCCAGTACCGGATCCTGACCGGCCCTGGTGCTAACACTACCTGCTGGCGTCCTGACCACTCTGCACAGCGCTGCTACAGCCGCCTCGACGACCTTTACCGTGAGCGTTTTGGGCCTGAGTCGGCTCCCCCGATCTGGCCCGGTCTGTTTCGTAGTGGTTTCCCTGTATTTGATATGTCTATGGATGCTGTTTATTCTGTCACGTACGGATCTCTTGGCTTACGTGTACCTAGCTTAGGACCTTTGCCTGTTGCTAGTGTCGGTACTTGTGCTTTTAGTGTAGGTGCTTGTGTAGTCACTAGCCCAGCCGTGACGACTGCTGTTGCGTCGCTCTCCTTCACGCTGGACTCCGGCGCGTCTCAGTGTTTCTACCGCGACCACACCACTGTCACACCTCTTTCGGCTCCAGTCCCAGTTGCCCTGGCTGATCCTACTTCAGGACCAGCAGTTGCTCGTAGCTCGACCACCCTCCCGTGCCCGGCTGTCCCCTCTGGTTTCCTCACTGGTCTCTACATCCCCTCGTTCTCTCGGAACTTGGTGGGTGTTGGATACCTTCAGGACCGGGGGATCACAGTCACTTTTCCTGCGCACGGGAGGACTGCGATCTGTACGGACTCTTCCACCGGGGCAGTTCTTGCCACGTTCACCAGAGAGCCCCACTCAGGTCTCTTCGTCCTGCACACTCCGCCCCCGCAGGTAGCTGCGTCTGGTCAGGTTGCTTCGTCCCCCCCGGTAGCAGAGTCCGGTCAGGTGGCTGTGTCCAGTCCGGTCGCTGTGTCCAGTCCAGTCGCTGCGTCTTGCTCCTGTCGCTCTCTCGCCCACCGCACCGTCCTGTGGCACCACCGTCTTGGCCACCCGTCGATCCCTCGCCTTCGTGGCATGCTCAGTCAGGGACTAGTCACAGGTCTCCCACGCACCTTCCCGTCGCTCCCTCCCTCGCTTGCCCCTCCTTGCTCTCCGTGCGTCGCCGGTCGCTTACGTGCCACTCCCCACTCCTCCTCCCTTCGTCCGGCCACCGCTCCCTTCGAGACTCTCCACTTGGACGTCTGGGGCCCTGCCCCGACGCAGGGGTCTGGGAGGGAGCGCTACTTTCTGGTGGTCGTCGACGACTTCTCCAGGTACACCACAGTGTTTCCTCTTGCGAAGAAGTCCGAGGTGACTGCTACGCTGATCAGGTGGCTTCTAGCCACTGAGGGCACTCGTGGTCGTCGAGTCAGTTGTCTTCACTCCGACCGTGGGGGCGAGTTTCGCTCCGGCATTCTCGGCGGATTCTGCGGCGAACAGGGCATCACCCAGTCCTGGACGCTGCCAGAGTCCCCACAGCAGAATGGGGTTGCTGAGCGCCGCATAGGCTTGGTCATGGACATCGCCCGCACGTCCATGATTCATGCCCGTGCGCCCCATTTTCTGTGGCCTCACGCGGTTCGCTACGCCGCACACCAGCTGAACCTCCAGCCGCGTGTCTCGCGGCCCGAGGCTTCACCGACCAGTCTCTGGACTGGATCCCCTGGTGTTGGGTCGGCCTTTCGAGTCTGGGGCTGCCTTGCACTTGTTCGCGACACCTCCGCGGACAAGCTCTCGGCACGCGCCGTCCCCTGTGTCTTCCTTGGTTTCCCAGTGGACTCTGCTGACTGGTCCTTTTACCACCCTCCCCTCCACCAGTTCCTAGATTCCCGTGACGTCCGGTTTGACGAGTCCTTGTCCTACTACACCCGGTACCCCTGTCGAGGTCTCCCGGTACCCCCTCCCCCTCTCTTCCTCGCACCCTCTCCTCCTCCTGCTCCCGCTCCTCCGGTACCCCCGCCCCCCCCTGGTCCTGCCCCGTCTGGTGTGTCCCACGCTACCCCTCTCCCCTCGGTCGTGCGTCAGGTAGCGTCTCCCTCCCCGCAGTCCTCCTCACAGTCCCCTCAGCAGCCTTCGGCACTTCCGCGACAGGTTACTGTGGACTCGGTTGGTGTTGGAGCTGGAGGTGCAGCCGTTGGCGGTGCTCGGTCGCGGGGTACTGGAGCTGGAGGTGCTGGCGCAGGTGACGCTAGCTCTGGGGGTGCTGGAGCTGGAGGTGCTGGCGCAGGTGGCGCTAGCTCTGGGGGTGCTGGAGCTGGAGGTGCCGGCACTGGAGGTGCTGGTTCTGGGGGTGCTGGAGTTGGGGGTGCTGGCACTAGCGGTGCTAGTTCTGGGGGTGCTGGAGTTGGAGGTCCTAGCACTGGCGGTACTGGTTCTGGGGGTGCTGAGTCTGAGGAGACTGACGCTGGAGACCCTGGTTCTGCGGAGTCCACCCCGCCCCCCCACCGCCACGACACGCGTCTCCAGGCTGCCCGTCGGCGTGAGCGTGAGGAGCAGGAGCGGTTGGAGAGGGAGCGGCAGGAGCTGCGGGTGCTGGACCTTCTGGAGCAGCAGCGGCAGCAGCAGCAGCAGCAGCAGCAGCAGCAGCAGCAGCAGCAGCAGCAGCAGCAGCAGCAGCCGCAGCCGCAGCCGCAGCCGCAGCAGCAGCAGCAGCCGCAGCCGCAGCCGCAGCCGCAGCGGCCGCAGCCGCCACCGCAGCTTCCTCTAGAGCGGCGGTTGTTCCCACCTGTGAGTGGCTTGCGGGCCCTTGGCCTTTCCTCCTCTCCTCCTGTCCGCTCCCAGTCTCCTCCTGTGTTTGTTCCTCCGTTGCCTCCTCCTGACGACCGTCCGGCGGTCTGGTCTTCTCCTCCTCCTCAGTCTCCTCCTCCCTCTGTCCGTCGCGACTTGATCACTCGTTGTCCTCCGCGTGCTCGTCACTCGTCCCCTGTTACTGACCTCCACACTGCCCTCCTTTGTTCGTCTCGTCGTCGTTCTCCTTCTCCTGTGTCCGTTCTCCCGTCTCCTCCTCCGTCCTCTCTACCTGCCCTCCCCACTCCTATCTCTGACTACTACCGCGCTGTTCGTCCTGTTGCCGCACGTGTCCTCACCACTCTTGTCACCGACCCTCGTTTCCCTCCGTCGTCTGTCTCGGCTCTCACTGCCGCTGTCGCTGAGTTTGCTGCCGCCAGCCGCCTTGACTACGCCACCCGTGTGGTGCCAGCTCCTCCCTACCGTCCTCTGTCCGTCGGGGGTGGGTTTGCCCTTGGCTGTGACGTCCTAGAGGACAGAGAGTCTGAGCTGGAGTACTGGGCAGCCGCTTCTCCCTCTGTGTGTGCCATGCTGCTCTCCCCTGAGGGAGACCCCGACGCCCTTGACATACCGACTCCTCGCACTTACCGCGAGGCAGTGTCAGGGGCGTGGGCCTCTCAGTGGAAAGCGGCTATGGACTCAGAGTTGGCGTCTTGGAGATCCACAGGCACCTACGTCGACGCAGTTCCCCCTCCCAGGGCGAACGTAGTCGATGGCATGTGGCTCTTCAAGGTGAAGCGGCCGCCTGGAGCACCGCCGGTGTTCAAGGCGCGCTACGTGGCTAGGGGTTTCAGTCAGCGTGAGGGAGTTGACTTCTTCCAGACCTTCGCCCCGACCCCGAAGATGACTACTCTTCGGGTGTTACTCCACATAGCAGCGCAGCGAGACTACGAGCTGCACTCCCTCGACTTCTCCACTGCGTTCCTCCAGGGCCGACTGCACGAGGAGATCTGGCTGCGCCGTCCTCCTGGCTTCACTGACACCTTCCCACCTGGGACCCAGTGGAGCCTGAGGCGACCAGTCTACGGTCTCCGCCAGTCGCCCCGTGAGTGGCACGACACTCTTCGCTCCACGCTTTGTGACCTTGGGTTCAGCCCGTCCTCCGCCGACCCGTCGCTGTTTGTTCGAGCGGGTTCTACTCCTTTCTTTATCCTTGTCTACGTCGACGACTTGGTGTTTGCTACAGCAGACAGGGCAGCCCTGGCTCAGGTGAAGTCCGAACTGCAGAAGAGACACAAGTGCACTGACCTGGGTGAGCTGCAGCGCTACCTTGGCCTGCAGATCACCCGGGACAGAGCCGCTCGCACCATCACACTGACGCAGTCACACATGGTGCAGCAGGTCCTTCGGCGGTTCCACTTCCAGTTCTCCACCACACAGCCCACTCCTCTTGCTGTTGACCACAGACTTACGGGCCCCTTTCCTGACGAGCCCTTTGAGTCCAGTGGACCCTACGCAGAGCTGGTGGGCTGCCTCATGTACCTGATGACTTGTACTCGACCGGACCTCGCCTTTCCACTCAGCATCCTTTCTCGCTTTGTTGCGACTGGGAGACACCGCCCTGTCCACTGGACAGCTGCTGTGAGGGTGGCGAAGTACCTGGCGACTACATCAGGCTTGGGGCTTGTGCTTGGAGGGACTCAGCCAGTGGCGTTGACTGGTCACTGCGACTCTTCCTACGCTGACGACGTGGAGACTCAGCGTTCGACTCAGGGTTACTGCTTCAGTCTGGGAGCTGGTGCTGTGTCGTGGAGGTCTACACGGTCGTCGTCTGTGGCTACTTCCAGTGCAGAGGCAGAGATCTACGCTGGTGCCATGGCGGCACAGGAGCTTCGCTGGTTGACCTTCTTGCTCGCTGACCTTGGTGAGCGGCCTCGCTCTGCACCGACCTTGTACGCTGACAACAAGGCCATGATCCTCCTGTGTCGAGAGCCTCGACTGGAGAGCAGAGTGAAGCATATTGACGTGAGGTACTTCCTCCTGCGAGAGCTGCAGCGACGCGGTCAGGCACGCCTGGACTTTGTGGCCTCAGAGGCCAACACTGCAGACGTCTTCACCAAGGCCTTGGCGCTTGGTGACCACCACAGGTTCTGTGTGCAGTTGGGGCTTGTTGAGGTAGGCCCTCGGTTGGTGTAGTCCTGTTGCTTGCTCTGCTTGTTGTGCTTTGTATTTATATCCTAGTGAACTCTTGAACTGGCCTTGTGGCCGCTTGCTTGCGCTCGGAATTTGTGTGGTGTCCTTGAGATCCACCCTGAGCTTGCCTTGGTTCTTGCTTTGACTGGTCTTGTGACCGTTTGTTCACCTTGCTTGCTTTGATGCCCCTCACTTAGCCTATGGGGGTGTGTCAAATGTTGAACATTGATATGATAGGCTATAATGAGTTGCACTCTAGGGGGTACAGCTTCTAGGGTTGCTCATTTGTACCCCATTCGTTTCTATTCCAATCATTCCGTTGTTCGCTAACTTTGAGAATCACACACTTGTCGAGAAATTTCCGGAAAATCCTGTTCATGGTCAGTTGAAATGTCGAAGGCGCGTTTGTGAGGCCGAACGGCATCACTGTGAACCGGAGTCGGACAGGATTGAATTAACAAACCTTGCAGCTAACGGTCGTGTAGTCCACTATACCGACCACACGCGTGCCACCAAACTACCCTCGAAAAGCGGGGTGAACAAGGAAAGTAGCTCTAATACAAGGTGTTATGAGTTGTAAAAGAGAGTGCGCGGAATAACGAATAACGAAGATGTGAGTCAACCTAGCTAGGCGGGACCCTCGGGAACATGAGGTTGGGTGCAGGTTGGGCAAAGGAAAGGTCGAAGGCGACGAGAGGTTGCTTCGGTAGCAAGCAAAGTGACCGAACGTGAACTTCCGAAAGTTGGGGTTGTATGCGGTTAAGTTAAACTCTGTAAGGAAGGGATGTTTCCTTACATCTTGGCAGGAATAATATTTTGAAGTCTTTTTATGTGTACAACAAAGAGACATCCTGAAATAGCTAAAGCACCTTTGCCCCACTGTGTACGGGTCCATGGTCGATGTGCTATCGTACAAGGCTTTGATGACCAATTGGCTAGGGAAAGAATAAAAATTGCCCGCGCCCCATGGACTTTCAGGCAAGTCCGAGTCTGGCTTTAATCCCCAATTTGACTCCCAATTTGCCGGACCGTTCACCACCAGCCTTGGTGACATTCGCGAAAGCGCCGCTCGCTGCACCGTTCTCAAACGCCTTGGTGTAGATGAGAGCAGAGTAAGCGTCAGGAGCAGCCAGCATGGCGTCCGCTAGCTCCTTGTATGTCTGCCCGTTATCCGCAGTCACAGTACTGGCGCTTAGCCAAGTGCCGGTGGTTTCGTAGTTGTAACCGAGGGGAGGGGGGGGGGGAGGCGGTTGCTTGCCCTTCCTGCCCTTGGGAGTCAGTTTGCCGCCCAGCTTGGCGCGCTCGGCGTTTGAGAGCGTGCGATTGGTCCACTTGGCGTCGCTGGTGGTCACGGTGAGTGCCACGTCAGAGCCCTTCTTGATGACGACACCAGTGGGCTCTCCAGAGTCGTTGAGACTCACGCGGGCGTGATAATAAATGTCATAGTCGTTAGTCGTGGCGTTTCTGAGGGAGGGTTGGCAGCGGGTGGCAGGGAGGGGCAGGGCAGGGCAGGGACAGGGTGGGGCAGGATATGGGACTGTTGAGAAAAGGGCGAAATTTAACAAGAGGGGGATTGTAAGGCAATAAAAACACGATGATGCAAGCAAGGGGATGTCGATAGAATCAAGGTTGGGGAGAAGGTTGGGAGAGGTGACCTGAGGGGAGCTTACAGGAAGATGGTGAGGGGAGGCTGGGAGTGAGGCGCGAACTGAGGAAAATAAGACGTCGAGTAGAGAGAAGAGAGAAGGAGAAGCTTACAGAAAGATGGCGAGGTCAATGCAGCCCGTGGCGTTGACGTCAGCGCTGAGGTCAACATTAGAGCCGTTGACTCGCGCTGCGACCGCACCTGCACGTAATCGCAGAACCCCGGAAAGGAAAAAATGCACGGTGGGTGGCTGAATCCTAAGCAAGGATGCATGGTGGGCGAGGCAAGAGAGCCGGCGAAGGCTTGGAGCGGAAAGACGTTAAATCTCTACTTTCTTTTGCGCTTACCGACAAGAGTGCCGAACCGATCGCCATCAGTCTTGCCTCCGCCATTCTTCCCGCCATCCTTCCCGCCACCATTCTTCCCTCCATCCTTCCCGCCCTTCTTGTCCTTCAGCGGCGGAAGCGGGTCCGACTGAAACTGCCCCCGCGCCGCACCCAACTCAAAAGCAGGCGTCGCGAACGACCCGTAGTAACCATCCGGATTCGCGAGCATCGCATCCACCAGCACCTTCAGCGTCATTCCGCCAACCATCTCCATTGCACTCCCTTTAAGCCACGTCCCGTTTCTGGCATAAGTGTATTTCGGAGGAGGCGGGGGGGGCGGTGTGCCCTTGTTCTTTTTGCCCTTGGGAGGGGGAGGCGGCGGACGGGTAATATTCGTCCAAGTGGTGGATTCTCCTGCTTGCACTAAAAGGGCGGCGGGGTCGCCCGCCTCTCCTGCCGCGCCTATCGAGATCGTCGCGCCAAGCGGCTCGCCGTCTTCGGAGATGGAGACGACGGCACTGTAGAAGACGTTGTAGTCGTCGTCTAGCCTGACGGTTCCCGTCAGGTTTCATACAAGCG
Organism: Closterium sp. Naga37s-1; assembly: GCA_947471745.1. Classification (NCBI taxonomy): domain Eukaryota; kingdom Viridiplantae; phylum Streptophyta; class Zygnematophyceae; order Desmidiales; family Closteriaceae; genus Closterium; species Closterium sp. Naga37s-1. The sequence goes on along the minus strand of CANJKZ010000713.1, from coordinate 4,558,628 downwards.
AGCGGGAAGGAAGGTCGGAATGCGGATCGCTCAGGGAAATGAAGGCACTCTCGGGATGATGATGATGATGATGTGGGGCAGCGGTTTAGTTTAATCAACGGGAAGACGGAAGGCGGCAGAGAGGACCAGGTGACGTGGTTCGAGAAAAAACGAAAAAAAAACAGGTGGTCGGCTTACTCGAAAACGGCAAGGCAGATTCTGCCGGTGGCGTTGACGTCGCCCGTCGCCCCAACCACATTGGATCCGTTCAGCCGCGCGGCGAGAATCGCTGCGCGGAGGTGGAGGGGGGGGTGAGGAGTTGGAGGTGGGGGGGGGGGATTGTTCGGCAAGAGGAGGGCACGCAGAGGAAAGGTGAACGGGGGAGCGAGAGTGTGTGAGAGAAGGGCGGAGAGGACAGTGAGAGCGCGGAGAAAACGACAGGAGAATAGAACAGAGGCGAGAAGAGGAGAGAAGCTGCTGTTTTGATTGTAAAAGCCGTAATCAACGCGCGGATTCTCGTAAGGACATGCCACACTGCTAGCCAAGCATCTAGAAATTTACCGGGCTCCTATCATGCGTCAGATTACACAAAGAGTTCTCTACCTGTCAGATTCCCGAGAGGCTCAGCATCTTTTTTCTTGGGCAGCGGGCACGGGCCTGCATCCGGGGGTCCTTTCTTCCCGCCTTTATTGTCCTTATTCACAGGGCGTGCAGTCGTGATTCCTGCGCAGCATAAACACACATGGAATAAACTTATGAAGTTGCAAATAAGAAGATAACCAATGTAGCGGACTCGTGGAAAATGAAGCATATCGCTGTGATTAAGTCATAGGATTCCTGGTGATATCGGCTGTAGCAAAGGTGAAGATTCACATATCACTCACCGATGGATGCTGTGACAACTAGGAGGCAAATCGACAAGCAGAGGTAACGGCGGAGCCCCATGGCGGACCAAATTCGCTAGCTGCTGAATCGATTACAAGAGATGATAGAATAAATGTTGGTTGAGCGACGAGGGTGTGAAGGAACTGATGATAATCCTAGCACCAGTCTAGTGGTATTTATCCTCAGCAAGGAAAACTGGGCAACTGCTGATCGCGTACGAGAAAACTATACTTTTCGGTACGGTGCAGAAGGTTTACCAGAGCTGCGCGGTGGTAACCTTGGGTTTCAGGAAATGTTCCTCGCCTCTGGTGTTCGACTCTGCGGGCCATGGGAAACATTGGGCCAGGAGAATGCGCTGCGATATTCGGGTGGACGCATTTGGCGGGGTACCTGGCGGGAAAGGATACCACGGAGCGTGTGACATGCGTAAAGATTGTGGGAGCTCGATTGCGGGGCAACAACAGAAGGAATTAGTGCAAACCTACCTAGAATATCTATGTAAACATCAGTGGGATTAAAGGTTGGGGGGTTGGGGCTGCTGACCTCTCGATACCCACTTTTCCCATAATTTTCCTTCTGAGTTCTGATCCAGTCGATACTGTACACAAATGGCACGGGCAACTCAGTCGAAGCGAGATTCTCAAGTCCCGCATCGCAGAGGTGAATGATGAATCGCCACAGGGTCAGAACCAATCACCCAAGGTGAAATTCAGGTGAAGCTGGTGGCTCCTTTCATCACGGAGCCTTGTGCTCTGTTCTGCCGCACCCGCAATAAACTTGGTCAACTGCTTTCCTCGGCTCGACCAATCCCCTAAGATGCACGCGCAGATGGCGCAGCATGAAAATCCAGCAATGGATGGCGAAAGTCTCTATAAAGAGGACCTACACTTCTATAATAACACAAATCAGGTGACTTAACACCAGAATCATGATATATAGATCGTGCCAAGTATCCTCTCTAGTGATTATACTTGCTTAGCAACAGCTTAAAACCGAGGTGTTCATACCTGTCTCACAATATCAAGGAGCACAAAGAATTTTCATCCTCCATGTGGCAGCCAGCCAGCTTCGAGCTCACTCACCCCTCTAAAGCGCCGCACTCCGAGCTGAAGCCCTCAAGCTGCAAAATTTGGTCGCTATTCTGCGGATTCATCGCCGCAGAGCCGGACGTCAACTTCTTTGCTTAACAGAGTATGGGTGGTAATGTTGCTAAGGGGTATTAGAGGAAGAGAACAAGAGAGGTAGGAAACAGGAAAGGTAGTAGTGGTGGAAAGAGGAAAAGGAGGAGAAACTAAGGACCAAGCACAACAACAATACACACCACAACGCGGGGCACTTCGTTTCAATGACAGAATTAAAAAGTGCTGGTGGGAGGGCTTCGGGCTGGATAGAAGCTGAGATGGCTGTGTCACTTCCGACGAGGGAGGTCCCGGTATCAATCTCCTGTGTTGACGTATTCTGTCAGCCTCCCAGAAGGGGGTTCGCAGATGCTTACTCTGAGAGTGGATACACCTAAACCTCGTTGACCGAGCGAGGCTCAACAATTGGGGAGGCGGGTTACGGGTTACGATTGACAGCCAGGTGTGGGTAACACCCAGAGGGGTTCCTTGTGAGCTGATTGGTTTGTGACATGCACTAACAAAGCAAGAAGCCAACACCATCTTTTTTGTCTACAAAAGCCGCTAAAACACTAAACACAGTGATCTATTGATAGATTTTTTTTTTGCAAAACATTGCAATTTGCTACCATCGGCTATCAGGAAACACCCATCACTGTGATAAAATAAGGAATGAATGACTAAGGAATGTGAAGGGTACAAATATGAAACCCTAGGAAACCATACCCCTTAGTGTCTACCCCACTACAGCCTAGATAGACTATAGTTTATAACTTTGACACACCCCCATAGGCAAAGTGGGGGAGAACAAGGGGTCACAAGACCAGTCAAGCAAAGCACAGCAAGCTCAGGGTGGATCACAACGTCACCACACATTCCGAGCACAAGTTCAAAGGCCACAAGGCCAGTTCACATGCAGGATTATATATATATAAAGCTAAACATGCAAGTGGAGGTATATAAAGGTCACAGTACAAGCAAGGTCAAGAAGTGAGCAAGTGAGGCAAAGTAGGCACAAGACCTAACAGAGTACAGAAGCGCTGATGATCACAAGGCGGGAGTGCCTTGGTGAAGATATCAGCAGTGTTGGCCTGAGAGGCCACGTAAGCAAGTCGTAGCTGACCACGCTGCTGCAGCTCACGAGCAAGGAAGTAGCGAAGAGCAATGTGCTTCATTCTGTGCTCCAGTCTGTGCTCCCGGCACAAGGCCAGCATGGCCTTGTTGTCTACGTACAGAACTGGAGGAGAACGAGGCGGCTCTCCAAGGTCAGTCAGCAGGTAGGTGAGCCAGCGTAACTCCTGTGCAGCCATGGCCCCTGCGTAGATCTCAGCCTCATAGCTGGAGCTGAGAACAGAAGACGAGCGGGTAGACCTCCACGAAACAGAACCGGAACCAAGGCTGAAGGTGTAACCCTGTGACGACCGCTGCGTAGCCTGGTCGTCAACCCACGACGCGTCTGCGTGACCAGTGAGGACCACTGGACTCCGCCCTCCAAGCACGAGCCCCATGCCCGACGTACTGCAACACCCTCTTCGCTGCAGCCATGTGCTCGGGTCTGTGTCTCCCAGGAGCAACATAGCGTGCTAGAATGCTAAGAGGGTATGCAAGGTCAGGTCGAGTGCAGGTCATCAGGTACATGAGGCAGCCAACAAGCTCTGGGTACGGGCCATTCGGCTCTACGGACTCATCCGAAGGCAGAGCTGAGAGCGAGTGGCGAGTAGACAGAGGAGTGGACTGAGGCGAGGAGTACGTGAAGACGAAGCGCTGAAGGACCTGCTGCACCATGTGTGACTGAGTCAGGGTAATGGTGCGATGTGCACTGTCCCGAGTGATCTGCAAGCCAAGGTAGCTGCGCAGTTCACCCAGGTCTGTGCACGTGTGTCTCTTCTGCAGCTCGGACTTCACGTGGGCGAGTCCAGCAGTGTCAGCAGTGGCAAAGACCAAGTCGTCGACGTACACGAGGATGTAGAACGGCGGCAAAGAGGTGTCGGTGCGCAAAAACAGCGACGGGTCAGCAGTAGAAGGAGCAAACCCAAGAGCCGCAAGTTTAGTCCTCAGTGTGTCGTGCCACTCACGGGGCGCCTGGCGGAGACCGTAGACTGGCCGCCGGAGGATCCATTGGGTACCAGGAGGAAACGACCCAGTGAAGCCAGGTGGGCGGCGCAGCCAGATCTCCTCGTGCAGGCTGCCCTGCAGGAAAGCAGTGCTAAATCAAGAGAGCGAAGCTCGTAGTCGCGCTGAGCGGCTATGTGTAGCAGCACCCGAAGAGTGGTCATCTTCGGGGTGGGAGAGAAGGTCTGAAAGTAGTCAACTCCCTGCCGCTGACTGAAGCCTCGAGCCACGTAATGTGCCTTGAAGACAGGCGGAGAACCCGGCGGCCGCTTCACCCTGAAAATCCACATGCCACTGACGATGTTAGCCCTAGATGGGGAAACCTCGTCGACGTAGGTGCCTGTGGACTTCCAGGAAGCCATCTCTGCGTCCATGGCTGCCTGCCACTAAGAGGAGTAGGGACCCTCTATCGCCTCTGCGTAAGAGCGTGGAGTCGGGATGTCTGGTGCATCCGGGTCTCCCTCAGGGGCAATCAGCATGGACACGAGATGAGGTAAAGCAGCACCAAAGCACTGGAACTCCTCCTGCCTGTCCTCAAGGACGTCCGTGCCAAGAGCACACTCACCCCCGACGGACATAGGACAGACAGACTCAGACTCAGCAACAAGACTAGCAGCGTAGTCTAGACGAAAGCGAGCAGCGAAGCCGACAAGCTCAGCAACTGAGGCAGACGCAGCAGTGGACTCAAAGGAAGGGTCAGTGACAACAGTAGCAAGGAGACGCGTGGCAGTAGGACTGGCAGCACGAAGGGAGTCCGACTCCGGGTCAGGAAGAGCAGGAAGAGAAGAATCTGGAGGAGACGGCAAAGGGACACGCAGTGGAGCAGTGGAAGGACGCAGAGGCATCCGGTGCGTACCGGGGACAGGAGGAGGACGCTGACGCGAACCACGAGCACCAGTGCGAGCAGCACGGACAGGCGACGCAGGACGAGACGCAGGCTCACGACGCTCAGCAAGACCTCCAGTAGGACCAGTGTAGGGAGAAGGAGCAGGCAGAGTGGAGGCAGGCTGTAACTGTGACTCGGACAGGACAGGCGGTGGACACTCTAAGGGAGGAGCAGGACTAGTAGGGGGCGGAAGACCAAGAACCTGCTCAAGGAGCGGAACGAAGTACGGTCGCGGCCGCGCAGCGCCCCCAGAACCAGCAGGAACAGCACCAGCACCCCCATCGGCAGCACCAGCTCCAGTAGCACCCCCAGCTCCAGCAGCGCCAGCAGCTCCAGCACGAGCACCCCCAACGGCAGCACCAGCTCCAGTAGCACCCCCAGCTCCAGCAGCGCCAACACCAGCTGCACCTCCAGCGCCAACACCCCCAGCAGCTCCAGCTCTAGCCGGACCACCAGAAGACGCAGCAGCTCCAGCTCCAGCACCTCCAGCAGCACCTACTCCAGCAGCACCGCCAGCTCCAGCACCGCCAGCAGCTCCAGCACAAGGAGCACCCCCAGGCCCAGCAGCTCCAGTACCTCCAGTACGAGCACCTCCGGGACCCGTGGCACCAGCACCCTCAGCCGCAGTAGAACCTCCAACACCAGCAGCACCTCCAGCTCCAGCAGCACAGCTCCAGCGCCGAGCAAACCACTCGCGCAGCTCCTGTGGAGAGAGTAGCTCCCGCCGGGACAAAGCACCCGAAGGACCTCCAGACCCAGTACCGCCAGACTCCACACGAGCAGGCCCAGCGCCCTCAGGCTCCGCACCCCCAGTCTCAGCACCCCAAGGCTCAGCACCCCCAGGCTCAGTACCCCCAGACCCCGCACCCGCAGGCTCAGCACCCCTAGCAGCACCATAGTCAACAGCTACCTCGACAGTCTCGACTGCGTCTACCTGGGACACACCTGAGGGGGCAGGACCGTGAGGGGGAAGGGGGTCTACCGGGGGGGGACCTGGGGCGAGGAAGAGCGGCGGCGGGGGAAGGGGTGCAGTGCGGTAGGGGAAGAGACGGTAGTAGGGAACCGACTCGTCAAACGTGACGTCCTGGGAGGACAGAACACGGCGCGAGGTGGGGTGGTAAAACTGCCAACCCGGCGCGTCAGGGGGGAAGCCAAGGAAGACGCAGGGAACAGCACGGGGGGACAGCTTGTCTGCAGACAAGTCGCGAACAAACGCCCGAGATCCCCAGACACGGAACGCAGACGCATCGCCAACCTTCCCCGTCCACTGAAGAGCAGGGGAGATCTCCGGCAAGGAGACCCGGGGCTGAAGGTTGATCTAATGCGCCGCGTACCGAACCGCGAACGGCCACAGAAAATGGGGAGCAGCCACATGGATCATGGACGTACGAGCGACGTCCATGACCATGCCAATGCGGCGCTCAGCAATCCCATTTTGCTGTGGAGAGGCCGGAAGCGTGAACGTCTGGCGGATGCCTCGTGCACGACAGAAGGCTCGCAGAAGGTCAGAGGAAAACTCTCTGCCTCTGTCGGAGTGCAGACGCAGAACAGGAAAGTTCGAGCCGAAACTCTCTCTGAGCTGGAGACGAGCTGCGCGGATCCAGTCGATCAACACCTCAGTGACCTCACCCTTGCTGCGCAAGGGGAAGACTGTGGTGTAACGCGAGTAGTCGTCAACCACCAGCAGGAAGTAACGCTCGTGACCCTGTCCACGGACGCGGGCTGGGCCCCACACGTCCATGTGAAGCATCTGCAGCGGAGCCTCTGTCGGAGGAAACTCGGAGGAGTGAGGAGCGGCGCGCTGCCGCCCCTCAACGTAGGGAACGCAGGTAGGGGCAGGCCCCGGAGGAAGGGGAGGGAGGGACTGGGGGAGACCAGAGACAAGGACACGGGAGGCCATGCCTTGGAGACGAGGCAGGGAGGGGTGACCAAGGCGGTGGTGCCAGAGGAGAGTCTGGTGAGACAGGAGGCGACACGAGCAGGGGGCAGACTCAGGACCAGACCTGGACGCTGCAGCAAACACCTGACCCGGCGCAGCTACCTGACCAGACTCAGCGACCGGAGGAGACTCAGTAGTCAGTGTGTACAGGCTCGACCCCGGCTGACGGGTAAACGTGGCCAAGTGTCGGCCCGTCCGAGCACACGTACAGTGGGTCACTCGCTGACTCGCAGGAGTGAACTGGTGAACCCCTCCATCCTGTAGGTCAGCACCACTCACCAAGTTCGTAGAGAACGAGGGGAGGTACAGACCTGACAGGGTGCCAGAAGGGGCCGCCGGACACCGTAAAACAGTGGAGAAGTGGGCAAGGACAGGACCCCCAGAGGGGTCTGCCAGGGAGACCGCCACTGGCCGACTAAGCGGCGTGAGTGTGGTGCGGTCTCGAAAGAAGGAGCGGGAAGCACCCGAGTCAAGGGTGAAGGTGTGGAAGGCCTGAGCCGACGTGGTACCTGAGAGAGGAAACTCACCAGCACCTGGGGCAGCAGACGCACTAGCACCTAGAGGAGCAGCCTCACCAGCACCTAGAGCAGCAGCCTCAATGCCCGGGTCAGGCGGGACACACAGGTAACAGTCACCCTCATCACTAGTAGACACAGCAGAAATGGCAGCAAGAATAGCATCATAATCAAGATCAAAGATAGCAACCCCCGACCTAAATAGCTTGCCCCAGCGAGGGATCTCAGTGGCGTCAGGGAACTGGAGACGCCAAGCGTCCGTCAGGCGGCCGAAGCAGCGCTGGGTGGTGTGTGGGCCACCGCACGTCTCACCAGTGCGGTCGCCGGTACGCAGGACGTAGGCACAGGGACCAGCACCCCCACCCCGCTGACGCGCAGCGTACCACTCACGAAGCTGCTGGGGGGGCGGGGTCTCACGAGTGCGCTGCTGCTGCTGCTGGCGCTGACCACCACCGAAGCCGCCCCGCTGCGCAGAGCCACCCCGACCGCCTCCACCGCTGCTGCCGCCACCTCCGCCACCGCCGCCTCCTCGGCTCCCACTGCCACCGCCGCCGCCGCCTCCGCCTCCACCGCCGCCACCAGCGCCCCCAGCCCCACCACCACTCCCACCGCCACCCCCACCCCCTCCGCCGCCTCCACCGCCACCTCCACCGCCCCCGCCAGCTCCTCCAGCGCCCTTGCCCCCCTTGCCCTTGCCGGTGCGGCGTCTCCCGCTAGGGGCAGACGCAGCGCCGTCCGACTCGAGGCCAACGAGGTCGGCCGCAGCAGCAGAGGCAACAGAGGGCAAGAGGGGGGAGGGGGAACACCCCTCAAAGAGGGGGGTACGAGGGTCACCACGAGAGGCTCCTACAGCGACTATACTCTTCTCAGCTGCCAGGAGGCGCTCCTCGAGGAGGTTAACGGTGAGTGTGGTGGGGCAAACAGAGAGGAAGTGGTCCCTGACCGAGCGAAGGGAGTCAGGGAGCCGGGTGACTATGTAGTAACGGGTGATGTACATGGGGGGGGGGGTTCTTGGCGCAGAATTTAGCAGGAAGCGCAGCGCGGTAGCGGGTGTCACTAGTGCGAAGGTGCGTAATGAGGTCAGCGACTGTGGGAAAGGCGGCGAGGTCAGGGAACAGGTACGGCAGCATGAGGCGGCTAAGGGCAGCAGTGGCAGGGGAAGAGTAGCGTGCAACTACAGCGTCATACAAGGTCTTAGCACTCTTGTACTGACTAAAATGCGCACGCTCAGTCGTCGGTAAGTGACGACGCACAGCTAGACGGGCAGCAGCATCGCGTGTGGCCCACTGTGAGCGAACAGTGCTGTCAGCATCAGCAGCAGGGGCAGGAGAGGCACCAGACGTGAGGTCAAACAGGGAGAGACCGTCTGTCCTATCGCACTGTAGGAAAAGCTGCATATCATCGACCCAGACCTCAAAGTCGACAGCCCGACCCTCGGCATCAAAGGTAAGAACACTAGGGGTAGCCATGACAGCAGCGGCAGTAGCAGGCTAGCAGTAAGAGTAGCAGGCTAGGGGCAGCTCAGTGGCAGAGGCGCTGCTCGGGAGTGCTCTTACCAGGTCGGGTGGGTAGAGGCCCGTAGATGGTGGGGCGGGGCCGAGGCGCGCCGGCAGGGACAGGGCCGCGACAGGGCGGCAGAGGAGGGCCGCTCCCCGGCTGCAGGGCAGGGACGGGACGGCGGCGGCGGCGTCTCTGTCAGCGGCGGCGTCGGCGGCTGCGGTCTCGGCAGCGGTAGCGGCGGCGGCTGCTGTCGACGGCGGCGGCTGCTGTCGACGGCGGCGACGGCTGCGGTCCCGGCAGCAGCGGCGGCGGCTGTCACGACGGCGGCGGCGGCGGCGGCTGCTGCTGTAGGCGGCGACGGCGGCTGCGGCCCCGGCAGCGGCGGCGGCGGCTGTCACGGCAGCGGCGGCGGCTGCTGCTTCTGTCTGCAGCGGCGGCGGCTGCGGCAGGGCCGTGAAGGGGCCGAGAGGAGGCCGCGAAGGGCCGTGAAGGGGGGGGAGGGGCGCGAAGGGCGGCGACGGGGCCGGGAGGGGGCCGCGAGGGGCCGAGAGGGGCCGCAAAGTGCCGAGAGGGGCCGCGAAGGGCCGCGAAGGGCGGCGACGGGGCCGCGAAGGGCGGCGACGGGACCGCGAAGGGCGGCGACGGGGCCGCGAAGGGCGGCGACGGGGCCGCGAAGGGGCCGCGAGGGGCCGAGAGGGGCCGCGAAGGGCCGCGAGGGGCGGCGACGGGGCCGCGACTGGCGGCGACGGGACCGCGAAGGGCGGCGACGGGGCCGCGAAGGGCGGCGACGGGGCCGCGAAGGGGCCGCGAGGGGCCGTGAAGGGCGGCGACGGGGCCACAAAGGGGCCGCGAAGGGGCCGTGAGAGGGGCCGCTAAGAGTGCGCGACGGGCCGCTAAGGGCAGGGGACTCGACGGGAGGGCGGCACACGGGGCGCGCCTCGGGCTGGGGCGACGCGCGCTCCGGGCAGAAAAAAAAGAATTCGATTTTGGTGGGCCCTAGGAAAAGTTCCCACTAGGGAACCTGCTCTATACCATGTGATAAAATGAGGAATGAATGACTAAAGAATGTGAAGGGTACAAATATGAAACCCTAGGAAACCATACCCCTTAGTGTCTACCCCACTACAGACTAGATAGACTATAGTTTATAAGTTTGACAATCACCTCCCATCGCCCAATGGGATCTCAGGCAAGTCTGAATCTGGCTTTATCTCAAATGATGCCCAATTACCTGAAAGCACCAGTCACTGCACCATTCTCAAACGCCTTGGTGTAGACGAGAGCAGAGTAAGCGTCAGGAGCAGCCAGCATGGCATCTGCCAGCTCCTTATACGTCTGTCCGTTATTCGGCGTCAGAGTACTGGCGCTTAGCCAAGTGCCAGAGGTTTCGTAGGTGTAGGGGAAAAAAGGAGGCGGGAGTGGCGGCTTCTTGCCCTTCTTGCCCTTGGGAGTCAGCTTGGCGCGCTCGGCATTTGAAACCGTGCGGTTGGTCCACGTGGCATCGCTGGTGGTCACGGTGAGTGCCACATCAGCGCCCTTCTTGATGACGACGCTGGTGGGCTCGCCAGCGTCGGTCAGGGCGACGCCGACACCATAAAGAATGTTGTAGTCGTAAGTTGTGGTGTTTCTACGGAGGGGGGTGGTAGGGGAGGGCAGGGAGGGACAGGGACGGCACAGCGGGGAGAAAGGGGATGTTGATAGAGTAAGTTGTAGGGAGAAGGTTCGGAGAGGTGAACTGAACGTGAATGTAATGGTTGTGAATTGAACGAAGGTTGTGGGGAAGGATGGGAATGATGGGGCAGGTTATAGGAAGATGGTGAGGGGAGGTATAGAGAGCGAGGCGCGAACCGAGGAAAATAGGATGTGAGCAGTGAGAAGAGAGAAGGAGAAGCTTACAGATAGACGACGAATCCAATGCTGCCCGTGGCGTTGCCATCACCGTTGAGGTCAGCATCAGAGCCGCTGAGACGCGTTGAGAGCCTACCTGCACGTAATCGCAGAACCACGGAAAGGAAACAATGCACGGTGGGCGGCTGAATCCTAAGCAAGGATGCATGGTGGGCGAGGCAAGAGAGCCGGCGAATGCTTGGAGCGGAAAGACGTCAAGTCTCTACATTCTTTTGCGCTTACCGACGATAGTGCCGAACCGATCGCCTCCATTATTCCCCTGCCGTTCTCCCCACCATTCTTCCCGCCACCATTCTTCCCGCCTTCCCACCACCGTTCTTCCCTCCATCCTTCCCGCCCTTCTTGTCCTTGGGTGGGCGCGGAAGCGGGTCCGACTGAAACTGCCCCCGCGCTGCACCGGACTCGAAAGCAAGCGTCGCGAATGATGCGAAGTAACCATCCGGCGTCGCGATAAACGCATCCACCAGCTCCTTTAGTGTCTGCTCGCCGATCGTGGACACTGTACTCGCTGTAAGCCACGTCCCGTTAGTGCCATAAATGTACTTCGGAGGAGGCGGGGTAGGCTGAACGCCCTTGTTCTTATTTTTCTTGGGCGGGGGAGGCGGCGGACGAGTGAGATTCGCCCACGTGGGGGAACTATCCTCGACAGTTTAGTGAACGGCGGTTATCGCCTCTCCCGCCGCGCCTTGATAGATCGAAGGGGCGAGCAGCTCGGCTGCGTCGGAGGTGGAGGTGACGGCACTGTAGAAGACGTTGTAGTCGTCGTCTAGCCTGACGGTTTCCGTCAGATTCATACAATCGAGCGGGAAGGAAAAAGGGAATGCGCATTGCTCAGAGAGATGAAGGCTCTCTCGGAATGATGATGCGAGTATATTCAACGGGAAAAATGAAGGCAGCAGAGATGACTCGGTGACGTGGTTTGAGGGAAAGCGAAAAGAAAAACAGGAAGGCGACGCGCTTGACTTCCTCGAAGACGGCGGGGCGGACTCGCCCGGTGGCGTTGGCGTCGCCCTGCGGCCCAACCACGTTGGATCCGTTCAGCCGCGCCGCGAGAATCGCTGCGCGGAGACGCGGGGTGGAGAGGAGCGGGGAAGCGAAGTGTGTTACACACGGTGGGATAAGTCACGAAGGGCGGAGAGGACAGAGGAGTGCGGACGAAGGACAGGAGGATAGCGAACAGGCGAACAGAGGTAAGATGAAAGTGTTCTGTTTGTAAAGGCCATCGCGAATTTCTGAAGTCCAAAAAGTTGCGGGAAAGTGAATTCAAAGTTGAAGTTCCGCAGCTTTCCATTCGGTGAAAAAAAGTACAGGTCAAAAGCTCATGTGCAGGGGTGACTTTCGAAGTTGCGGAAAAGTGATAAACAAGCGACATCAATGTCACACGGAACCCAACTGGAAAGTGAAATGAGAAGAGACATCAATGTCACTTCAGAGTCACAAATGCCACGTGGACGCCTAACTGCCACATGTATATATGCTTTTTGCCAGCTGTCAAGGCAAATTAGTGGATACAAATATGCGATGTGAGCCAGTCGAAACCTCCCGTTACGTGTGCGCCACGCAAAGCCTATTGGCCGACACAATCAAATTTTCGAATACTGTAATGGACGTCGCCAATCATTTACAGAGCGAGTTATTTCATGAATAATAAAGCGGTTACATACTGTACCTAATACAATCATTACTTTTCTGCTACAAATTACAAATGAACAAATATAGCACCAAAAGCTAGCAAATCTGCCTTTAAATCCACTTAAATCTGTACTCCTGAAATAGTGACACCAGGACCCAAGTCTAACCAATGGCATGGTGGTTTTCCTCCTTCCAGCGGAAGTACCTGCTGATGGAGTACGAAGTTAAGAGTTAAGTGAATGATAGTACACATGTGTAGTGAGTGCTGCAACATTGCCTAACAACAAAAACTTACGCATGGCAACAGCTTAGAAGATCGGCTACCTACTTTGTAGTCGCGGTAGACTGCGACCTTATGCCGTTACAGAATCAGCCATGTATACAAAATACGAGAATAGGACAAAAAGGTCGCACTATGAGGAGCGCGCCGCACCACTTCAGAAAATAACATATCTGCACACAAGACAATTTAAATCGATCAAGACAACACGCACTCCATACTCACCTTTGCACTTAACCCTGTGCATAGAAGGGTAAGCACATCTTGGTGTTGGAGCATCATATTCATAATAACAGTACGAAAAGACATCGCTGAAAAGAGAAGAGAAGACACCAAAAAAAGAAGCAATAATATAGCCACCTACCGAAAAAGGAGAGTGATTGTGTCGTCGGTCACCGGCTGCTCGGTTCAAGACGACTAGGTGTCTCTAGTAGACGGTAACGCATGAATCGTAACTGCAACCAGTAGTCGAATGGCACAAAACAAGGGAATAGTAAGCAATCAATTTATGATACCAGCCCGAACACATAGCAAAACACCATGAACATAGTAGGGCGACATTCCATTAGTGAAAACAAGGAGGGATAGATCTGGAGAAAGGAGAAAGGGGCGAGAATAAACAAGTGTCTCAAGAATGAAGGAAAATAACAGGTGAAGAGAAGAACAGGCATAGAAGAAATGGTTGGAGAAGAAATGGTTGAGGGAGCATTCGAGAAGCTGTGGGGAGTTGACGTGGAGATTAGGAATGCGATGTGATTGGTGGAACATATTTGAATGCCCTCTCGATTGGTTAGAACTCAATGAGAGTTGGGTTTGATGTGAACAATTTGGCAGTTGGTGTTTGGCGACGCTATGCGAAGTATGCTAATTTTGTTTGCATGAAACACTGTCGCTTCTTCTTGATTGGTTGTTGAAGTTCTTGGTTTATGAAACTTCGTAAGGACTGGTAACATTTCGTGGTCTGTACAATCTGGTTGAGGCCCACAACCATCTTGAAACCGTACTGTACCGCTGTTTACCACTTGGATGACAAATTGGGTGCGAATGTACGAAGGCACCAAGGGGCGCAAGTGACATTGTCGTAGCTTTCCAGTTGCGGCATGGAAGTGACATTCTAGCAACATTGACTCTCAGCGCTTTTCCGCAGCTCCAAGTTGTTTTTCCGCAGCTTTTCCGCAAGAAAAGCTACCGTGCACACTTTTGTGTGCACAAACTTTTTCGCGATGGCCAACGGGTGTTTTGTTTGTACTAATATCGTCGATCCTCAACCCAACGGGTGTTTTGTTTTACCTCGGCGGGACACCCCATGCGGCCCGCCGAGCGAACTAGATATTCCCGAGATCACATGACTCGTTAGATCCCCTGGAGAAATCTCACCCGTCAGGTTACCGAGAGTCTCGGCGTCTTTTGGCTTGGGCAACGGGCATGGGCCAGCATCTGGGGGTCCACCCTTCCCGCCATTTTTGCCATTCTTGTGATTGACAGGGCGCGCCGTCGTGATCGCTGCGAATCAGACGGAAGAAATGACACACATGGAATTAAGCTTGTATCTGACGCGTGGAAAATGAAACATCTCGCTGAGATTGATTCACTGGATCCCATGGCTGATTTCACAGGTAGCAGAGGCGAATTTTCGAATAGGACTCACCGACGGATGCTGTGACAACTAGGAGAAAAATTGACAAGTCGAGGTACCGGTAACGGTGGAGCCCCATAGCGAGCGAATTCCCCTAGCTGCTGTATCTATTCCTAGAGATTGGAGAACAAGGAACCTGGCTGCGTGATCAGGAAGTGAATGGTGAAGATGCCAGTCTGGTTTTGCAGTAGTGGGTATTTATTATCTCCAATCAAAGCTGAGCTTAGTGGTGGTCACACAAGCCTGTCGGTACGGTCCAACATTAGAAACTACGGTATCAAACGATACACCTCGGTTTCTTGACATGTCCTCGTGGACTAGAGCTTTCAACATGCGCTGTGGGAAAATAGGAGAATGCGCTACGACATTCAGAAGGACGCATTTGGCGGGGTACCTGGCGGGAAAGGAGAGTACGGACAATCGTGCAATCATTGCCTAAAATTTTTCTGCAAACACCAGTGGTAGATGGTGACAAAGGTGGGTAGGATCCGAGTTCTCGCCCACCCCACTTCAGTATTTTACGTCTGACTTCTGAATCCTGGCAAAATAAATACACTTCTATTTTGGGGATTTCGAATCTTTCGGGCAACCTTGCCGAAACATCCTCTTCTTGCCCCACTCCCATCCTGAAGTGGCCCAGTGAGTTGGCTGTTGTCACTTCCGATGGGTGAGGTCCCGGGATCAATTCCCCCGTGCCGGCGTATTATGTCAGCCTCCCAGGAGGGGTTTCGCACGTGCTCACTCTGGGAGTGGATATACCTCAACCTCGTTGACCCAGCAAGTCTAAACAATTGGGGAGGCGGGTTACGACCGACAACCAGGTGTGGGTAACACCCAGAGGGGTTTCCCCCCCTCCTTTACCTTTACCTCTTGCCCCACTCCGAAGAGATGTGGATGTGAGTCGCCGTAGAGAACGGAAGCCAATCGCCGAACAGAAAATGTCAGGTGAAAGCTCGTGGCAGCTTTCCTCAGGCCTTTTGTGCTCTCCCCGCCACACGCGCAATTAGCACAGGTGGCGCAGCAAGATTTTCCATGAAAGGGAGTGCGCTTACAGTCTCACCACAAGAACACAACACTACATTAGCAACAACACCACATTTGAACCTTATGTTGACGATTTATGTGCTCTTGAGAGTGATGAAACTTGCTTACCATCCTTGCTGTCATCTAGCTTACAACCAAGGTGTTCATAGTTGGCTGACATATTCAGGGGTACAACCAATTATCATCCCCCATGTGCAGCTAAGAGACAGCTTCAAGCTCTCATCACACCGCTCTGTAAATGCGGTGCGCCGAGCCGAAAGACCTCCTACCTGTCAGAGTGGGTGGGGTTGTTTTCAGGGCTTGTGCTGAAATCAAGGCGCCTTTGGCCAATGTCAATGCGTGCCCCGCTATAACTGTGAGTGGGCACGTACATGTGGGGAGGGGGGTTGCTGGGGCAGCTAGGGCACACAGAGGCAATACTAGGGCCATGTACGGGGATGGGAGAGGTAGTTTCCCCCCCATCCTCTCCGTTTTGTCGGTGGAAACACATGGGCGCGGGTGCACCGAACCATAGTATTGGACGTTTCATTACGGTAGGTTTCCTGTCTAGCGTGACCTGAGAGATACAATCGCACTCATTGGTGCACAGAAATGGCAATGTAGTAGTCATGTTTGGTGTGCTCAAAGCCGAGTCTAATGGCAATTGAGTACAGAAGTCTTGTATTAAGCGTTGGTGAGGCGTCAAGTGTTGGTGGGGCCCTAAGAGGTGCTTGCGGGAGGGCTTTGCAGGCTACATGTGAAGCCTGAGGAGGGGTTTTTAATGAGCAAATTCGTTGAAACAGAACTATACAAGGCAACAAGCCAACAAGCCAACAAGCCAACCCCATCTTCTACAGTATCAACCTAGCCCAATGGTCCCAATCCCAGCCCAATGGGCTCTCAGGCAAGTCCGTTTCTGACTTTGATGGCCAACTCACTGGGGTACAAGGACTCTTCTGCATCCAATAGGCTGGCTTTAATGGCCAATTTGCTAGACCCTTCACGACCACCCTTGGTGACTTTGAGGAAAGCCCCGTTCGCTGCACCGTTCTCGAAAGTCTTGGTGTAGATGAGAGCGGAGTAAGCATCAGGAGCAGCCAGAATGGCATCAACCAGCTCCTTATACGTCTGCCCGTTATCCGCCGTCAAAGTACTGGCGCTTAGCCAAGTACCGATCATTTCGTAGGCGTAGCCAAGGGGAAGTTGGGGCGGAGGGGGCGGCTGCTTGCCCTTCTTGCCCTTGGGCTTCGGTTTGCCGCCCAGCTTGGCGCGCTCGGCATCTGAGAGCGTGTTATTGAGCCATGTGGCGTCGCTGGTGTCCACGGTGAGTGCCACGTCAGCGCCTTTCTTGATGACGATGCTGGTGGGCTCTCCAGAGTCGGTTAGATTCACGCGCACGGAGTAAGTAATGTCGTAGTCGTTAGCGTCGCTCCTGGGGGGGTACGTGGTAAGCAGGGGTGAGCAGAGGTAAGCAGAGGTAAGCAGGGGCAAGCAGGGGTAAGCAGAGGTAAGCAGAGGTAAGCAGGGTTAAGCAGAGGTAAGCAGAGGTAAGCAGAGGTAAGCAGAGGTAAGCAGGGGTAAGCAGAGGTAAGCAGGGGTAAGCAGAGGTAAGCAGGGGTAAGCAGAGGTAAGCAGGGGTAAGCAGAGGTAAGCAGGAGCAAAGAGTGGTAAGCTGTGGCGTTCCCGGGGGAGGTGGCAAGGAGGGGCAGGGAGGTGGCAAGGAGGAGCAGGGAGGGGCAAGGGATCGGGTGCTTGGACATGGGACTGGGTACAGAATGAGAATTGAGTTGAACGAGGTTGGAGAGAAGGAAGGGAATGATGAGACAGTTTACAGAGTGAGGGGCGAAAAAGGAAAACGAGAAGTGATTCGTGAGAAGAGAGGAAAGTGAAGCTTACTGAAAGACGGCGAGGGAAATGCAGCCTGTGGCGTTGACGTCACCGCTGAGGTCAGCATCGGAGCCGTTGACTCGCGCTTCCAACACAGCTGCACGAAATCGCGTAATCACGGAAAGGAAAGAATGCTTGTGGAATGTGAAAGTGCTACAGAAAAGGGAATTGGAGCTGATTAGACGCGCCGCCACTGCACCTTGAGAACGGGAGGGGGCACGGTGGGTGGTTGATTGCCAAGCAAGAATATATGCAAGAGTGGGGGAGGCAAGAGAGCAGGAAAAGGTTAGGAGGGGAAAGACCTTCGGCTCCACTTCTTTTGCGCTTACCGATAGGAGCGCCGAACGAATCGCCTCCATTCTTGCCGCCTCCATTCTTCTCACCATCCTTCCCGCCCTTCTTCCCGCCGTCCTTCCCGCCCTTCTTCCCGCCATCCTTCCCGCCCTTCTTGCCCTTAGGCGGCGGCGGAAGCGGGTCCGACTGAAACTGCCCCCGCGCCGCACCCGACTCATAATCAGTGGTCGCGAATGTCGCGTAGTACCCGTCCGGCGTCGAGATTATGGAATCCACCAGCTCCTTCAGTATCTGCCCGCCGATCGTGGACAGCGTACTCGCTTTGAGCCACGTCCCGTTAGTGGCATAAGTGTACTTCGGAGGAGGTGGGGCGGGCGGAGTGCCCTTGTTCTTCTTGCCCTTGGGCGGGGGAGGCGGCGGACGAGTAAGATTTGCCCACGTGGCAGTTTCCCCTGCCGCGACAGTATTATGAACGGCGGTTCCTGCCTCTCCCGCCGCGCCTTGATAGATCGAAGCGGCGAACGGCTCGGCGTCGTCGGAGGTGGAGGTGACGACACTGTAGAAGACGTTGTAGTCGCCGTCTAGCCTGACGATTTCCGTCAGGTTCACACAAAGAGAGCAGACGGGAGGAATGGAATGCGCATTGCTCAAGCATGTGAAGGCATTTTCGAAAAGATGGTGTGGAGTAACGGAAAGCGACCGTTGAGTTTATTCAAGGGTTAGGTGGAAGGGAAAGAAGGACAGAGAGCCAGGTGGGCGCACAGAGCACGAGCAGAAAGCGACCGTTGTGCAGGTGGGTGGAAGGGGAAAGGCAGGTGGAAGGGGAAAGGCAAGTGGAAGCGAGTTCATTCAAGGGTTAGGTGGACGGGGAAAGGCAGCACAGAGGACCGAGTGGGCTCATAGAGCACGAGCGGCTGGGCTTACTCGAAGACGGCGAGGCACGACATGCAAGTGAGAGGTAAGTGATGAAACCTATGACTCAGATGGATGAAGCGGCTTACTCGAAGACGGCGAGGCAGACTCGCCCGGTGGCGTTGACGTCGCCCGTCGCCCCAACCACTTCGGATCCGTTCAGCCGCGCGGCGAGAATCGCTGCGCGGAGACGCGGAGAGGGGGTACGCCGAGAGGAGGGCACGCGGAGGGGAGGGGAGCGGGGGAGCGAAAGGGTGTAGGAGAAGGGCGGAGAGGACAGTGAGCGCGCGAAGGAAGAGGTGAGAGGAGAGGCGAGAAAAGGAGAGAGCTGGTGTTTTGTTTGTGAATCCTTTTGAATCTCGTCGATGCGTGTTTCAACTCAACGCGTGGATCCTCGAACGGACAGGCCACGCCGCCCGGCAGGCGTCTAGACGTTCCCGAGATTCTATCACCCGTCAGATTCCCTGGAGAAATCTCACCCGTCAGATTCCCGAGAGCCTCAGCGTCTTTCGGCTTGGGCAGCGGGCACGGGCCCGCGTCGGGGGGCCCCCCTTTCCCGCCCTTGTTCTTCCCGTCCTTCACAGGGCGTGCCGTCGTGATCGCTGCGCAGCAGATGGAAGAAAACGAGCACATGGAATGAATGAGAAACTAACAGCTGAATTGAACGCATGGGTCAGTGATAAATCCAGGGGATTCGACTGACATTTAATAAATATTAGTGATAATTAGTAGTACTAATGTCACTCACCGAAGGATGCTGTGACGACTAGGAGTAAAATCGACAAGCCGAAATAACGGTGGAGCCCCATCGTGGACCAAAATCCCCTAGCTGGCGAATCAATTTCTAGAGAATAGGGAAATGGATTGTTGGCTGGGTGATGAGAAAGCGAACGAAGAAAATACTTGATATCTAGATCACCAGCCGAGAGTTAATATATTGGGCAACAGAAAGCTGATCTAGTGGTGGCCGCACAAGAGGAGGCAAAGAACAAAACATTTCAGTACGGTGCTGAAGAAGCATCGGTGCACAGAGATACAACTCGATTCCATAAATTTTTTGGGGTATCTTGTGACACGAGAATGCGTGACGACATTACATGGACGCAATTGGCGGGTTACCTGGCGGGAAAGGTCACCACAATGCTTGTGAGATATTGAGGGTACGATAGTGGGCAACCTGCCTAAAATTCTTCTGCAAGCGGGAAATGTAACGAAGGTGGAGGGGGAGTGGAGGAGTGCGGGGGTTGAGTTTTAGACCACCTGAGTTTTGGTCCATGGAAAATACTACACTTGGTTGTGGATCTTTTCGAATCGCCCGGGCAGCCTAGTCGAAAAGTAAATGGCCGCGTTTTGCAACCTCACGCCGCGGATGAATCGCCGCAGGGCACGGAAACCAATCAAAAGCATAAAATCAGGTGAAACCTTGTGGCGCCTTTTCTCATGAGTCACGACGAACGATGCGTGTGCTCCGCCCCGCTGCAAGCGCAATAAACCTGGTCAAAGACTTTCTTGACTGTCGTTGTTGGCGCAGGTGGTGCAGCAGGAACAAGGCAGCGGAGGATGGCGAAATTTCCATACAGAGGATAAACCGATACGAAAACAACGGTAGATTAGAAAGAACCGATGTCTTAATTCCAGATAGAGCATCGTTAAATCAATTTTACGTTTCACATTCAGCTTATAGCGAAGGCTGACAGATTCAGAGAGCTCAACCAGTTGTCATCCTCCACGTGCTGCTGACAGCCAGATTCAAGCCCCCACACCCCTCTCAAAGCACCGCGCGCCGAGCCGAAGCCCTTGTCAATTTGGCCAAATTTCCTGTGCAATATCTAGGGAGTTACCGTTGAGGTTCGATCAGGCAGCCCTTCGTGCAATATGTAGGGTGACCGCTGAGGGCCAAATTTCTTACCGCTTTTCATGTAAAGCTCCCTCCCATACACTTCCTGCAAAAGGAGCGTGCCGTTGATAATTTCCCGCGTTTCTCGCGCCTCAGCTTCCGAACCGCCTCTCCGTTGGTTGCGCGCTGCGGTTCCGCCCAGCTCGCCACCTTGAGCTACAGGTTAGCTAGGCTCCATTCGAAGTACCAATGGACGGGCTTGTTCGCGACAACGCCAGCTTTACCGCTTCTCCAGCCGTACCTACCGCCGCACCTCTCGCCGCGATCGCCGGTCTCTCCCAGCCCGTGGAAAGCGCGCTCTACCTCTGGGGATACAATCTCCGCGGGCAGACCAGCCACCGCGCGGGGCTTCGCGGGGATCCGCGCACGTGGCGCTGCCAGCGCGCGCCGCTGCGGATCGCGCGGGAGAAGTTCCGCGCGCGGGACGGGCAGCCCGTAGCGCTTGTTAGCGTGGCGTGCGGATTGGAACATAGCGCGGCGGTGGGGATCGATGGGAGCCTGTTCACGTGGGGGTCGAACGAGTACGGGCAGCTGGGCGACGGCACAGAGCAGAGCAGCAGGTGCGTTGACTCCGTTGACTCCATTGACTTGACTTTCTCCCTGGGGATTGATGGGAGCCTGTCTACGTGTGGGTCGAATGAGTACGGGCAGCTGGGCGACGGAGCAGCTGCGTTGACTGCATTGACTCCGTTGACCTGTTTTACTACCTTAGTCAGCACAGAGCACTGAGATGCGACAGACTCGGATCCCCGTTTTCTCCGTTCCTACAGGTGAAGCGGTGACTGCTGTGGCTGGTAACGCGCAGTGCCCTGCTGGCATCAACCCCTCCTCTGTTTCCCTCGTTTTCACTCCTCTCCGTCCTCTTCTTTTCCCTCGTCCCACGATTTTCCTACAGGGAGCCAATAAGGTTAGCAACTTTGGGGGAGGCAGGGGAGGAGGTGACTGCTGTGGCGTGCGGCGCGCAGTGCACTGCAGCTATCACTCCCTTCCTCTGTGATCTTCCTCTGTCCCCATCTCCCTGCAGGGAGCCCATAAAGGTACCAGCGTTAGATGAGGCAGGGGAGGACGTGACTGCTGTGGCGTGTGGCGCGCAGTGCACTGCTGCCATCACCTCCTCTGTTTCCCTCTTTTTCACTCCCCTCCCTCCTCTTCTCTCCCCTTGACCTGTCATTTTCGTGCAGGGAGCCTATAAGAGTGGCAGCCTTAGAGGAGGCAGGGGAGGAGGTGACTGCTGTGGCGTGTGGCGCCCAGTGCACTGCAGCTATCACCAGGCGGAGAGCAGACGGGCGGGGGAGGGGGAAGAGGAGAGGGGGCAACGCGGAGCATGGGGGTAGCGGGGAAGAGGAGGGGCGCCTGTGGGTATGGGGCCAGAACCAGGTGGGTGCAAATCTGTGCTGGTAGGTAGAAACCTGTGTGGGCTGGTTTAGAGCGGTACTATCAGGTGGTAGCTGGTCGGCTTATCGCGACCAGCTTTTGTTCTTATCATCAGCAATCCCGTTATCAAAACCAATGCTTTGACTCACTTTGCATTTCCTCTCTCTTCGTGTCCTTTCTTTTCATTTCCTCTCTTTTTATTTCCCTCATGTCCTTTCTTTTCATTTCCTCTCTTTTCATTTCCCTCATGTCCTTTCTTTTCATTTCCTCTCTTTTCATTTCCCTCATGTCCTTTCTTTTCATTTCCTCTCTTTTCATTTCCCTCATGTCCTTTCTTTTCATTTCCTCTCTTTTCATTTCCCTCATGTCCTTTCTTTTCATTTCCTCTCTTTTCATTTCCCTCATGTCCTTTCTTTTCATTTCCTCACTATTTATTTCCTCACTATTTATTTCCTCACTATTTATTTCCTCACTATTTATTTCCTCACTATTTATTTCCTCACTATTTATTTCCTCGCTCGGCAGAATTCGAACCTCCCTCGTCTTATGCAAGGAGCCTTCCCCCCCAAAACTGTGAGCCCTGCCCTTCAATCTGGCTTTCATTATAGTCACCCACTGTGTCAACTGTCCATCTATTCGTTTGTATGCTTGTTCATTCATCTGCTCGTCCGTCAGTCTTCATGCTTAAACCCAAACAAGCCCCAGACGATTTGTTAGCATGCATCCCAGTGTGGTGGGTTGGGGTGGTTTGGGGTGGGTTTGGGTGGGTTGGTGTGCAGGTGGCAAGTCAAGTCTATCTATCGTTGTGTGTGTTCGGTCAATACTTGTGATATTTGTAATTTCCCCTTCCTCTCACACCCTTCCGGCCCCCTCACTGTCAACCCGCCCTGCCTCCTGATCAATTCCCAGGTGGTTGTTCAGGTGTCTTGTGGCGACTCACACGCTGCTGCTGTGTCCAACTCTGGCCTGCTGCAGACATGGGGTGCGTGGGAGAGGTATCTGACTCATTCCCAGGTGATTATTCAGGTGTGTCTCCTAGTGAATCACACGCTGCTGCTGTGTCCCACACCGGCCTGCTGCAGACGTGGGGTGAGGTAGTGCGACAGGTATAAACAGGGCATGGCCTGGGGTGAAAGGGAGAGGTGCCCGGCCCTCTTCCACGGACATGCCTCTTCCTCATCTCTTTCTCCCAGCAGTTGCTGCCGATTTGTTTTGAGAATTCTCGAAACGAACCTGATAATGAAAGGAGAGGTGTCTGGCGTTCTTCCAGGGACAGGGGGCTGCTGCAGCGCCCACTCCTCATCTCCTCCTTCCAGCGGTTGCTGCCTGGGCGATGTGCTGCCACCATGGCTGTCTCACACCCGTCTTCTGTGCTCCGCTCTCTCCACCTCACCGTCACGCCTCCCTCCTCCAGGCTACAACGAGCATGGGCAGCTGGGCATCGGCAGGGCGTGCGACGGGCTGCAGAAGCCCCACCTGGTGACCTCCTTTCAGCGCTTCCTAGACGACCCGCCTCTCACGTGCCCTCATGGCGTTCGCATCGTGGCGGTGGCGTGTGGGGGGTTCCACACCGCTGCTGTCGACGCCCGGGGCGAGATGTGAGTGCCAGTGTATGCATGCGTGCACTCAAGAACACTCACACGCACACACGCAGAAGCTGCACCTGGTGACCTCCTTCCAGCGCTTCTTAGGCGACCCGGCATTCGCATTGTGGCAGGTAGTGATGTCCTTTCAGCGCTTCCTAGAGATGGACGCAGGTAGTGATGTCCTTTCAGCGCTTCCTAGAGATGGACGCAGGTAGTGATGTCCTTTCAGCGCTTCCTAGAGATGGACGCAGGTAGTGATGTCCTTTCAGCGCTTCCTAGAGATGGACGCAGGTAGTGATGTCCTTTCAGCGCTTCCTAGAGATGGACGCAGGTAGTGATGTCCTTTCAGCGCTTCCTAGAGATGGACGCAGGTAGTGATGTCCTTTCAGCGCTTCCTAGAGATGGACGCAGGTAGTGATGTCCTTTCAGCGCTTCCTGGACGACCCTCCCCTCACGTGCCCTGATGGCATTCGCATTGTGGCGGTGGCGTGTGGGGGGTTTCACACTGCTGCTGTCGACGCCAGGGGCGAGATGTGAGTGCCAGTGTATGCATGCACACAAGAACACTCACCTGGTGACCTCCTTCAGCGCTTCCTGGATGACCCGCCTCTCACGTGCCCAGACAGTATTCGCATTGTGGCAGTGGTGTGTGGGGGGTTTCACACCGCTGCTGTCGACGCCCGCGGCGAGATGTGAGTAGACAGGCAGAGGCAGAGCAGAGACCTAAATATCAGAGGCAGAGGCAGAGCAGAGACCTAAATATCAGAGGCAGAGGCAGAGCTGAGACCTAAATATCAGAGGCAGAGGCAGAGGCAGAGATCTAAATATCAGAGCCAGAGGCAGAGGCAGAGGCAGACAGGGACGAACGCCTGACCTGCCCCAACGGCATTCATATCGTGGCCGTGGCATGGGCCAACAGAAGAGGGTGGGAAATGTGACCAACAGATAGCAACACTGCACGGGTGGGAGCACCTGGGGAGGGGGTTAGCGGGGAGGGGGTTACCGGGGCAAATGCGTCACACACTGGAAAGGCATGGGCCAACCCGATTCTGTATCCCCTTCTAACTATGCAAGGGCAGGTACACTTGGGGAGGGGGTTGACTGGGGCAGCTGGGTCGTCCGCAGGAAAGACATGGGACACTCTGATCCCTTATGGTGTTACTTTGGAGTATTTTCAAAAGATTTTTTTAGGCGCTTTTTAGAATTCTCAACAGTAATACCAACATGGGACACTCTGATCCGTTATGGCACGCCCACCATCATACCCCCATTTCCCATGTTTTCCATGCATGGGCAGGTACACGTGGGGACTTTTGAGTCGACTCAGAAGTCACCTTATGGCACGCCCACCATCATATCCCTATTTTCCATGTTTTCCATGCATGGGCAGGTATACGTGGGGAGGGGGGTTGATGGGCCAGCTGGGGCACCGAACGCTGCAGGCACGGGGTGGCACGTGCGAGGTGGTGCCGAGGCGGGTTGTGGCACTTGAAGGAGTTTCAGTAACGCAGGTGGCGTGTGGCCGCACCCACACATGCGCCCTCACCCACAGGTGGGTCTGCTGAGTGCGTATGCATGCACACACATGCGCAAACAGGCTCGGGGCGGCACGTTTGAGGTGGTGCCGAGGCGGGTGGTGGCCCTGGAAGGGGTTTCAGTGACGCAGGTGTCTTGTGGCCGCACCCACACATGCGCCCTCACCCACAGGTGCGTGTGTAACACATCTCAAAGCTCTTACTCAGTGCACCCCACTCCTCTGCAATTTTTGAGGCACCCCAAAGCTCCTCTGCTGCACCATCCTACCCCCGCTCCCACCCCCAACCCCCTTCCCCACTACAGGGGCGCTCTCTACATCTGGGGCGCTGGCAGGGACGGGCAGCTAGGCACAGGCCCCACTTCTGGTTACATGATACGAAATGCTTTTGGATTCCATCGAGTCTCCCTGCTCCCTTCCTTCTTTCCAATCTGCAATCCCACCCTCATCCGTCCTCCCAGGGGCGCTCTCTACATCTGGGGTGCTGGCAGGGACGGGCAGTTAGGCACAGGCCCCACCTCCGCCTCCTCCTGCTCTTCACTGGAACCCATTCCCACTGCTCCTTTGCCCTCCTCTCTGCGCCTTCCCACCCCTGCTCCCAACCCCCTTCCCCACTACAGGGGCGCTCTCTACATCTGGGGAGCTGGCAGGGACGGGCAGCTAGGCACAGGCCCCACCTCCGCCTCCTCTGCCCCCACCTCTTCCTCCTCCTCGCTGCCCTCGTCCTCCTCATCCTGCCCCTCCTTCCATCACCTACACACCGGCTTCACCAGCAATACCACAGCCAGCAGCAACAGCAGATTTGGAGGGCCGTTTGGAGGGGGGTTTGGAGCAGGGGCGAGTGGGGGAGGGTGCTCGTCTCTGGATTTTGTGAGAGGGCTGGTGCAGCGACAGCCGCTGCTGCTCATGCCCAAGGGCGTGCGGCTGGTGACGTGTGGGCAGGTGAGAGGGTGGGGCAGGACCGTTTGGGTGGGGATTTGGAGCCGGGGCGCTAGGGGGGGACGGGTGCTCATCTCTGGATTAAGTGAGAGGGTTGGTGCAGCGACAGCTGCTGCTGCTCATGTCCAAAGTGACTTTTGAGTCGACTCAAAAGACAGCTGCTGCTGCTCATGTCCAAAGTGACTTTTGAGTCGACTCAAAAGACAGCTGCTGCTGCTCATGTCCAAAGTGACTTTTGAGTCGACTCAAAAGACAGCTGCTGCTGCTCATGTCCAAAGTGACTTTTGAGTCGACTCAAAAGACAGCTGCTGCTGCTCATGTCCAAAGTGACTTTTGAGTCGACTCAAAAGACAGCTGCTGCTGCTCATGTCCAAAGTGACTTTTGAGTCGACTCAAAAGACAGCTGCTGCTGCTCATGTCCAAAGTGACTTTTGAGTCGACTCAAAAGACAGCTGCTGCTGCTCATGTCCAAAGTGACTTTTGAGTCGACTCAAAAGACAGCTGCTGCTGCTCATGTCCAAGTGGGTGCGACTTGTTACTTGTGGCAGGTGAGGGAATGTGATGGTTCTTCTGTCTTTACATCCCTCTCTCGCCTGTGCTGCTTCACTCCCTCCCTCTCCCCCGTGCGTGCTGTGACCCCAGGACCACACGCTAGTGGCGATGGCAGAAGATCAGATACTGGGGTGGGGCTGCACCAGCAGTGGGCAGGAATAGGCTTAGTGCCTTTGTGCTCCCCCATCCTCTCCCCCGTGCGTGCTGTGATCCCAGGACCACACGCTAGTTGCAATGGCAGAAGATCAGATACTGGGGTGGGGCTGCACCAGCAGTGGGCAGGAATAGGCTTAGTGCCTTTGTGCTCCCCCATCCTCTCCCCCGTGCGTGCTGTGATCCCAGGACCACACGCTAGTTGCAATGGCAGACGATCAGATACTAGGGTGGGGCTACAACAGCTGTGGACAAGCAGCAACTGGCAGAGAGTCCTATGCATGGCTGCCCATGCACGTGGACTGGTGTGTGGGTAAGGTGCAGGCATTGGCGGCAGGGGGAGGCCATTCCGCTGTGCTCACTGCCGCAGACTCTCTGAAGCTTCTCGCTGAGTTCCGATTGGCCCATTCCCTCGACTTCTCTCTTCGCCGCCCGGGGGGGTTGTCGGAGTGCGTGAAAAGTTTTGACGGGCTGCTCGAGGGCAGGGAGGGCAGTGGAGAGGAGGAGGATGGGGAGGTGATGCTGCGTCGCCAGCTGGCGCTGGCGGAACGAATCGTGGAGGAGTCGCATAGGCTCGGAGCTGACTCCCTCGTGCGCTACAGCCTGCAGTTCTGGTGGGTGGTGTTGTGCGCTACAGCCTGGTGGGCGTTTCAGCAGGTATTCGGAGGGGTAAAACAGCTTGCTGTTGGGTGAAATTGGGTTACAGCCCTGTGATTGTGGTGAGGGTGCGAACCTACGTGCATGTGCATGCATGCTTCAGTCGATGCTATGGGGATTTTGTATGCATCCATTTATGTGTGTTTTTTTGTTAATGTGGGTTTATTATTATTATTATTATTATTATATCCCTGGCAGGCTTAGAGTCACAAGTGACGCCGACCCAGATATGGATGAGAAGGAGCAACTTGCAGCAAGAGGACGTCGTCAACAATCCATTATGGTGTAATTATTGTGCATATGCATATAGTTCGTATATATCGTAGTATCACTAGGGTCAGACCTGCTTTTCAAAAACATTAATTAGAACTATAATCCTTGGCAAACTAGCTTCTGTACATTTTCATTCCTGGATAACCTTGGTTCATGAGGATTGTTTACGTCGAACACCTTTATCCGAGACAAGCTATGGGGTGTGCGTTCTGGCTTGGGTACAGCATCCCTCCAGCCTAGAGTTTACCATTTTTCAACCTCTCGAGATTCTCCTTACTTCGTTCCTACATACCAGCACTAGTTCTCACGAGCTGCGCGTCGCTGACTGGCTCAATTAGCAAAAATAACTTCGAGCGTTTGAATTGTACTCGTTTCATCGTCGTTCAGGTTCCTTGCTTTCAAGTTTTGTGTTTCCTCCTATCCTCGTCCTGAATCTCCTCTCTCGTTTCTTTTCTGTCTCCGCCTCCGGGCATGGCGAAAGATGAGGAGGAGAGGGAGGGAAGGACGGCACGCAGAAGCAAGAGTAGGAGTCGCAGCCGAAGCAGGGACCGAGACCGGGGTAGGGACGGTGACAAGGTGAAGGAAAAAGATCGAGGTCGGGATAAAAAGCGCGACCGCGACAGGGATAAGGCGAGCGACAAGGATAAGGCGAGCGACAAGGATAAGGCGAGCGATAAGGATAAGAAAGGCGACAAGGATAAAGCGGGCGACAAGGTTAAAACGGGCGACAAGGATAAGGCGGGCGACAAGGAACGACGGGATCGTCGCAGCAAGCGGAGTCGCAGTCGCTCTCCGGATCGCAAGCGTCGCAGCCGCAGTCGCTCGCCAGATCGCAAGCGTCGCAGCCGCAGTCGCTCGCCAGATCGCAAGCGTCGCAGCCGCAGTCGCGACCGGGAGAAGCGACGGAAGAGCAGCAGGAGCAGGAGCAGGAGCAGGAGTGGGGAGCGCGAAAAAGAGAAGAGCCGAGCTGACGAACGTGTTGCTGCCAGGGACGGTAAAGAGGAAGAAATATTAGAATCCAAAGAGTTGTTGAAGGATGTCAAGGAAGATTCGCGGCTGGATGTGAAAGGGAATGCAGCAGCGGAGGAGGGAAAGGTGGCTGGACAAGTTAACGGGGCGAAAGAAAGCGAGATACAGAACGGCGATGCTGTTGCTGCTGGTGCTTCTGCTCCGAAGAAGCAGGAGGTACGGGGTACAAGCGGAAATATAAAATCCTTTATTATGCGGGATTTCATTAAAAAGTAGCGTTTCTTCCTTTCAAACATATTTTGCCCGAGTTTTTTTCGTTCTGTTGAGCCTGTCCTTCCTCCCTAATCCGTGCTGCAATGCGCCTGTTGTGTTGTGCAGCCCTTGTCGTTGGAGGAGCTGCTGAAGAAACGGAAAGAGGACGCCTTGCAACAGGCGAAGGTATTTCTATGGTTGTAGTAAATGCATGTGTTGCTGCTGAACTATATCGTGGTTGCATCCAATGTCAGTCTGATGCATTTCAGTGCATTCAATGTCAGTCTGATTCATTTCAGTGCATTCAATGTCAGTCTGACGCGTTTCAGTGCATCCAATGTCACTCTGATGCATTTCATTGTGTCCCTCTCCTTCCTCACCCTCCACTTCCATCGGATCTCTGCTGTTCAAGCCTGCGTTTCTCTCCAAGGAGCAGCGGCAGGCTCTAGCGCTGCACTGGCGTCGTCAGTGTTCACGCTGCATGTCCATCCCCTTGTCTTCAACCCTTTCCTTCACCTCTTCCCTATACCCCTTCCGTCCCCCTATCTTCCTGCTCCCCTAGCCTGTGTTTCTCACAAAGGAGCAGCGGCAGGCTCTAGCTCTGCAGAGGCGCAAGGCAGAGGCGACGGCTCAGATGAGAAAGTATGCTGGGGAGAAAGATGGGGGGGGGAGGGGGGAAATCTTGATTCCAATTTCCAACATGCTTAAACCTGTCAGTTGCCTTGCTGGTTACCGTGGTTTCTTGGTCGCTGGTGTCATGGTCCCATTCCCCCTTCCCACTCACAGTTGCTTCTTCTTCATTGTCAGTTCCTGCCCGTTCTCTTGTCCTTTCCTCTCCTCTCCTCTCCTTTCTTCTGTCCGCTGCAGAATCGAGAACCAACGGCGGGCGCTCAGAGGACTCCCACCCCTGGCTGGTAGGCGATTTTCACTTTCTCTTGAACTGAGATTCTTTCTCCTCGCAACAGCTATCCTTTTTCTTGAACTAAAATACAGACTAGCCTCATTTTCTGCTTTGCATTTCCTTCCACATTCCTAAGCGCAGCCCTCTTGCCTCCTCTTACTACCTCTGGCGTGGTTGTTCTCGGTTGAGAATGCAGTTGTTGACTTCTGAGGCGCCTCAAGAGTTATCTCCTTCCGCCTCTGGCGCTGGCTCTGTGAGCTTGGCTGTGGTGTGGTAATCACAAGTTTCCTCGTTCCCCTTTTTGTCCCGCTGGCATTCCGGCAGATGAGAATGCAGAGGACGGTGCTGCAGAGGGCAAGGAAGGGGGAAAGGTCTGTGGATGCGACTTTGAGTCGACTCTTAAGTTTTCTCGTT
Source organism: Closterium sp. Naga37s-1 (assembly GCA_947471745.1). Lineage (NCBI taxonomy): Eukaryota > Viridiplantae > Streptophyta > Zygnematophyceae > Desmidiales > Closteriaceae > Closterium > Closterium sp. Naga37s-1. The sequence goes on along the minus strand of CANJKZ010000713.1, from coordinate 4,528,621 downwards.
CTCCCTTTTTCCTCTTTTGATATTCTGGCAGATGAGAATGCAGAGGACGGTGCTGCAGAGGGCAAGGATGGGGGCAAGGCTGTGGATGCGACTTTGAGTCAACTCTTAAGTTTTCTCGTTCTCCCTTTCTCCTCTTTTGGTATTCCGGCAGATGAGAATGCAGAGGACGGTGCTGCAGAGGGCAAGGATGGGGGCAAGGCTGTGGATGCGACTTTGAGTCAACTCTTAAGTTTTCTCGTTCTCCCTTTTTCCTCTTCTGATATTCCGGCAGATGAGAATGCAGAGGACGGTGCTACAGAGGGCAAGGATGGGGGCAAGGCTATGGATGCGACTTTGAGTCGACTCTTAAGTTTTCTCTTCTCCCTTTTTCCTCTTTTGATATTCCGGCAGATGAGAATGCAGAAGACGGTGCTGCAGAGGTCAAGGAAGGGGGAAAGGTCTGTGGATGCGACTTTGAGTCGACTCTTAAGTTTTCTCGTTCTCCCTTTCTCCTCTTTTGATATTTCGGCAGATGAGAATGCAGAGGACGGCGCTGCAGAGGGCAAGGAAGGGGAAAAAGCTGTGGATGCGGATGGGGAGGAGGGGAAGAGAGATGGGGGACGAGGCAGGGAGAGTGACCGCGAGAGGGAGGAGGAGAGGGATGGAGACAGGGAGAGGGAGAGGGGCAGGGACAGGGATAGGGATAGAGATAGGGAGAGGGAGAGGGATCGGGATAGGGATAGAGATAGGGATAGGGATCGGGATCGGGATAGGGACAGGGATTGGGATAGGGATAGGGATCGGGATAGGGATAGGGATCGGGATCGGGACCGTGACAGAGAAAGATACCGAGAAAGGGACAGGGATAGAGACAGAGACCGAGACAGGGATAGGGACAGAGATAGAGACAGGGATAGGGAGAGGGATAGGGATAGGGACAGAGACAGGGACAGAGACCGAGACAGGGATAGGGACAGGGATAGGGAGAGGGGCAGGGAGCGAGAGTGGGATAGGGACAAGGGGAGGGATGGCGACAAGGGGAAGGAGAAGGGGAAGGGCGAGGAGGGTGGCGCTGGGGGTGGAGGAGCAGGCACGGACAGGGAGAGGGAGCTGGAGATGATCCGAGAGCAGGTGAATTTTTTATGCGCCTCTTATTTGTGAGGACTCTGGTTTTGAGGCGTCTCAAAAACAGCTGGGGCTAGAGGAGGAACAGGCACGGACAGGGAGAGGGAGCTGGAGATGATTCGAGAGCAGGTGGGTTGCTTTTTTTGTATATAATTTGATAGTTATTTAATGTTGCCTTTCTTGTTTTTGCTTCACAGACAAGCTGCTCCACTTCCAGTTCCGCTTGTCGCCCCCACCCTTGACCCATCTGTGTCGTTTCTTTTCTCCCTTGCAGTTCCTCTCAAGTCTTGGCCCCTGCTTCCCCTCCGCCCTCCCTGTCAGCATCTCTGTCAGCGCTTGCTTCATACCAACGCATCCCTCCTGCCCCAAACTTTCCATCCTTTTCCTCTCCCGCCCATACCCCCTTCTTCCCCCTTTTTCCCTCTTTCCCCTCCCCTTTTCCCCCTTTTCCCCCTTTTTCCCCCTTCCTCCACCCTTTTCCCGCCCTTCTCTCCCCTTTCCCCTTTGCCTTCCTCCATTCCCTCCTGCCGCCGCCACGGGCAGTACCTGGGGCTGCGCAAGCCCAAGAAGCGAGTGATCAAGCCGAGAGAACACTAGGGAAAACTGTCTTGACCCTTCCCCCCTCCCCCCTCCCTTCCCATCCTCCACCCTCCCCCCAACCACCCCACCGCCACGGGCAGTACCTGGGGCTGCGCAAGCCCAAGAAGCGAGTGATCAAGCCGAGTGAGAAGTTCCGATTCTCCTTCGACTGGGAGAACACCGAGGACACCTCACGCGACCTCAACCCCCTGTGAGTGATTTTCTGAGGTTTCTCGAAAATAGGAGTGAAAAGATCCCGATCCTTTTTGACTGGGAGAATTCTGAGGACACGTCACGCGACCTCAACCCGCTGTGAGTCTGCTCCGCATAGTAAAAGCATCTGAGCTGAGCTCACCCACACTGTGGGTATCAACTGGTTATGTACTATGGGATTAAGGTTATTGGATCCGCCATTGCATCTTGTGTTCATTTTAGCACCTTAATCCACCCCCTTGTTTCCATTATTCTCTTTGCTGGCTGGCTGCCCTCCAGCTACCAGAACCCAGAACCCAGAACCCAGAACCCAGAACCCAGAACCCAGAACCCAGAACCCTCACGAGGCGAGTTGCTGTTTGGACGAGTTTCAAGATGTTGTCTCTGTCTGCTCATCGCTCGCCCCATCATCTTATTGTGCTTCCTCCATCATCTCTCAACCTTTGCTGCCCTCCAGCTACCAGAACCCTCACGAGGCGCTCATGCTGTTTGGACGAGGCTCCAGACATCTCAAGTGTTATCTCTGTCTGCCAATCATTTTCACTAGCCAAATCATGTTATCACCCCATCTTCTCAACCTGTGCCCCCCCCCCCAGCTACCAGAACCCTCATGAGGCGCAGCTGCTGTTTGGACGAGGCTTCAGGGCCGGTGTGGACAGGAGGGAGCAGAAGAAGGTGAGGCGGAGGAGTGAGAGAAAGGGTGGGGAGGGAAGGGGGCATGCGGGTAGGAGGAGAAAGTGGGTGGCGTTGTTGGTGGGTTGGGATGGGATGTGAAGGGGCGAGGAAAGAGAGGTTGGAGAGAAAATGTAGATGCGGGGTTGGTGCTCTCTTTTCGGGGGGTGGGGGGGGGGGGGGGGGGGGGGGGTAGAGGCATCAGTGGGCTGTTTTTGAGAATTCTAAAAAATAACCCACACACAACATCGTGGGCTGTGTTCGCCAATGTTGATCCCCGTGTGTGATAAGTCGATTTTTTAATCGACTCAAATCTCGTCAATGTTGATCCCCGTCCATTTCATGGCGTTGCCTTATCTTGCTACAGAAAGATTGATTGTTCATTGGTGCTTGCTTCATTGTTTCGCTCCTCATTGTGCCCTGTGTTGCTGTGCTGTGCGGTATGGTCTATATTGGCATGGCATGGCATAATGTGGCATGGTGTGGTGGCATGGCATGGCATGGGATGGCATGACATAGGATGGGATGGCATGGCATGGCATAATGTGGCATGGTGTGGTGGCATGGCATGGCATGGGATGGCATGACATAGGATGGGATGGCATGGCATGGGATGGCATGGCATGGGATGGGATGGGATGGGATGACATGGCATGGCATTGGATGGCATGACATGCCATGGCATGGTATGGTATGGTATGGTGTTGCATGATCAAATGCCATCCGTCGCATTCTGCCGGTTCATGCTGCCTGCCTGTTGAATCTATCCTGGCCTTGACTCGAATCAGCTTGCAGCGAAGAATGAAGCAGACATGCGGGCAGCTATTCGGGTAAGAGCGTGCATTCTCTGCAGCTTTATTGGAGTTGTGGCTGTTGATAACTCTGCAAGGCGGTCCTTGCTGCGTCTCCTTGTCTGCCCCTTCCCTTCCCATTGTGATTTTTGAGTCGACTCAAAAGTCGAGTCGACTCAAAAGTCACCTCTTTATTGGAGTTGTTGCTGTTGATAATTTTGCGTTCCTTGCTGCGTCTCCTTGTCTGCCCCTTCCCTTCCCGTTGTGATTTTTGAGTCGACTCAAAAGTCACCTCTTTATTGGAGTTGTAGCTGTTGATAACTCTGCGTTCCGTTCTGCGTCTCCTTGTCTGCCCCTTCCCTTCCCGTTGTGATTTTTGAGTCGACTCAAAAGTCACCTTTTTATTGGAGTTGTAGATGTTGATAATTCTGCGTTCCGTTCTGCGTCTCCTTGTCTGCCCCTTCCCTTCCCGTTGTGATTTTTGAGTCGACTCAAAAGTCACCTCTTTATTGGAGTTGTAGCTGTTGATAATTCTGCGTTCCGTTCTGCGTCTCCTTGTCTGCCCCTTCCCTTCCCGTTGTGATTTTTGAGTCGACTCAAAAGTCACCTCTTTATTGGAGTTGTAGCTGTTGATAATTCTGCGTTCCATTCTGCGTCTCCTTGTCTGCCCCTTCCCTTCCCGTTGTGATTTTTGAGTCGACTCAAAAGTCACCTCTTTATTGGAGTTGTAGATGTTGATAATTCTGCGTTCCGTTCTGCGTCTCCTTGTCTGCCCCTTCCCTTCCCGTTGTGATTTTTGAGTCGACTCAAAAGTCACCTCTTTATTGGAGTTGTAGCTGTTGATAATTCTGCGTTCCGTTCTGCGTCTCCTTGTCTGCCCCTTCCCTTCCCGTTGTGATTTTTGAGTCGACTCAAAAGTCACCTCTTTATTGGAGTTGTAGCTGTTGATAATTCTGCGTTCCGTTCTGCGTCTCCTTGTCTGCCCCTTCCCTTCCCGTTGTGATTTTTGAGTCGACTGAAAAGTCACCTCTTTATTGGAGTTGTAGCTGTTGATAATTCTGCGTTCCGTTCTGCGTCTCCTTGTCTGCCCCTTCCCTTCCCGTTGTGATTTTTGAGGCGACTCAAAAGTCACCTCTTTATTGGAGTTGTAGCTGTTGATAATTCTGCGTTCCGTTCTGCGTCTCCTTGTCTGCCCCTTCCCTTCCCGTTGTGATTTTTGAGTCGACTCAAAAGTCACCTCTTTATTGGAGTTGTAGCTGTTGATAATTCTGCGTTCCGTTCTGCGTCTCCTTGTCTGCCCCTTCCCTTCCCGTTGTGATTTTTGAGGCGACTCAAAAGTCACCTCTTTATTGGAGTTGTAGCTGTTGATAATTCTGCGTTCCGTTCTGCGTCTCCTTGTCTGCCCCTTCCCTTCCCGTTGTGATTTTTGAGTCGACTCAAAAGTCACCTCTTTATTGGAGTTGTAGCTGTTGATAATTCTGCGTTCCGTTCTGCGTCTCCTTGTCTGCCCCTTCCCTTCCCGTTGTGATTTTTGAGTCGACTCAAAAGTCACCTCTTTATTGGAGTTGTAGCTGTTGATAATTCTGCGTTCCATTCTGCGTCTCCTTGTCTGCCCCTTCCCTTCCCGTTGTGATTTTTGAGTCGACTCAAAAGTCACCTCTTTATTGGAGTTGTAGCTGTTGATAATTCTGCGTTCCGTTCTGCGTCTCCTTGTCTGCCCCTTCCCTTCCCGTTGTGATTTTTGAGTCGACTCAAAAGTCACCTCTTTATTGGAGTTGTAGCTGTTGATAATTCTGCGTTCCGTTCTGCGTCTCCTTGTCTGCCCCTTCCCTTCCCGTTGTGATTTTTGAGTCGACTCAAAAGTCACCTCTTTATTGGAGTTGTAGATGTTGATAATTCTGCGTTCCGTTCTGCGTCTCCTTGTCTGCCCCTTCCCTTCCCGTTGTGATTTTTGAGTCGACTCAAAAGTCACCTCTTTATTGGAGTTGTAGCTGTTGATAATTCTGCGTTCCGTTCTGCGTCTCCTTGTCTGCCCCTTCCCTTCCCGTTGTGATTTTTGAGTCGACTCAAAAGTCACCTCTTTATTGGAGTTGTAGCTGTTGATAATTCTGCGTTCCGTTCTGCGTCTCCTTGTCTGCCCCTTCCCTTCCCGTTGTGATTTTTGAGTCGACTGAAAAGTCACCTCTTTATTGGAGTTGTAGCTGTTGATAATTCTGCGTTCCGTTCTGCGTCTCCTTGTCTGCCCCTTCCCTTCCCGTTGTGATTTTTGAGGCGACTCAAAAGTCACCTCTTTATTGGAGTTGTAGCTGTTGATAATTCTGCGTTCCGTTCTGCGTCTCCTTGTCTGCCCCTTCCCTTCCCGTTGTGATTTTTGAGTCGACTCAAAAGTCACCTCTTTATTGGAGTTGTAGCTGTTGATAATTCTGCGTTCCGTTCTGCGTCTCCTTGTCTGCCCCTTCCCTTCCCGTTGTGATTTTTGAGGCGACTCAAAAGTCACCTCTTTATTGGAGTTGTAGCTGTTGATAATTCTGCGTTCCGTTCTGCGTCTCCTTGTCTGCCCCTTCCCTTCCCGTTGTGATTTTTGAGTCGACTCAAAAGTCACCTCTTTATTGGAGTTGTAGCTGTTGATAATTCTGCGTTCCGTTCTGCGTCTCCTTGTCTGCCCCTTCCCTTCCCGTTGTGATTTTTGAGTCGACTCAAAAGTCACCTCTTTATTGGAGTTGTAGCTGTTGATAATTCTGCGTTCCATTCTGCGTCTCCTTGTCTGCCCCTTCCCTTCCCGTTGTGATTTTTGAGTCGACTCAAAAGTCACCTCTTTATTGGAGTTGTAGCTGTTGATAATTCTGCGTTCCGTTCTGCGTCTCCTTGTCTGCCCCTTCCCTTCCCGTTGTGATTTTTGAGTCGACTCAAAAGTCACCTCTTTATTGGAGTTGTAGCTGTTGATAATTCTGCGTTCCGTTCTGCGTCTCCTTGTCTGCCCCTTCCCTTCCCGTTGTGATTTTTGAGTCGACTCAAAAGTCACCTCTTTATTGGAGTTGTAGATGTTGATAATTCTGCGTTCCGTTCTGCGTCTCCTTGTCTGCCCCTTCCCTTCCCGTTGTGATTTTTGAGTCGACTCAAAAGTCACCTCTTTATTGGAGTTGTAGCTGTTGATAATTCTGCGTTCCGTTCTGCGTCTCCTTGTCTGCCCCTTCCCTTCCCGTTGTGATTTTTGAGTCGACTCAAAAGTCACCTCTTTATTGGAGTTGTAGCTGTTGATAATTCTGCGTTCCGTTCTGCGTCTCCTTGTCTGCCCCTTCCCTTCCCGTTGTGATTTTTGAGTCGACTGAAAAGTCACCTCTTTATTGGAGTTGTAGCTGTTGATAATTCTGCGTTCCGTTCTGCGTCTCCTTGTCTGCCCCTTCCCTTCCCGTTGTGATTTTTGAGGCGACTCAAAAGTCACCTCTTTATTGGAGTTGTAGCTGTTGATAATTCTGCGTTCCGTTCTGCGTCTCCTTGTCTGCCCCTTCCCTTCCCGTTGTGATTTTTGAGTCGACTCAAAAGTCACCTCTTTATTGGAGTTGTAGCTGTTGATAATTCTGCGTTCCGTTCTGCGTCTCCTTGTCTGCCCCTTCCCTTCCCGTTGTGATTTTTGAGGCGACTCAAAAGTCACCTCTTTATTGGAGTTGTAGCTGTTGATAATTCTGCGTTCCGTTCTGCGTCTCCTTGTCTGCCCCTTCCCTTCCCGTTGTGATTTTTGAGTCGACTCAAAAGTCACCTCTTTATTGGAGTTGTAGCTGTTGATAATTCTGCGTTCCGTTCTGCGTCTCCTTGTCTGCCCCTTCCCTTCCCGTTGTGATTTTTGAGTCGACTCAAAAGTCACCTCTTTATTGGAGTTGTAGCTGTTGATAATTCTGCGTTCCGTTCTGCGTCTCCTTGTCTGCCCCTTCCCTTCCCGTTGTGATTTTTGAGGCGACTCAAAAGTCACCTCTTTATTGGAGTTGTAGCTGTTGATAATTCTGCGTTCCGTTCTGCGTCTCCTTGTCTGCCCCTTCCCTTCCCGTTGTGATTTTTGAGTCGACTCAAAAGTCACCTTTTTATTGGAGTTGTAGATGTTGATAATTCTGCGTTCCGTTCTGCGTCTCCTTGTCTGCCCCTTCCCTTCCCGTTGTGATTTTTGAGTCGACTCAAAAGTCACCTCTTTATTGGAGTTGTAGCTGTTGATAATTCTGCGTTCCATTCTGCGTCTCCTTGTCTGCCCCTTCCCTTCCCGTTGTGATTTTTGAGTCGACTCAAAAGTCACCTCTTTATTGGAGTTGTAGCTGTTGATAATTCTGCGTTCCATTCTGCGTCTCCTTGTCTGCCCCTTCCCTTCCCGTTGTGATTTTTGAGTCGACTCAAAAGTCACCTCTTTATTGGAGTTGTAGCTGTTGATAATTCTGCGTTCCGTTCTGCGTCTCCTTGTCTGCCCCTTCCCTTCCCGTTGTGATTTTTGAGTCGACTCAAAAGTCACCTCTTTATTGGAGTTGTAGCTGTTGATAATTCTGCGTTCCGTTCTGCGTCTCCTTGTCTGCCCCTTCCCTTCCCGTTGTGATTTTTGAGTCGACTCAAAAGTCACCTCTTTATTGGAGTTGTAGATGTTGATAATTCTGCGTTCCGTTCTGCGTCTCCTTGTCTGCCCCTTCCCTTCCCGTTGTGATTTTTGAGTCGACTCAAAAGTCACCTCTTTATTGGAGTTGTAGCTGTTGATAATTCTGCGTTCCGTTCTGCGTCTCCTTGTCTGCCCCTTCCCTTCCCGTTGTGATTTTTGAGTCGACTCAAAAGTCACCTCTTTATTGGAGTTGTAGCTGTTGATAATTCTGCGTTCCGTTCTGCGTCTCCTTGTCTGCCCCTTCCCTTCCCGTTGTGATTTTTGAGTCGACTGAAAAGTCACCTCTTTATTGGAGTTGTAGCTGTTGATAATTCTGCGTTCCGTTCTGCGTCTCCTTGTCTGCCCCTTCCCTTCCCGTTGTGATTTTTGAGGCGACTCAAAAGTCACCTCTTTATTGGAGTTGTAGCTGTTGATAATTCTGCGTTCCGTTCTGCGTCTCCTTGTCTGCCCCTTCCCTTCCCGTTGTGATTTTTGAGTCGACTCAAAAGTCACCTCTTTATTGGAGTTGTAGCTGTTGATAATTCTGCGTTCCGTTCTGCGTCTCCTTGTCTGCCCCTTCCCTTCCCGTTGTGATTTTTGAGGCGACTCAAAAGTCACCTCTTTATTGGAGTTGTAGCTGTTGATAATTCTGCGTTCCGTTCTGCGTCTCCTTGTCTGCCCCTTCCCTTCCCGTTGTGATTTTTGAGTCGACTCAAAAGTCACCTCTTTATTGGAGTTGTAGCTGTTGATAATTCTGCGTTCCGTTCTGCGTCTCCTTGTCTGCCCCTTCCCTTCCTGTTGTGATTTTTGAGTCGACTCAAAAGTCACCTCTTTATTGGAGTTGTAGCTGTTGATAATTCTGCGTTCCGTTCTGCGTCTCCTTGTCTGCCCCTTCCCTTCCCGTTGTGATTTTTGAGGCGACTCAAAAGTCACCTCTTTATTGGAGTTGTAGCTGTTGATAATTCTGCGTTCCGTTCTGCGTCTCCTTGTCTGCCCCTTCCCTTCCCGTTGTGATTTTTGAGTCGACTCAAAAGTCACCTTTTTATTGGAGTTGTAGATGTTGATAATTCTGCGTTCCGTTCTGCGTCTCCTTGTCTGCCCCTTCCCTTCCCGTTGTGATTTTTGAGTCGACTCAAAAGTCACCTCTTTATTGGAGTTGTAGCTGTTGATAATTCTGCGTTCCGTTCTGCGTCTCCTTGTCTGCCCCTTCCCTTCCCGTTGTGATTTTTGAGTCGACTCAAAAGTCACCTCTTTATTGGAGTTGTAGCTGTTGATAATTCTGCGTTCCATTCTGCGTCTCCTTGTCTGCCCCTTCCCTTCCCGTTGTGATTTTTGAGTCGACTCAAAAGTCACCTCTTTATTGGAGTTGTAGCTGTTGATAATTCTGCGTTCCGTTCTGCGTCTCCTTGTCTGCCCCTTCCCTTCCCGTTGTGATTTTTGAGTCGACTCAAAAGTCACCTCTTTATTGGAGTTGTAGCTGTTGATAATTCTGCGTTCCGTTCTGCGTCTCCTTGTCTGCCCCTTCCCTTCCCGTTGTGATTTTTGAGTCGACTCAAAAGTCACCTCTTTATTGGAGTTGTAGATGTTGATAATTCTGCGTTCCGTTCTGCGTCTCCTTGTCTGCCCCTTCCCTTCCCGTTGTGATTTTTGAGTCGACTCAAAAGTCACCTCTTTATTGGAGTTGTAGCTGTTGATAATTCTGCGTTCCGTTCTGCGTCTCCTTGTCTGCCCCTTCCCTTCCCGTTGTGATTTTTGAGTCGACTCAAAAGTCACCTCTTTATTGGAGTTGTAGCTGTTGATAATTCTGCGTTCCGTTCTGCGTCTCCTTGTCTGCCCCTTCCCTTCCCGTTGTGATTTTTGAGTCGACTGAAAAGTCACCTCTTTATTGGAGTTGTAGCTGTTGATAATTCTGCGTTCCGTTCTGCGTCTCCTTGTCTGCCCCTTCCCTTCCCGTTGTGATTTTTGAGTCGACTCAAAAGTCACCTCTTTATTGGAGTTGTAGCTGTTGATAATTCTGCGTTCCGTTCTGCGTCTCCTTGTCTGCCCCTTCCCTTCCCGTTGTGATTTTTGAGTCGACTGAAAAGTCACCTCTTTATTGGAGTTGTAGCTGTTGATAATTCTGCGTTCCGTTCTGCGTCTCCTTGTCTGCCCCTTCCCTTCCCGTTGTGATTTTTGAGGCGACTCAAAAGTCACCTCTTTATTGGAGTTGTAGCTGTTGATAATTCTGCGTTCCGTTCTGCGTCTCCTTGTCTGCCCCTTCCCTTCGCGTTGTGATTTTTGAGTCGACTCAAAAGTCACCTCTTTATTGGAGTTGTAGCTGTTGATAATTCTGCGTTCCGTTCTGCGTCTCCTTGTCTGCCCCTTCCCTTCCCGTTGTGATTTTTGAGTCGACTCAAAAGTCACCTCTTTATTGGAGTTGTAGGTGTTGATAATTCTGCGTTCCGTTCTGCGTCTCCTTGTCTGCCCCTTCCCTTCCCGTTGTGATTTTTGAGTCGACTCAAAAGTCACCTCTTTATTGGAGTTGTAGCTGTTGATAATTCTGCGTTCCGTTCTGCGTCTCCTTGTCTGCCCCTTCCCTTCCCGTTGTGATTTTTGAGTCGACTCAAAAGTCACCTCTTTATTGGAGTTGTAGGTGTTGATAATTCTGCGTTCCGTTCTGCGTCTCCTTGTCTGCCCCTTCCCTTCCCGTTGTGATTTTTGAGTCGACTCAAAAGTCACCTCTTTATTGGAGTTGTAGCTGTTGATAATTCTGCGTTCCGTTCTGCGTCTCCTTGTCTGCCCCTTCCCTTCCCGTTGTGATTTTTGAGTCGACTCAAAAGTCACCTCTTTATTGGAGTTGTAGCTGTTGATAATTCTGCGTTCCGTTCTGCGTCTCCTTGTCTGCCCCTTCCCTTCCCGTTGTGATTTTTGAGTCGACTCAAAAGTCACCTCTTTATTGGAGTTGTAGATGTTGATAATTCTGCGTTCCGTTCTGCGTCTCCTTGTCTGCCCCTTCCCTTCCCGTTGTGATTTTTGAGTCGACTCAAAAGTCACCTCTTTATTGGAGTTGTAGCTGTTGATAATTCTGCGTTCCGTTCTGCGTCTCCTTGTCTGCCCCTTCCCTTCCCGTTGTGATTTTTGAGTCGACTCAAAAGTCACCTCTTTATTGGAGTTGTAGCTGTTGATAATTCTGCGTTCCGTTCTGCGTCTCCTTGTCTGCCCCTTCCCTTCCCGTTGTGATTTTTGAGTCGACTGAAAAGTCACCTCTTTATTGGAGTTGTAGCTGTTGATAATTCTGCGTTCCGTTCTGCGTCTCCTTGTCTGCCCCTTCCCTTCCCGTTGTGATTTTTGAGTCGACTCAAAAGTCACCTCTTTATTGGAGTTGTAGCTGTTGATAATTCTGCGTTCCGTTCTGCGTCTCCTTGTCTGCCCCTTCCCTTCCCGTTGTGATTTTTGAGTCGACTGAAAAGTCACCTCTTTATTGGAGTTGTAGCTGTTGATAATTCTGCGTTCCGTTCTGCGTCTCCTTGTCTGCCCCTTCCCTTCCCGTTGTGATTTTTGAGGCGACTCAAAAGTCACCTCTTTATTGGAGTTGTAGCTGTTGATAATTCTGCGTTCCGTTCTGCGTCTCCTTGTCTGCCCCTTCCCTTCCCGTTGTGATTTTTGAGTCGACTCAAAAGTCACCTCTTTATTGGAGTTGTAGCTGTTGATAATTCTGCGTTCCGTTCTGCGTCTCCTTGTCTGCCCCTTCCCTTCCCGTTGTGATTTTTGAGTCGACTCAAAAGTCACCTCTTTATTGGAGTTGTAGGTGTTGATAATTCTGCGTTCCGTTCTGCGTCTCCTTGTCTGCCCCTTCCCTTCCCGTTGTGATTTTTGAGTCGACTCAAAAGTCACCTCTTTATTGGAGTTGTAGCTGTTGATAATTCTGCGTTCCGTTCTGCGTCTCCTTGTCTGCCCCTTCCCTTCCCGTTGTGATTTTTGAGTCGACTCAAAAGTCACCTCTTTATTGGAGTTGTAGGTGTTGATAATTCTGCGTTCCGTTCTGCGTCTCCTTGTCTGCCCCTTCCCTTCCCGTTGTGATTTTTGAGTCGACTCAAAAGTCACCTCTTTATTGGAGTTGTAGCTGTTGATAATTCTGCGTTCCGTTCTGCGTCTCCTTGTCTGCCCCTTCCCTTCCCGTTGTGATTTTTGAGTCGACTCAAAAGTCACCTCTTTATTGGAGTTGTAGGTGTTGATAATTCTGCGTTCCGTTCTGCGTCTCCTTGTCTGCCCCTTCCCTTCCCGTTGTGATTTTTGAGTCGACTCAAAAGTCACCTCTTTATTGGAGTTGTAGCTGTTGATAATTCTGCGTTCCGTTCTGCGTCTCCTTGTCTGCCCCTTCCCTTCCCGTTGTGATTTTTGAGTCGACTCAAAAGTCACCTCTTTATTGGAGTTGTAGCTGTTGATAATTCTGCGTTCCGTTCTGCGTCTCCTTGTCTGCCCCTTCCCTTCCCGTTGTGATTTTTGAGTCGACTCAAAAGTCACCTCTTTATTGGAGTTGTAGCTGTTGATAATTCTGCGTTCCGTTCTGCGTCTCCTTGTCTGCCCCTTCCCTTCCCGTTGTGATTTTTGAGTCGACTCAAAAGTCACCTCTTTATTGGAGTTGTAGCTGTTGATAATTCTGCGTTCCGTTCTGCGTCTCCTTGTCTGCCCCTTCCCCCCGTTGTGATTTTTGAGTCGACTCAAAAGTCACCTCTTTATTGGAGTTGTAGCTGTTGATAATTCTGCGTTCCGTTCTGCGTCTCCTTGTCTGCCCCTTCCCTTCCCGTTGTGATTTTTGAGTCGACTCAAAAGTCACCTCTTTATTGGAGTTGTAGCTGTTGATAATTCTGCGTTCCGTTCTGCGTCTCCTTGTCTGCCCCTTCCCTTCCCGTTGTGATTTTTGAGTCGACTCAAAAGTCACCTCTTTATTGGAGTTGTAGCTGTTGATAATTCTGCGTTCCATTCTGCGTCTCCTTGTCTGCCCCTTCCCTTCCCGTTGTGATTTTTGAGTCGACTCAAAAGTCACCTCTTTATTGGAGTTGTAGCTGTTGATAATTCTGCGTTCCGTTCTGCGTCTCCTTGTCTGCCCCTTCCCTTCCCGTTGTGATTTTTGAGTCGACTGAAAAGTCACCTCTTTATTGGAGTTGTAGCTGTTGATAATTCTGCGTTCCGTTCTGCGTCTCCTTGTCTGCCCCTTCCCTTCCCGTTGTGATTTTTGAGTCGACTCAAAAGTCACCTCTTTATTGGAGTTGTAGCTGTTGATAATTCTGCGTTCCGTTCTGCGTCTCCTTGTCTGCCCCTTCCCTTCCCGTTGTGATTTTTGAGTCGACTGAAAAGTCACCTCTTTATTGGAGTTGTAGCTGTTGATAATTCTGCGTTCCGTTCTGCGTCTCCTTGTCTGCCCCTTCCCTTCCCGTTGTGATTTTTGAGTCGACTCAAAAGTCACCTCTTTATTGGAGTTGTAGGTGTTGATAATTCTGCGTTCCGTTCTGCGTCTCCTTGTCTGCCCCTTCCCTTCCCGTTGTGATTTTTGAGTCGACTCAAAAGTCACCTCTTTATTGGAGTTGTAGCTGTTGATAATTCTGCGTTCCGTTCTGCGTCTCCTTGTCTGCCCCTTCCCTTCCCGTTGTGATTTTTGAGTCGACTCAAAAGTCACCTCTTTATTGGAGTTGTAGCTGTTGATAATTCTGCGTTCCGTTCTGCGTCTCCTTGTCTGCCCCTTCCCTTCCCGTTGTGATTTTTGAGTCGACTCAAAAGTCACCTCTTTATTGGAGTTGTAGCTGTTGATAATTCTGCGTTCCGTTCTGCGTCTCCTTGTCTGCCCCTTCCCTTCCCGTTGTGATTTTTGAGGCGACTCAAAAGTCACCTCTTTATTGGAGTTGTAGCTGTTGATAATTCTGCGTTCCGTTCTGCGTCTCCTTGTCTGCCCCTTCCCTTCCCGTTGTGATTTTTGAGTCGACTCAAAAGTCACCTCTTTATTGGAGTTGTAGCTGTTGATAATTCTGCGTTCCGTTCTGCGTCTCCTTGTCTGCCCCTTCCCTTCCCGTTGTGATTTTTGAGTCGACTCAAAAGTCACCTCTTTATTGGAGTTGTAGCTGTTGATAATTCTGCGTTCCGTTCTGCGTCTCCTTGTCTGCCCCTTCCCTTCCCGTTGTGATTTTTGAGTCGACTCAAAAGTCACCTCTTTATTGGAGTTGTAGCTGTTGATAATTCTGCGTTCCGTTCTGCGTCTCCTTGTCTGCCCCTTCCCTTCCCGTTGTGATTTTTGAGTCGACTCAAAAGTCACCTCTTTATTGGAGTTGTAGCTGTTGATAATTCTGCGTTCCGTTCTGCGTCTCCTTGTCTGCCCCTTCCCTTCCCGTTGTGATTTTTGAGTCGACTCAAAAGTCACCTCTTTATTGGAGTTGTAGCTGTTGATAATTCTGCGTTCCGTTCTGCGTCTCCTTGTCTGCCCCTTCCCTTCCCGTTGTGATTTTTGAGTCGACTCAAAAGTCACCTCTTTATTGGAGTTGTAGCTGTTGATAATTCTGCGTTCCATTCTGCGTCTCCTTGTCTGCCCCTTCCCTTCCCGTTGTGATTTTTGAGTCGACTCAAAAGTCACCTCTTTATTGGAGTTGTAGCTGTTGATAATTCTGCGTTCCGTTCTGCGTCTCCTTGTCTGCCCCTTCCCTTCCCGTTGTGATTTTTGAGTCGACTCAAAAGTCACCTCTTTATTGGAGTTGTAGCTGTTGATAATTCTGCGTTCCGTTCTGCGTCTCCTTGTCTGCCCCTTCCCTCCCGTTGTGATTTTTGAGTCGACTCAAAAGTCACCTCTTTATTGGAGTTGTAGCTGTTGATAATTCTGCGTTCCGTTCTGCGTCTCCTTGTCTGCCCCTTCCCTTCCCGTTGTGATTTTTGAGTCGACTCAAAAGTCACCTCTTTATTGGAGTTGTAGCTGTTGATAATTCTGCGTTCCGTTCTGCGTCTCCTTGTCTGCCCCTTCCCTTCCCGTTGTGATTTTTGAGTCGACTCAAAAGTCACCTCTTTATTGGAGTTGTAGCTGTTGATAATTCTGCGTTCCGTTCTGCGTCTCCTTGTCTGCCCCTTCCCTTCCCGTTGTGATTTTTGAGTCGACTCAAAAGTCACCTCTTTATTGGAGTTGTAGCTGTTGATAATTCTGCGTTCCGTTCTGCGTCTCCTTGTCTGCCCCTTCCCTTCCCGTTGTGATTTTTGAGTCGACTCAAAAGTCACCTCTTTATTGGAGTTGTAGCTGTTGATAATTCTGCGTTCCGTTCTGCGTCTCCTTGTCTGCCCCTTCCCTTCCCGTTGTGATTTTTGAGTCGACTCAAAAGTCACCTCTTTATTGGAGTTGTAGCTGTTGATAATTCTGCGTTCCGTTCTGCGTCTCCTTGTCTGCCCCTTCCCTTCCCGTTGTGATTTTTGAGTCGACTCAAAAGTCACCTCTTTATTGGAGTTGTAGCTGTTGATAATTCTGCGTTCCGTTCTGCGTCTCCTTGTCTGCCCCTTCCCTTCCCGTTGTGATTTTTGAGTCGACTCAAAAGTCACCTCTTTATTGGAGTTGTAGCTGTTGATAATTCTGCGTTCCGTTCTGCGTCTCCTTGTCTGCCCCTTCCCTTCCCGTTGTGATTTTTGAGTCGACTCAAAAGTCACCTCTTTATTGGAGTTGTAGCTGTTGATAATTCTGCGTTCCGTTCTGCGTCTCCTTGTCTGCCCCTTCCCTTCCCGTTGTGATTTTTGAGTCGACTCAAAAGTCACCTCTTTATTGGAGTTGTAGCTGTTGATAATTCTGCGTTCCGTTCTGCGTCTCCTTGTCTGCCCCTTCCCTTCCCGTTGTGATTTTTGAGTCGACTCAAAAGTCACCTCTTTATTGGAGTTGTAGCTGTTGATAATTCTGCGTTCCGTTCTGCGTCTCCTTGTCTGCCCCTTCCCTTCCCGTTGTGATTTTTGAGTCGACTCAAAAGTCACCTCTTTATTGGAGTTGTAGCTGTTGATAATTCTGCGTTCCGTTCTGCGTCTCCTTGTCTGCCCCTTCCCTTCCCGTTGTGATTTTTGAGTCGACTCAAAAGTCACCTCTTTATTGGAGTTGTAGCTGTTGATAATTCTGCGTTCCGTTCTGCGTCTCCTTGTCTGCCCCTTCCCTTCCCGTTGTGATTTTTGAGTCGACTCAAAAGTCACCTCTTTATTGGAGTTGTAGCTGTTGATAATTCTGCGTTCCGTTCTGCGTCTCCTTGTCTGCCCCTTCCCTTCCCGTTGTGATTTTTGAGTCGACTCAAAAGTCACCTCTTTATTGGAGTTGTAGCTGTTGATAATTCTGCGTTCCGTTCTGCGTCTCCTTGTCTGCCCCTTCCCTTCCCGTTGTGATTTTTGAGTCGACTCAAAAGTCACCTCTTTATTGGAGTTGTAGCTGTTGATAATTCTGCGTTCCGTTCTGCGTCTCCTTGTCTGCCCCTTCCCTTCCCGTTGTGATTTTTGAGTCGACTCAAAAGTCACCTCTTTATTGGAGTTGTAGCTGTTGATAATTCTGCGTTCCGTTCTGCGTCTCCTTGTCTGCCCCTTCCCTTCCCGTTGTGATTTTTGAGTCGACTCAAAAGTCACCTCTTTATTGGAGTTGTAGCTGTTGATAATTCTGCGTTCCGTTCTGCGTCTCCTTGTCTGCCCCTTCCCTTCCCGTTGTGATTTTTGAGTCGACTCAAAAGTCACCTCTTTATTGGAGTTGTAGCTGTTGATAATTCTGCGTTCCGTTCTGCGTCTCCTTGTCTGCCCCTTCCCTTCCCGTTGTGATTTTTGAGTCGACTCAAAAGTCACCTCTTTATTGGAGTTGTAGCTGTTGATAATTCTGCGTTCCGTTCTGCGTCTCCTTGTCTGCCCCTTCCCTTCCCGTTGTGATTTTTGAGTCGACTCAAAAGTCACCTCTTTATTGGAGTTGTAGCTGTTGATAATTCTGCGTTCCGTTCTGCGTCTCCTTGTCTGCCCCTTCCCTTCCCGTTGTGATTTTTGAGTCGACTCAAAAGTCACCTCTTTATTGGAGTTGTAGCTGTTGATAATTCTGCGTTCCGTTCTGCGTCTCCTTGTCTGCCCCTTCCCTTCCC
Source organism: Closterium sp. Naga37s-1 (assembly GCA_947471745.1). Lineage (NCBI taxonomy): Eukaryota > Viridiplantae > Streptophyta > Zygnematophyceae > Desmidiales > Closteriaceae > Closterium > Closterium sp. Naga37s-1. Next base: position 4,511,564 of record CANJKZ010000713.1, on the reverse strand, counting down.
GTTGTGATTTTTGAGTCGACTCAAAAGTCACCTCTTTATTGGAGTTGTAGCTGTTGATAATTCTGCGTTCCGTTCTGCGTCTCCTTGTCTGCCCCTTCCCTTCCCGTTGTGATTTTTGAGTCGACTCAAAAGTCACCTCTTTATTGGAGTTGTAGCTGTTGATAATTCTGCGTTCCGTTCTGCGTCTCCTTGTCTGCCCCTTCCCTTCCCGTTGTGATTTTTGAGTCGACTCAAAAGTCACCTCTTTATTGGAGTTGTAGCTGTTGATAATTCTGCGTTCCGTTCTGCGTCTCCTTGTCTGCCCCTTCCCTTCCCGTTGTGATTTTTGAGTCGACTCAAAAGTCACCTCTTTATTGGAGTTGTAGCTGTTGATAATTCTGCGTTCCGTTCTGCGTCTCCTTGTCTGCCCCTTCCCTTCCCGTTGTGATTTTTGAGTCGACTCAAAAGTCACCTCTTTATTGGAGTTGTAGCTGTTGATAATTCTGCGTTCCGTTCTGCGTCTCCTTGTCTGCCCCTTCCCTTCCCGTTGTGATTTTTGAGTCGACTCAAAAGTCACCTCTTTATTGGAGTTGTAGCTGTTGATAATTCTGCGTTCCGTTCTGCGTCTCCTTGTCTGCCCCTTCCCTTCCCGTTGTGATTTTTGAGTCGACTCAAAAGTCACCTCTTTATTGGAGTTGTAGCTGTTGATAATTCTGCGTTCCGTTCTGCGTCTCCTTGTCTGCCCCTTCCCTTCCCGTTGTGATTTTTGAGTCGACTCAAAAGTCACCTCTTTATTGGAGTTGTAGCTGTTGATAATTCTGCGTTCCGTTCTGCGTCTCCTTGTCTGCCCCTTCCCTTCCCGTTGTGATTTTTGAGTCGACTCAAAAGTCACCTCTTTATTGGAGTTGTAGCTGTTGATAATTCTGCGTTCCGTTCTGCGTCTCCTTGTCTGCCCCTTCCCTTCCCGTTGTGATTTTTGAGTCGACTCAAAAGTCACCTCTTTATTGGAGTTGTAGCTGTTGATAATTCTGCGTTCCGTTCTGCGTCTCCTTGTCTGCCCCTTCCCTTCCCGTTGTGATTTTTGAGTCGACTCAAAAGTCACCTCTTTATTGGAGTTGTAGCTGTTGATAATTCTGCGTTCCGTTCTGCGTCTCCTTGTCTGCCCCTTCCCTTCCCGTTGTGATTTTTGAGTCGACTCAAAAGTCACCTCTTTATTGGAGTTGTAGCTGTTGATAATTCTGCGTTCCGTTCTGCGTCTCCTTGTCTGCCCCTTCCCTTCCCGTTGTGATTTTTGAGTCGACTCAAAAGTCACCTCTTTATTGGAGTTGTAGCTGTTGATAATTCTGCGTTCCGTTCTGCGTCTCCTTGTCTGCCCCTTCCCTTCCCGTTGTGATTTTTGAGTCGACTCAAAAGTCACCTCTTTATTGGAGTTGTAGCTGTTGATAATTCTGCGTTCCGTTCTGCGTCTCCTTGTCTGCCCCTTCCCTTCCCGTTGTGATTTTTGAGTCGACTCAAAAGTCACCTCTTTATTGGAGTTGTAGCTGTTGATAATTCTGCGTTCCGTTCTGCGTCTCCTTGTCTGCCCCTTCCCTTCCCGTTGTGATTTTTGAGTCGACTCAAAAGTCACCTCTTTATTGGAGTTGTAGCTGTTGATAATTCTGCGTTCCGTTCTGCGTCTCCTTGTCTGCCCCTTCCCTTCCCGTTGTGATTTTTGAGTCGACTCAAAAGTCACCTCTTTATTGGAGTTGTAGCTGTTGATAATTCTGCGTTCCGTTCTGCGTCTCCTTGTCTGCCCCTTCCCTTCCCGTTGTGATTTTTGAGTCGACTCAAAAGTCACCTCTTTATTGGAGTTGTAGCTGTTGATAATTCTGCGTTCCGTTCTGCGTCTCCTTGTCTGCCCCTTCCCTTCCCGTTGTGATTTTTGAGTCGACTCAAAAGTCACCTCTTTATTGGAGTTGTAGCTGTTGATAATTCTGCGTTCCGTTCTGCGTCTCCTTGTCTGCCCCTTCCCTTCCCGTTGTGATTTTTGAGTCGACTCAAAAGTCACCTCTTTATTGGAGTTGTAGCTGTTGATAATTCTGCGTTCCGTTCTGCGTCTCCTTGTCTGCCCCTTCCCTTCCCGTTGTGATTTTTGAGTCGACTCAAAAGTCACCTCTTTATTGGAGTTGTAGCTGTTGATAATTCTGCGTTCCGTTCTGCGTCTCCTTGTCTGCCCCTTCCCTTCCCGTTGTGATTTTTGAGTCGACTCAAAAGTCACCTCTTTATTGGAGTTGTAGCTGTTGATAATTCTGCGTTCCGTTCTGCGTCTCCTTGTCTGCCCCTTCCCTTCCCGTTGTGATTTTTGAGTCGACTCAAAAGTCACCTCTTTATTGGAGTTGTAGCTGTTGATAATTCTGCGTTCCGTTCTGCGTCTCCTTGTCTGCCCCTTCCCTTCCCGTTGTGATTTTTGAGTCGACTCAAAAGTCACCTCTTTATTGGAGTTGTAGCTGTTGATAATTCTGCGTTCCGTTCTGCGTCTCCTTGTCTGCCCCTTCCCTTCCCGTTGTGATTTTTGAGTCGACTCAAAAGTCACCTCTTTATTGGAGTTGTAGCTGTTGATAATTCTGCGTTCCGTTCTGCGTCTCCTTGTCTGCCCCTTCCCTTCCCGTTGTGATTTTTGAGTCGACTCAAAAGTCACCTCTTTATTGGAGTTGTAGCTGTTGATAATTCTGCGTTCCGTTCTGCGTCTCCTTGTCTGCCCCTTCCCTTCCCGTTGTGATTTTTGAGTCGACTCAAAAGTCACCTCTTTATTGGAGTTGTAGCTGTTGATAATTCTGCGTTCCGTTCTGCGTCTCCTTGTCTGCCCCTTCCCTTCCCGTTGTGATTTTTGAGTCGACTCAAAAGTCACCTCTTTATTGGAGTTGTAGCTGTTGATAATTCTGCGTTCCGTTCTGCGTCTCCTTGTCTGCCCCTTCCCTTCCCGTTGTGATTTTTGAGTCGACTCAAAAGTCACCTCTTTATTGGAGTTGTAGCTGTTGATAATTCTGCGTTCCGTTCTGCGTCTCCTTGTCTGCCCCTTCCCTTCCCGTTGTGATTTTTGAGTCGACTCAAAAGTCACCTCTTTATTGGAGTTGTAGCTGTTGATAATTCTGCGTTCCGTTCTGCGTCTCCTTGTCTGCCCCTTCCCTTCCCGTTGTGATTTTTGAGTCGACTCAAAAGTCACCTCTTTATTGGAGTTGTAGCTGTTGATAATTCTGCGTTCCGTTCTGCGTCTCCTTGTCTGCCCCTTCCCTTCCCGTTGTGATTTTTGAGTCGACTCAAAAGTCACCTCTTTATTGGAGTTGTAGCTGTTGATAATTCTGCGTTCCGTTCTGCGTCTCCTTGTCTGCCCCTTCCCTTCCCGTTGTGATTTTTGAGTCGACTCAAAAGTCACCTCTTTATTGGAGTTGTAGCTGTTGATAATTCTGCGTTCCGTTCTGCGTCTCCTTGTCTGCCCCTTCCCTTCCCGTTGTGATTTTTGAGTCGACTCAAAAGTCACCTCTTTATTGGAGTTGTAGCTGTTGATAATTCTGCGTTCCGTTCTGCGTCTCCTTGTCTGCCCCTTCCCTTCCCGTTGTGATTTTTGAGTCGACTCAAAAGTCACCTCTTTATTGGAGTTGTAGCTGTTGATAATTCTGCGTTCCGTTCTGCGTCTCCTTGTCTGCCCCTTCCCTTCCCGTTGTGATTTTTGAGTCGACTCAAAAGTCACCTCTTTATTGGAGTTGTAGCTGTTGATAATTCTGCGTTCCGTTCTGCGTCTCCTTGTCTGCCCCTTCCCTTCCCGTTGTGATTTTTGAGTCGACTCAAAAGTCACCTCTTTATTGGAGTTGTAGCTGTTGATAATTCTGCGTTCCGTTCTGCGTCTCCTTGTCTGCCCCTTCCCTTCCCGTTGTGATTTTTGAGTCGACTCAAAAGTCACCTCTTTATTGGAGTTGTAGCTGTTGATAATTCTGCGTTCCGTTCTGCGTCTCCTTGTCTGCCCCTTCCCTTCCCGTTGTGATTTTTGAGTCGACTCAAAAGTCACCTCTTTATTGGAGTTGTAGCTGTTGATAATTCTGCGTTCCGTTCTGCGTCTCCTTGTCTGCCCCTTCCCTTCCCGTTGTGATTTTTGAGTCGACTCAAAAGTCACCTCTTTATTGGAGTTGTAGCTGTTGATAATTCTGCGTTCCGTTCTGCGTCTCCTTGTCTGCCCCTTCCCTTCCCGTTGTGATTTTTGAGTCGACTCAAAAGTCACCTCTTTATTGGAGTTGTAGCTGTTGATAATTCTGCGTTCCGTTCTGCGTCTCCTTGTCTGCCCCTTCCCTTCCCGTTGTGATTTTTGAGTCGACTCAAAAGTCACCTCTTTATTGGAGTTGTAGCTGTTGATAATTCTGCGTTCCGTTCTGCGTCTCCTTGTCTGCCCCTTCCCTTCCCGTTGTGATTTTTGAGTCGACTCAAAAGTCACCTCTTTATTGGAGTTGTAGCTGTTGATAATTCTGCGTTCCGTTCTGCGTCTCCTTGTCTGCCCCTTCCCTTCCCGTTGTGATTTTTGAGTCGACTCAAAAGTCACCTCTTTATTGGAGTTGTAGCTGTTGATAATTCTGCGTTCCGTTCTGCGTCTCCTTGTCTGCCCCTTCCCTTCCCGTTGTGATTTTTGAGTCGACTCAAAAGTCACCTCTTTATTGGAGTTGTAGCTGTTGATAATTCTGCGTTCCGTTCTGCGTCTCCTTGTCTGCCCCTTCCCTTCCCGTTGTGATTTTTGAGTCGACTCAAAAGTCACCTCTTTATTGGAGTTGTAGCTGTTGATAATTCTGCGTTCCGTTCTGCGTCTCCTTGTCTGCCCCTTCCCTTCCCGTTGTGATTTTTGAGTCGACTCAAAAGTCACCTCTTTATTGGAGTTGTAGCTGTTGATAATTCTGCGTTCCGTTCTGCGTCTCCTTGTCTGCCCCTTCCCTTCCCGTTGTGATTTTTGAGTCGACTCAAAAGTCACCTCTTTATTGGAGTTGTAGCTGTTGATAATTCTGCGTTCCGTTCTGCGTCTCCTTGTCTGCCCCTTCCCTTCCCGTTGTGATTTTTGAGTCGACTCAAAAGTCACCTCTTTATTGGAGTTGTAGCTGTTGATAATTCTGCGTTCCGTTCTGCGTCTCCTTGTCTGCCCCTTCCCTTCCCGTTGTGATTTTTGAGTCGACTCAAAAGTCACCTCTTTATTGGAGTTGTAGCTGTTGATAATTCTGCGTTCCGTTCTGCGTCTCCTTGTCTGCCCCTTCCCTTCCCGTTGTGATTTTTGAGTCGACTCAAAAGTCACCTCTTTATTGGAGTTGTAGCTGTTGATAATTCTGCGTTCCGTTCTGCGTCTCCTTGTCTGCCCCTTCCCTTCCCGTTGTGATTTTTGAGTCGACTCAAAAGTCACCTCTTTATTGGAGTTGTAGCTGTTGATAATTCTGCGTTCCGTTCTGCGTCTCCTTGTCTGCCCCTTCCCTTCCCGTTGTGATTTTTGAGTCGACTCAAAAGTCACCTCTTTATTGGAGTTGTAGCTGTTGATAATTCTGCGTTCCGTTCTGCGTCTCCTTGTCTGCCCCTTCCCTTCCCGTTGTGATTTTTGAGTCGACTCAAAAGTCACCTCTTTATTGGAGTTGTAGCTGTTGATAATTCTGCGTTCCGTTCTGCGTCTCCTTGTCTGCCCCTTCCCTTCCCGTTGTGATTTTTGAGTCGACTCAAAAGTCACCTCTTTATTGGAGTTGTAGCTGTTGATAATTCTGCGTTCCGTTCTGCGTCTCCTTGTCTGCCCCTTCCCTTCCCGTTGTGATTTTTGAGTCGACTCAAAAGTCACCTCTTTATTGGAGTTGTAGCTGTTGATAATTCTGCGTTCCGTTCTGCGTCTCCTTGTCTGCCCCTTCCCTTCCCGTTGTGATTTTTGAGTCGACTCAAAAGTCACCTCTTTATTGGAGTTGTAGCTGTTGATAATTCTGCGTTCCGTTCTGCGTCTCCTTGTCTGCCCCTTCCCTTCCCGTTGTGATTTTTGAGTCGACTCAAAAGTCACCTCTTTATTGGAGTTGTAGCTGTTGATAATTCTGCGTTCCGTTCTGCGTCTCCTTGTCTGCCCCTTCCCTTCCCGTTGTGATTTTTGAGTCGACTCAAAAGTCACCTCTTTATTGGAGTTGTAGCTGTTGATAATTCTGCGTTCCGTTCTGCGTCTCCTTGTCTGCCCCTTCCCTTCCCGTTGTGATTTTTGAGTCGACTCAAAAGTCACCTCTTTATTGGAGTTGTAGCTGTTGATAATTCTGCGTTCCGTTCTGCGTCTCCTTGTCTGCCCCTTCCCTTCCCGTTGTGATTTTTGAGTCGACTCAAAAGTCACCTCTTTATTGGAGTTGTAGCTGTTGATAATTCTGCGTTCCGTTCTGCGTCTCCTTGTCTGCCCCTTCCCTTCCCGTTGTGATTTTTGAGTCGACTCAAAAGTCACCTCTTTATTGGAGTTGTAGCTGTTGATAATTCTGCGTTCCGTTCTGCGTCTCCTTGTCTGCCCCTTCCCTTCCCGTTGTGATTTTTGAGTCGACTCAAAAGTCACCTCTTTATTGGAGTTGTAGCTGTTGATAATTCTGCGTTCCGTTCTGCGTCTCCTTGTCTGCCCCTTCCCTTCCCGTTGTGATTTTTGAGTCGACTCAAAAGTCACCTCTTTATTGGAGTTGTAGCTGTTGATAATTCTGCGTTCCGTTCTGCGTCTCCTTGTCTGCCCCTTCCCTTCCCGTTGTGATTTTTGAGTCGACTCAAAAGTCACCTCTTTATTGGAGTTGTAGCTGTTGATAATTCTGCGTTCCGTTCTGCGTCTCCTTGTCTGCCCCTTCCCTTCCCGTTGTGATTTTTGAGTCGACTCAAAAGTCACCTCTTTATTGGAGTTGTAGCTGTTGATAATTCTGCGTTCCGTTCTGCGTCTCCTTGTCTGCCCCTTCCCTTCCCGTTGTGATTTTTGAGTCGACTCAAAAGTCACCTCTTTATTGGAGTTGTAGCTGTTGATAATTCTGCGTTCCGTTCTGCGTCTCCTTGTCTGCCCCTTCCCTTCCCGTTGTGATTTTTGAGTCGACTCAAAAGTCACCTCTTTATTGGAGTTGTAGCTGTTGATAATTCTGCGTTCCGTTCTGCGTCTCCTTGTCTGCCCCTTCCCTTCCCGTTGTGATTTTTGAGTCGACTCAAAAGTCACCTCTTTATTGGAGTTGTAGCTGTTGATAATTCTGCGTTCCGTTCTGCGTCTCCTTGTCTGCCCCTTCCCTTCCCGTTGTGATTTTTGAGTCGACTCAAAAGTCACCTCTTTATTGGAGTTGTAGCTGTTGATAATTCTGCGTTCCGTTCTGCGTCTCCTTGTCTGCCCCTTCCCTTCCCGTTGTGATTTTTGAGTCGACTCAAAAGTCACCTCTTTATTGGAGTTGTAGCTGTTGATAATTCTGCGTTCCGTTCTGCGTCTCCTTGTCTGCCCCTTCCCTTCCCGTTGTGATTTTTGAGTCGACTCAAAAGTCACCTCTTTATTGGAGTTGTAGCTGTTGATAATTCTGCGTTCCGTTCTGCGTCTCCTTGTCTGCCCCTTCCCTTCCCGTTGTGATTTTTGAGTCGACTCAAAAGTCACCTCTTTATTGGAGTTGTAGCTGTTGATAATTCTGCGTTCCGTTCTGCGTCTCCTTGTCTGCCCCTTCCCTTCCCGTTGTGATTTTTGAGTCGACTCAAAAGTCACCTCTTTATTGGAGTTGTAGCTGTTGATAATTCTGCGTTCCGTTCTGCGTCTCCTTGTCTGCCCCTTCCCTTCCCGTTGTGATTTTTGAGTCGACTCAAAAGTCACCTCTTTATTGGAGTTGTAGCTGTTGATAATTCTGCGTTCCGTTCTGCGTCTCCTTGTCTGCCCCTTCCCTTCCCGTTGTGATTTTTGAGTCGACTCAAAAGTCACCTCTTTATTGGAGTTGTAGCTGTTGATAATTCTGCGTTCCGTTCTGCGTCTCCTTGTCTGCCCCTTCCCTTCCCGTTGTGATTTTTGAGTCGACTCAAAAGTCACCTCTTTATTGGAGTTGTAGCTGTTGATAATTCTGCGTTCCGTTCTGCGTCTCCTTGTCTGCCCCTTCCCTTCCCGTTGTGATTTTTGAGTCGACTCAAAAGTCACCTCTTTATTGGAGTTGTAGCTGTTGATAATTCTGCGTTCCGTTCTGCGTCTCCTTGTCTGCCCCTTCCCTTCCCGTTGTGATTTTTGAGTCGACTCAAAAGTCACCTCTTTATTGGAGTTGTAGCTGTTGATAATTCTGCGTTCCGTTCTGCGTCTCCTTGTCTGCCCCTTCCCTTCCCGTTGTGATTTTTGAGTCGACTCAAAAGTCACCTCTTTATTGGAGTTGTAGCTGTTGATAATTCTGCGTTCCGTTCTGCGTCTCCTTGTCTGCCCCTTCCCTTCCCGTTGTGATTTTTGAGTCGACTCAAAAGTCACCTCTTTATTGGAGTTGTAGCTGTTGATAATTCTGCGTTCCGTTCTGCGTCTCCTTGTCTGCCCCTTCCCTTCCCGTTGTGATTTTTGAGTCGACTCAAAAGTCACCTCTTTATTGGAGTTGTAGCTGTTGATAATTCTGCGTTCCGTTCTGCGTCTCCTTGTCTGCCCCTTCCCTTCCCGTTGTGATTTTTGAGTCGACTCAAAAGTCACCTCTTTATTGGAGTTGTAGCTGTTGATAATTCTGCGTTCCGTTCTGCGTCTCCTTGTCTGCCCCTTCCCTTCCCGTTGTGATTTTTGAGTCGACTCAAAAGTCACCTCTTTATTGGAGTTGTAGCTGTTGATAATTCTGCGTTCCGTTCTGCGTCTCCTTGTCTGCCCCTTCCCTTCCCGTTGTGATTTTTGAGTCGACTCAAAAGTCACCTCTTTATTGGAGTTGTAGCTGTTGATAATTCTGCGTTCCGTTCTGCGTCTCCTTGTCTGCCCCTTCCCTTCCCGTTGTGATTTTTGAGTCGACTCAAAAGTCACCTCTTTATTGGAGTTGTAGCTGTTGATAATTCTGCGTTCCGTTCTGCGTCTCCTTGTCTGCCCCTTCCCTTCCCGTTGTGATTTTTGAGTCGACTCAAAAGTCACCTCTTTATTGGAGTTGTAGCTGTTGATAATTCTGCGTTCCGTTCTGCGTCTCCTTGTCTGCCCCTTCCCTTCCCGTTGTGATTTTTGAGTCGACTCAAAAGTCACCTCTTTATTGGAGTTGTAGCTGTTGATAATTCTGCGTTCCGTTCTGCGTCTCCTTGTCTGCCCCTTCCCTTCCCGTTGTGATTTTTGAGTCGACTCAAAAGTCACCTCTTTATTGGAGTTGTAGCTGTTGATAATTCTGCGTTCCGTTCTGCGTCTCCTTGTCTGCCCCTTCCCTTCCCGTTGTGATTTTTGAGTCGACTCAAAAGTCACCTCTTTATTGGAGTTGTAGCTGTTGATAATTCTGCGTTCCGTTCTGCGTCTCCTTGTCTGCCCCTTCCCTTCCCGTTGTGATTTTTGAGTCGACTCAAAAGTCACCTCTTTATTGGAGTTGTAGCTGTTGATAATTCTGCGTTCCGTTCTGCGTCTCCTTGTCTGCCCCTTCCCTTCCCGTTGTGATTTTTGAGTCGACTCAAAAGTCACCTCTTTATTGGAGTTGTAGCTGTTGATAATTCTGCGTTCCGTTCTGCGTCTCCTTGTCTGCCCCTTCCCTTCCCGTTGTGATTTTTGAGTCGACTCAAAAGTCACCTCTTTATTGGAGTTGTAGCTGTTGATAATTCTGCGTTCCGTTCTGCGTCTCCTTGTCTGCCCCTTCCCTTCCCGTTGTGATTTTTGAGTCGACTCAAAAGTCACCTCTTTATTGGAGTTGTAGCTGTTGATAATTCTGCGTTCCGTTCTGCGTCTCCTTGTCTGCCCCTTCCCTTCCCGTTGTGATTTTTGAGTCGACTCAAAAGTCACCTCTTTATTGGAGTTGTAGCTGTTGATAATTCTGCGTTCCGTTCTGCGTCTCCTTGTCTGCCCCTTCCCTTCCCGTTGTGATTTTTGAGTCGACTCAAAAGTCACCTCTTTATTGGAGTTGTAGCTGTTGATAATTCTGCGTTCCGTTCTGCGTCTCCTTGTCTGCCCCTTCCCTTCCCGTTGTGATTTTTGAGTCGACTCAAAAGTCACCTCTTTATTGGAGTTGTAGCTGTTGATAATTCTGCGTTCCGTTCTGCGTCTCCTTGTCTGCCCCTTCCCTTCCCGTTGTGATTTTTGAGTCGACTCAAAAGTCACCTCTTTATTGGAGTTGTAGCTGTTGATAATTCTGCGTTCCGTTCTGCGTCTCCTTGTCTGCCCCTTCCCTTCCCGTTGTGATTTTTGAGTCGACTCAAAAGTCACCTCTTTATTGGAGTTGTAGCTGTTGATAATTCTGCGTTCCGTTCTGCGTCTCCTTGTCTGCCCCTTCCCTTCCCGTTGTGATTTTTGAGTCGACTCAAAAGTCACCTCTTTATTGGAGTTGTAGCTGTTGATAATTCTGCGTTCCGTTCTGCGTCTCCTTGTCTGCCCCTTCCCTTCCCGTTGTGATTTTTGAGTCGACTCAAAAGTCACCTCTTTATTGGAGTTGTAGCTGTTGATAATTCTGCGTTCCGTTCTGCGTCTCCTTGTCTGCCCCTTCCCTTCCCGTTGTGATTTTTGAGTCGACTCAAAAGTCACCTCTTTATTGGAGTTGTAGCTGTTGATAATTCTGCGTTCCGTTCTGCGTCTCCTTGTCTGCCCCTTCCCTTCCCGTTGTGATTTTTGAGTCGACTCAAAAGTCACCTCTTTATTGGAGTTGTAGCTGTTGATAATTCTGCGTTCCGTTCTGCGTCTCCTTGTCTGCCCCTTCCCTTCCCGTTGTGATTTTTGAGTCGACTCAAAAGTCACCTCTTTATTGGAGTTGTAGCTGTTGATAATTCTGCGTTCCGTTCTGCGTCTCCTTGTCTGCCCCTTCCCTTCCCGTTGTGATTTTTGAGTCGACTCAAAAGTCACCTCTTTATTGGAGTTGTAGCTGTTGATAATTCTGCGTTCCGTTCTGCGTCTCCTTGTCTGCCCCTTCCCTTCCCGTTGTGATTTTTGAGTCGACTCAAAAGTCACCTCTTTATTGGAGTTGTAGCTGTTGATAATTCTGCGTTCCGTTCTGCGTCTCCTTGTCTGCCCCTTCCCTTCCCGTTGTGATTTTTGAGTCGACTCAAAAGTCACCTCTTTATTGGAGTTGTAGCTGTTGATAATTCTGCGTTCCGTTCTGCGTCTCCTTGTCTGCCCCTTCCCTTCCCGTTGTGATTTTTGAGTCGACTCAAAAGTCACCTCTTTATTGGAGTTGTAGCTGTTGATAATTCTGCGTTCCGTTCTGCGTCTCCTTGTCTGCCCCTTCCCTTCCCGTTGTGATTTTTGAGTCGACTCAAAAGTCACCTCTTTATTGGAGTTGTAGCTGTTGATAATTCTGCGTTCCGTTCTGCGTCTCCTTGTCTGCCCCTTCCCTTCCCGTTGTGATTTTTGAGTCGACTCAAAAGTCACCTCTTTATTGGAGTTGTAGCTGTTGATAATTCTGCGTTCCGTTCTGCGTCTCCTTGTCTGCCCCTTCCCTTCCCGTTGTGATTTTTGAGTCGACTCAAAAGTCACCTCTTTATTGGAGTTGTAGCTGTTGATAATTCTGCGTTCCGTTCTGCGTCTCCTTGTCTGCCCCTTCCCTTCCCGTTGTGATTTTTGAGTCGACTCAAAAGTCACCTCTTTATTGGAGTTGTAGCTGTTGATAATTCTGCGTTCCGTTCTGCGTCTCCTTGTCTGCCCCTTCCCTTCCCGTTGTGATTTTTGAGTCGACTCAAAAGTCACCTCTTTATTGGAGTTGTAGCTGTTGATAATTCTGCGTTCCGTTCTGCGTCTCCTTGTCTGCCCCTTCCCTTCCCGTTGTGATTTTTGAGTCGACTCAAAAGTCACCTCTTTATTGGAGTTGTAGCTGTTGATAATTCTGCGTTCCGTTCTGCGTCTCCTTGTCTGCCCCTTCCCTTCCCGTTGTGATTTTTGAGTCGACTCAAAAGTCACCTCTTTATTGGAGTTGTAGCTGTTGATAATTCTGCGTTCCGTTCTGCGTCTCCTTGTCTGCCCCTTCCCTTCCCGTTGTGATTTTTGAGTCGACTCAAAAGTCACCTCTTTATTGGAGTTGTAGCTGTTGATAATTCTGCGTTCCGTTCTGCGTCTCCTTGTCTGCCCCTTCCCTTCCCGTTGTGATTTTTGAGTCGACTCAAAAGTCACCTCTTTATTGGAGTTGTAGCTGTTGATAATTCTGCGTTCCGTTCTGCGTCTCCTTGTCTGCCCCTTCCCTTCCCGTTGTGATTTTTGAGTCGACTCAAAAGTCACCTCTTTATTGGAGTTGTAGCTGTTGATAATTCTGCGTTCCGTTCTGCGTCTCCTTGTCTGCCCCTTCCCTTCCCGTTGTGATTTTTGAGTCGACTCAAAAGTCACCTCTTTATTGGAGTTGTAGCTGTTGATAATTCTGCGTTCCGTTCTGCGTCTCCTTGTCTGCCCCTTCCCTTCCCGTTGTGATTTTTGAGTCGACTCAAAAGTCACCTCTTTATTGGAGTTGTAGCTGTTGATAATTCTGCGTTCCGTTCTGCGTCTCCTTGTCTGCCCCTTCCCTTCCCGTTGTGATTTTTGAGTCGACTCAAAAGTCACCTCTTTATTGGAGTTGTAGCTGTTGATAATTCTGCGTTCCGTTCTGCGTCTCCTTGTCTGCCCCTTCCCTTCCCGTTGTGATTTTTGAGTCGACTCAAAAGTCACCTCTTTATTGGAGTTGTAGCTGTTGATAATTCTGCGTTCCGTTCTGCGTCTCCTTGTCTGCCCCTTCCCTTCCCGTTGTGATTTTTGAGTCGACTCAAAAGTCACCTCTTTATTGGAGTTGTAGCTGTTGATAATTCTGCGTTCCGTTCTGCGTCTCCTTGTCTGCCCCTTCCCTTCCCGTTGTGATTTTTGAGTCGACTCAAAAGTCACCTCTTTATTGGAGTTGTAGCTGTTGATAATTCTGCGTTCCGTTCTGCGTCTCCTTGTCTGCCCCTTCCCTTCCCGTTGTGATTTTTGAGTCGACTCAAAAGTCACCTCTTTATTGGAGTTGTAGCTGTTGATAATTCTGCGTTCCGTTCTGCGTCTCCTTGTCTGCCCCTTCCCTTCCCGTTGTGATTTTTGAGTCGACTCAAAAGTCACCTCTTTATTGGAGTTGTAGCTGTTGATAATTCTGCGTTCCGTTCTGCGTCTCCTTGTCTGCCCCTTCCCTTCCCGTTGTGATTTTTGAGTCGACTCAAAAGTCACCTCTTTATTGGAGTTGTAGCTGTTGATAATTCTGCGTTCCGTTCTGCGTCTCCTTGTCTGCCCCTTCCCTTCCCGTTGTGATTTTTGAGTCGACTCAAAAGTCACCTCTTTATTGGAGTTGTAGCTGTTGATAATTCTGCGTTCCGTTCTGCGTCTCCTTGTCTGCCCCTTCCCTTCCCGTTGTGATTTTTGAGTCGACTCAAAAGTCACCTCTTTATTGGAGTTGTAGCTGTTGATAATTCTGCGTTCCGTTCTGCGTCTCCTTGTCTGCCCCTTCCCTTCCCGTTGTGATTTTTGAGTCGACTCAAAAGTCACCTCTTTATTGGAGTTGTAGCTGTTGATAATTCTGCGTTCCGTTCTGCGTCTCCTTGTCTGCCCCTTCCCTTCCCGTTGTGATTTTTGAGTCGACTCAAAAGTCACCTCTTTATTGGAGTTGTAGCTGTTGATAATTCTGCGTTCCGTTCTGCGTCTCCTTGTCTGCCCCTTCCCTTCCCGTTGTGATTTTTGAGTCGACTCAAAAGTCACCTCTTTATTGGAGTTGTAGCTGTTGATAATTCTGCGTTCCGTTCTGCGTCTCCTTGTCTGCCCCTTCCCTTCCCGTTGTGATTTTTGAGTCGACTCAAAAGTCACCTCTTTATTGGAGTTGTAGCTGTTGATAATTCTGCGTTCCGTTCTGCGTCTCCTTGTCTGCCCCTTCCCTTCCCGTTGTGATTTTTGAGTCGACTCAAAAGTCACCTCTTTATTGGAGTTGTAGCTGTTGATAATTCTGCGTTCCGTTCTGCGTCTCCTTGTCTGCCCCTTCCCTTCCCGTTGTGATTTTTGAGTCGACTCAAAAGTCACCTCTTTATTGGAGTTGTAGCTGTTGATAATTCTGCGTTCCGTTCTGCGTCTCCTTGTCTGCCCCTTCCCTTCCCGTTGTGATTTTTGAGTCGACTCAAAAGTCACCTCTTTATTGGAGTTGTAGCTGTTGATAATTCTGCGTTCCGTTCTGCGTCTCCTTGTCTGCCCCTTCCCTTCCCGTTGTGATTTTTGAGTCGACTCAAAAGTCACCTCTTTATTGGAGTTGTAGCTGTTGATAATTCTGCGTTCCGTTCTGCGTCTCCTTGTCTGCCCCTTCCCTTCCCGTTGTGATTTTTGAGTCGACTCAAAAGTCACCTCTTTATTGGAGTTGTAGCTGTTGATAATTCTGCGTTCCGTTCTGCGTCTCCTTGTCTGCCCCTTCCCTTCCCGTTGTGATTTTTGAGTCGACTCAAAAGTCACCTCTTTATTGGAGTTGTAGCTGTTGATAATTCTGCGTTCCGTTCTGCGTCTCCTTGTCTGCCCCTTCCCTTCCCGTTGTGATTTTTGAGTCGACTCAAAAGTCACCTCTTTATTGGAGTTGTAGCTGTTGATAATTCTGCGTTCCGTTCTGCGTCTCCTTGTCTGCCCCTTCCCTTCCCGTTGTGATTTTTGAGTCGACTCAAAAGTCACCTCTTTATTGGAGTTGTAGCTGTTGATAATTCTGCGTTCCGTTCTGCGTCTCCTTGTCTGCCCCTTCCCTTCCCGTTGTGATTTTTGAGTCGACTCAAAAGTCACCTCTTTATTGGAGTTGTAGCTGTTGATAATTCTGCGTTCCGTTCTGCGTCTCCTTGTCTGCCCCTTCCCTTCCCGTTGTGATTTTTGAGTCGACTCAAAAGTCACCTCTTTATTGGAGTTGTAGCTGTTGATAATTCTGCGTTCCGTTCTGCGTCTCCTTGTCTGCCCCTTCCCTTCCCGTTGTGATTTTTGAGTCGACTCAAAAGTCACCTCTTTATTGGAGTTGTAGCTGTTGATAATTCTGCGTTCCGTTCTGCGTCTCCTTGTCTGCCCCTTCCCTTCCCGTTGTGATTTTTGAGTCGACTCAAAAGTCACCTCTTTATTGGAGTTGTAGCTGTTGATAATTCTGCGTTCCGTTCTGCGTCTCCTTGTCTGCCCCTTCCCTTCCCGTTGTGATTTTTGAGTCGACTCAAAAGTCACCTCTTTATTGGAGTTGTAGCTGTTGATAATTCTGCGTTCCGTTCTGCGTCTCCTTGTCTGCCCCTTCCCTTCCCGTTGTGATTTTTGAGTCGACTCAAAAGTCACCTCTTTATTGGAGTTGTAGCTGTTGATAATTCTGCGTTCCGTTCTGCGTCTCCTTGTCTGCCCCTTCCCTTCCCGTTGTGATTTTTGAGTCGACTCAAAAGTCACCTCTTTATTGGAGTTGTAGCTGTTGATAATTCTGCGTTCCGTTCTGCGTCTCCTTGTCTGCCCCTTCCCTTCCCGTTGTGATTTTTGAGTCGACTCAAAAGTCACCTCTTTATTGGAGTTGTAGCTGTTGATAATTCTGCGTTCCGTTCTGCGTCTCCTTGTCTGCCCCTTCCCTTCCCGTTGTGATTTTTGAGTCGACTCAAAAGTCACCTCTTTATTGGAGTTGTAGCTGTTGATAATTCTGCGTTCCGTTCTGCGTCTCCTTGTCTGCCCCTTCCCTTCCCGTTGTGATTTTTGAGTCGACTCAAAAGTCACCTCTTTATTGGAGTTGTAGCTGTTGATAATTCTGCGTTCCGTTCTGCGTCTCCTTGTCTGCCCCTTCCCTTCCCGTTGTGATTTTTGAGTCGACTCAAAAGTCACCTCTTTATTGGAGTTGTAGCTGTTGATAATTCTGCGTTCCGTTCTGCGTCTCCTTGTCTGCCCCTTCCCTTCCCGTTGTGATTTTTGAGTCGACTCAAAAGTCACCTCTTTATTGGAGTTGTAGCTGTTGATAATTCTGCGTTCCGTTCTGCGTCTCCTTGTCTGCCCCTTCCCTTCCCGTTGTGATTTTTGAGTCGACTCAAAAGTCACCTCTTTATTGGAGTTGTAGCTGTTGATAATTCTGCGTTCCGTTCTGCGTCTCCTTGTCTGCCCCTTCCCTTCCCGTTGTGATTTTTGAGTCGACTCAAAAGTCACCTCTTTATTGGAGTTGTAGCTGTTGATAATTCTGCGTTCCGTTCTGCGTCTCCTTGTCTGCCCCTTCCCTTCCCGTTGTGATTTTTGAGTCGACTCAAAAGTCACCTCTTTATTGGAGTTGTAGCTGTTGATAATTCTGCGTTCCGTTCTGCGTCTCCTTGTCTGCCCCTTCCCTTCCCGTTGTGATTTTTGAGTCGACTCAAAAGTCACCTCTTTATTGGAGTTGTAGCTGTTGATAATTCTGCGTTCCGTTCTGCGTCTCCTTGTCTGCCCCTTCCCTTCCCGTTGTGATTTTTGAGTCGACTCAAAAGTCACCTCTTTATTGGAGTTGTAGCTGTTGATAATTCTGCGTTCCGTTCTGCGTCTCCTTGTCTGCCCCTTCCCTTCCCGTTGTGATTTTTGAGTCGACTCAAAAGTCACCTCTTTATTGGAGTTGTAGCTGTTGATAATTCTGCGTTCCGTTCTGCGTCTCCTTGTCTGCCCCTTCCCTTCCCGTTGTGATTTTTGAGTCGACTCAAAAGTCACCTCTTTATTGGAGTTGTAGCTGTTGATAATTCTGCGTTCCGTTCTGCGTCTCCTTGTCTGCCCCTTCCCTTCCCGTTGTGATTTTTGAGTCGACTCAAAAGTCACCTCTTTATTGGAGTTGTAGCTGTTGATAATTCTGCGTTCCGTTCTGCGTCTCCTTGTCTGCCCCTTCCCTTCCCGTTGTGATTTTTGAGTCGACTCAAAAGTCACCTCTTTATTGGAGTTGTAGCTGTTGATAATTCTGCGTTCCGTTCTGCGTCTCCTTGTCTGCCCCTTCCCTTCCCGTTGTGATTTTTGAGTCGACTCAAAAGTCACCTCTTTATTGGAGTTGTAGCTGTTGATAATTCTGCGTTCCGTTCTGCGTCTCCTTGTCTGCCCCTTCCCTTCCCGTTGTGATTTTTGAGTCGACTCAAAAGTCACCTCTTTATTGGAGTTGTAGCTGTTGATAATTCTGCGTTCCGTTCTGCGTCTCCTTGTCTGCCCCTTCCCTTCCCGTTGTGATTTTTGAGTCGACTCAAAAGTCACCTCTTTATTGGAGTTGTAGCTGTTGATAATTCTGCGTTCCGTTCTGCGTCTCCTTGTCTGCCCCTTCCCTTCCCGTTGTGATTTTTGAGTCGACTCAAAAGTCACCTCTTTATTGGAGTTGTAGCTGTTGATAATTCTGCGTTCCGTTCTGCGTCTCCTTGTCTGCCCCTTCCCTTCCCGTTGTGATTTTTGAGTCGACTCAAAAGTCACCTCTTTATTGGAGTTGTAGCTGTTGATAATTCTGCGTTCCGTTCTGCGTCTCCTTGTCTGCCCCTTCCCTTCCCGTTGTGATTTTTGAGTCGACTCAAAAGTCACCTCTTTATTGGAGTTGTAGCTGTTGATAATTCTGCGTTCCGTTCTGCGTCTCCTTGTCTGCCCCTTCCCTTCCCGTTGTGATTTTTGAGTCGACTCAAAAGTCACCTCTTTATTGGAGTTGTAGCTGTTGATAATTCTGCGTTCCGTTCTGCGTCTCCTTGTCTGCCCCTTCCCTTCCCGTTGTGATTTTTGAGTCGACTCAAAAGTCACCTCTTTATTGGAGTTGTAGCTGTTGATAATTCTGCGTTCCGTTCTGCGTCTCCTTGTCTGCCCCTTCCCTTCCCGTTGTGATTTTTGAGTCGACTCAAAAGTCACCTCTTTATTGGAGTTGTAGCTGTTGATAATTCTGCGTTCCGTTCTGCGTCTCCTTGTCTGCCCCTTCCCTTCCCGTTGTGATTTTTGAGTCGACTCAAAAGTCACCTCTTTATTGGAGTTGTAGCTGTTGATAATTCTGCGTTCCGTTCTGCGTCTCCTTGTCTGCCCCTTCCCTTCCCGTTGTGATTTTTGAGTCGACTCAAAAGTCACCTCTTTATTGGAGTTGTAGCTGTTGATAATTCTGCGTTCCGTTCTGCGTCTCCTTGTCTGCCCCTTCCCTTCCCGTTGTGATTTTTGAGTCGACTCAAAAGTCACCTCTTTATTGGAGTTGTAGCTGTTGATAATTCTGCGTTCCGTTCTGCGTCTCCTTGTCTGCCCCTTCCCTTCCCGTTGTGATTTTTGAGTCGACTCAAAAGTCACCTCTTTATTGGAGTTGTAGCTGTTGATAATTCTGCGTTCCGTTCTGCGTCTCCTTGTCTGCCCCTTCCCTTCCCGTTGTGATTTTTGAGTCGACTCAAAAGTCACCTCTTTATTGGAGTTGTAGCTGTTGATAATTCTGCGTTCCGTTCTGCGTCTCCTTGTCTGCCCCTTCCCTTCCCGTTGTGATTTTTGAGTCGACTCAAAAGTCACCTCTTTATTGGAGTTGTAGCTGTTGATAATTCTGCGTTCCGTTCTGCGTCTCCTTGTCTGCCCCTTCCCTTCCCGTTGTGATTTTTGAGTCGACTCAAAAGTCACCTCTTTATTGGAGTTGTAGCTGTTGATAATTCTGCGTTCCGTTCTGCGTCTCCTTGTCTGCCCCTTCCCTTCCCGTTGTGATTTTTGAGTCGACTCAAAAGTCACCTCTTTATTGGAGTTGTAGCTGTTGATAATTCTGCGTTCCGTTCTGCGTCTCCTTGTCTGCCCCTTCCCTTCCCGTTGTGATTTTTGAGTCGACTCAAAAGTCACCTCTTTATTGGAGTTGTAGCTGTTGATAATTCTGCGTTCCGTTCTGCGTCTCCTTGTCTGCCCCTTCCCTTCCCGTTGTGATTTTTGAGTCGACTCAAAAGTCACCTCTTTATTGGAGTTGTAGCTGTTGATAATTCTGCGTTCCGTTCTGCGTCTCCTTGTCTGCCCCTTCCCTTCCCGTTGTGATTTTTGAGTCGACTCAAAAGTCACCTCTTTATTGGAGTTGTAGCTGTTGATAATTCTGCGTTCCGTTCTGCGTCTCCTTGTCTGCCCCTTCCCTTCCCGTTGTGATTTTTGAGTCGACTCAAAAGTCACCTCTTTATTGGAGTTGTAGCTGTTGATAATTCTGCGTTCCGTTCTGCGTCTCCTTGTCTGCCCCTTCCCTTCCCGTTGTGATTTTTGAGTCGACTCAAAAGTCACCTCTTTATTGGAGTTGTAGCTGTTGATAATTCTGCGTTCCGTTCTGCGTCTCCTTGTCTGCCCCTTCCCTTCCCGTTGTGATTTTTGAGTCGACTCAAAAGTCACCTCTTTATTGGAGTTGTAGCTGTTGATAATTCTGCGTTCCGTTCTGCGTCTCCTTGTCTGCCCCTTCCCTTCCCGTTGTGATTTTTGAGTCGACTCAAAAGTCACCTCTTTATTGGAGTTGTAGCTGTTGATAATTCTGCGTTCCGTTCTGCGTCTCCTTGTCTGCCCCTTCCCTTCCCGTTGTGATTTTTGAGTCGACTCAAAAGTCACCTCTTTATTGGAGTTGTAGCTGTTGATAATTCTGCGTTCCGTTCTGCGTCTCCTTGTCTGCCCCTTCCCTTCCCGTTGTGATTTTTGAGTCGACTCAAAAGTCACCTCTTTATTGGAGTTGTAGCTGTTGATAATTCTGCGTTCCGTTCTGCGTCTCCTTGTCTGCCCCTTCCCTTCCCGTTGTGATTTTTGAGTCGACTCAAAAGTCACCTCTTTATTGGAGTTGTAGCTGTTGATAATTCTGCGTTCCGTTCTGCGTCTCCTTGTCTGCCCCTTCCCTTCCCGTTGTGATTTTTGAGTCGACTCAAAAGTCACCTCTTTATTGGAGTTGTAGCTGTTGATAATTCTGCGTTCCGTTCTGCGTCTCCTTGTCTGCCCCTTCCCTTCCCGTTGTGATTTTTGAGTCGACTCAAAAGTCACCTCTTTATTGGAGTTGTAGCTGTTGATAATTCTGCGTTCCGTTCTGCGTCTCCTTGTCTGCCCCTTCCCTTCCCGTTGTGATTTTTGAGTCGACTCAAAAGTCACCTCTTTATTGGAGTTGTAGCTGTTGATAATTCTGCGTTCCGTTCTGCGTCTCCTTGTCTGCCCCTTCCCTTCCCGTTGTGATTTTTGAGTCGACTCAAAAGTCACCTCTTTATTGGAGTTGTAGCTGTTGATAATTCTGCGTTCCGTTCTGCGTCTCCTTGTCTGCCCCTTCCCTTCCCGTTGTGATTTTTGAGTCGACTCAAAAGTCACCTCTTTATTGGAGTTGTAGCTGTTGATAATTCTGCGTTCCGTTCTGCGTCTCCTTGTCTGCCCCTTCCCTTCCCGTTGTGATTTTTGAGTCGACTCAAAAGTCACCTCTTTATTGGAGTTGTAGCTGTTGATAATTCTGCGTTCCGTTCTGCGTCTCCTTGTCTGCCCCTTCCCTTCCCGTTGTGATTTTTGAGTCGACTCAAAAGTCACCTCTTTATTGGAGTTGTAGCTGTTGATAATTCTGCGTTCCGTTCTGCGTCTCCTTGTCTGCCCCTTCCCTTCCCGTTGTGATTTTTGAGTCGACTCAAAAGTCACCTCTTTATTGGAGTTGTAGCTGTTGATAATTCTGCGTTCCGTTCTGCGTCTCCTTGTCTGCCCCTTCCCTTCCCGTTGTGATTTTTGAGTCGACTCAAAAGTCACCTCTTTATTGGAGTTGTAGCTGTTGATAATTCTGCGTTCCGTTCTGCGTCTCCTTGTCTGCCCCTTCCCTTCCCGTTGTGATTTTTGAGTCGACTCAAAAGTCACCTCTTTATTGGAGTTGTAGCTGTTGATAATTCTGCGTTCCGTTCTGTGTCTCCTTGTCTGCCCCTTCCCTTCCCGTTGTGATTTTTGAGTCGACTCAAAAGTCACCTCTTTATTGGAGTTGTAGCTGTTGATAATTCTGCGTTCCGTTCTGCGTCTCCTTGTCTGCCCCTTCCCTTCCCGTTGTGATTTTTGAGTCGACTCAAAAGTCACCTCTTTATTGGAGTTGTAGCTGTTGATAATTCTGCGTTCCGTTCTGCGTCTCCTTGTCTGCCCCTTCCCTTCCCGTTGTGATTTTTGAGTCGACTGAAAAGTCACCTCTTTATTGGAGTTGTAGCTGTTGATAATTCTGCGTTCCGTTCTGCGTCTCCTTGTCTGCCCCTTCCCTTCCCGTTGTGATTTTTGAGTCGACTCAAAAGTCACCTCTTTATTGGAGTTGTAGCTGTTGATAATTCTGCGTTCCGTTCTGCGTCTCCTTGTCTGCCCCTTCCCTTCCCGTTGTGATTTTTGAGGCGACTCAAAAGTCACCTCTTTATTGGAGTTGTAGCTGTTGATAATTCTGCGTTCCGTTCTGCGTCTCCTTGTCTGCCCCTTCCCTTCCCGTTGTGATTTTTGAGTCGACTCAAAAGTCACCTCTTTATTGGAGTTGTAGCTGTTGATAATTCTGCGTTCCGTTCTGCGTCTCCTTGTCTGCCCCTTCCCTTCCCGTTGTGATTTTTGAGTCGACTCAAAAGTCACCTCTTTATTGGAGTTGTAGCTGTTGATAATTCTGCGTTCCGTTCTGCGTCTCCTTGTCTGCCCCTTCCCTTCCCATTGTGATTTTTGAGGCGACTCAAAAGTCACCTCTTTATTGGAGTTGTAGCTGTTGATAATTCTGCGTTCCGTTCTGCGTCTCCTTGTCTGCCCCTTCCCTTCCCGTTGTGATTTTTGAGTCGACTCAAAAGTCACCTCTTTATTGGAGTTGTAGCTGTTGATAATTCTGCGTTCCGTTCTGCGTCTCCTTGTCTGCCCCTTCCCTTCCCGTTGTGATTTTTGAGGCGACTCAAAAGTCACCTCTTTATTGGAGTTGTAGCTGTTGATAATTCTGCGTTCCGTTCTGCGTCTCCTTGTCTGCCCCTTCCCTTCCCGTTGTGATTTTTGAGTCGACTCAAAAGTCACCTCTTTATTGGAGTTGTAGCTGTTGATAATTCTGCGTTCCGTTCTGCGTCTCCTTGTCTGCCCCTTCCCTTCCCGTTGTGATTTTTGAGTCGACTCAAAAGTCACCTCTTTATTGGAGTTGTAGCTGTTGATAATTCGGCGTTCCGTTCTGCGTCTCCTTGTCTGCCCCTTCCCTTCCCGTTGTGATTTTTGAGGCGACTCAAAAGTCACCTCTTTATTGGAGTTGTAGCTGTTGATAATTCTGCGTTCCGTTCTGCGTCTCCTTGTCTGCCCCTTCCCTTCCCGTTGTGATTTTTGAGTCGACTCAAAAGTCACCTCTTTATTGGAGTTGTAGCTGTTGATAATTCTGCGTTCCGTTCTGCGTCTCCTTGTCTGCCCCTTCCCTTCCCGTTGTGATTTTTGAGTCGACTCAAAAGTCACCTCTTTATTGGAGTTGTAGCTGTTGATAATTCTGCGTTCCGTTCTGCGTCTCCTTGTCTGCCCCTTCCCTTCCCGTTGTGATTTTTGAGTCGACTCAAAAGTCACCTCTTTATTGGAGTTGTAGCTGTTGATAATTCTGCGTTCCGTTCTGCGTCTCCTTGTCTGCCCCTTCCCTTCCCGTTGTGATTTTTGAGTCGACTCAAAAGTCACCTCTTTATTGGAGTTGTAGCTGTTGATAATTCTGCGTTCCGTTCTGCGTCTCCTTGTCTGCCCCTTCCCTTCCCGTTGTGATTTTTGAGTCGACTCAAAAGTCACCTCTTTATTGGAGTTGTAGCTGTTGATAATTCTGCGTTCCGTTCTGCGTCTCCTTGTCTGCCCCTTCCCTTCCCGTTGTGATTTTTGAGTCGACTCAAAAGTCACCTCTTTATTGGAGTTGTAGCTGTTGATAATTCTGCGTTCCGTTCTGCGTCTCCTTGTCTGCCCCTTCCCCCCGTTGTGATTTTTGAGTCGACTCAAAAGTCACCTCTTTATTGGAGTTGTAGCTGTTGATAATTCTGCGTTCCGTTCTGCGTCTCCTTGTCTGCCCCTTCCCTTCCCGTTGTGATTTTTGAGTCGACTCAAAAGTCACCTCTTTATTGGAGTTGTAGCTGTTGATAATTCTGCGTTCCGTTCTGCGTCTCCTTGTCTGCCCCTTCCCTTCCCGTTGTGATTTTTGAGTCGACTCAAAAGTCACCTCTTTATTGGAGTTGTAGCTGTTGATAATTCTGCGTTCCGTTCTGCGTCTCCTTGTCTGCCCCTTCCCTTCCCGTTGTGATTTTTGAGTCGACTCAAAAGTCACCTCTTTATTGGAGTTGTAGCTGTTGATAATTCTGCGTTCCGTTCTGTGTCTCCTTGTCTGCCCCTTCCCTTCCCGTTGTGATTTTTGAGTCGACTCAAAAGTCACCTCTTTATTGGAGTTGTAGCTGTTGATAATTCTGCGTTCCGTTCTGCGTCTCCTTGTCTGCCCCTTCCCTTCCCGTTGTGATTTTTGAGTCGACTCAAAAGTCACCTCTTTATTGGAGTTGTAGCTGTTGATAATTCTGCGTTCCGTTCTGCGTCTCCTTGTCTGCCCCTTCCCTTCCCGTTGTGATTTTTGAGTCGACTGAAAAGTCACCTCTTTATTGGAGTTGTAGCTGTTGATAATTCTGCGTTCCGTTCTGCGTCTCCTTGTCTGCCCCTTCCCTTCCCGTTGTGATTTTTGAGTCGACTCAAAAGTCACCTCTTTATTGGAGTTGTAGCTGTTGATAATTCTGCGTTCCGTTCTGCGTCTCCTTGTCTGCCCCTTCCCTTCCCGTTGTGATTTTTGAGTCGACTCAAAAGTCACCTCTTTATTGGAGTTGTAGCTGTTGATAATTCTGCGTTCCGTTCTGCGTCTCCTTGTCTGCCCCTTCCCTTCCCGTTGTGATTTTTGAGTCGACTCAAAAGTCACCTCTTTATTGGAGTTGTAGCTGTTGATAATTCTGCGTTCCGTTCTGCGTCTCCTTGTCTGCCCCTTCCCTTCCCGTTGTGATTTTTGAGGCGACTCAAAAGTCACCTCTTTATTGGAGTTGTAGCTGTTGATAATTCTGCGTTCCGTTCTGCGTCTCCTTGTCTGCCCCTTCCCTTCCCGTTGTGATTTTTGAGTCGACTCAAAAGTCACCTTTTTATTGGAGTTGTAGATGTTGATAATTCTGCGTTCCGTTCTGCGTCTCCTTGTCTGCCCCTTCCCTTCCCGTTGTGATTTTTGAGTCGACTCAAAAGTCACCTCTTTATTGGAGTTGTAGCTGTTGATAATTCTGCGTTCCGTTCTGCGTCTCCTTGTCTGCCCCTTCCCTTCCCGTTGTGATTTTTGAGTCGACTCAAAAGTCACCTCTTTATTGGAGTTGTAGCTGTTGATAATTCTGCGTTCCGTTCTGCGTCTCCTTGTCTGCCCCTTCCCTTCCCGTTGTGATTTTTGAGTCGACTGAAAAGTCACCTCTTTATTGGAGTTGTAGCTGTTGATAATTCTGCGTTCCGTTCTGCGTCTCCTTGTCTGCCCCTTCCCTTCCCGTTGTGATTTTTGAGGCGACTCAAAAGTCACCTCTTTATTGGAGTTGTAGCTGTTGATAATTCTGCGTTCCGTTCTGCGTCTCCTTGTCTGCCCCTTCCCTTCCCGTTGTGATTTTTGAGTCGACTGAAAAGTCACCTCTTTATTGGAGTTGTAGCTGTTGATAATTCTGCGTTCCGTTCTGCGTCTCCTTGTCTGCCCCTTCCCTTCCCGTTGTGATTTTTGAGGCGACTCAAAAGTCACCTCTTTATTGGAGTTGTAGCTGTTGATAATTCTGCGTTCCGTTCTGCGTCTCCTTGTCTGCCCCTTCCCTTCCCGTTGTGATTTTTGAGTCGACTCAAAAGTCACCTCTTTATTGGAGTTGTAGCTGTTGATAATTCTGCGTTCCGTTCTGCGTCTCCTTGTCTGCCCCTTCCCTTCCCGTTGTGATTTTTGAGTCGACTCAAAAGTCACCTCTTTATTGGAGTTGTAGCTGTTGATAATTCTGCGTTCCGTTCTGCGTCTCCTTGTCTGCCCCTTCCCTTCCCGTTGTGATTTTTGAGGCGACTCAAAAGTCACCTCTTTATTGGAGTTGTAGCTGTTGATAATTCTGCGTTCCGTTC
Organism: Closterium sp. Naga37s-1; assembly: GCA_947471745.1. Classification (NCBI taxonomy): domain Eukaryota; kingdom Viridiplantae; phylum Streptophyta; class Zygnematophyceae; order Desmidiales; family Closteriaceae; genus Closterium; species Closterium sp. Naga37s-1. The sequence continues at coordinate 4,486,501 of CANJKZ010000713.1, read as the reverse complement.
TGCGTCTCCTTGTCTGCCCCTTCCCTTCCCGTTGTGATTTTTGAGTCGACTCAAAAGTCACCTCTTTATTGGAGTTGTAGCTGTTGATAATTCTGCGTTCCGTTCTGCGTCTCCTTGTCTGCCCCTTCCCTTCCCGTTGTGATTTTTGAGTCGACTCAAAAGTCACCTCTTTATTGGAGTTGTAGCTGTTGATAATTCTGCGTTCCGTTCTGCGTCTCCTTGTCTGCCCCTTCCCTTCCCGTTGTGATTTTTGAGTCGACTCAAAAGTCACCTCTTTATTGGAGTTGTAGGTGTTGATAATTCTGCGTTCCGTTCTGCGTCTCCTTGTCTGCCGCTTCCCTTCCCGTTGTGATTTTTGAGTCGACTCAAAAGTCACCTCTTTATTGGAGTTGTAGCTGTTGATAATTCTGCGTTCCGTTCTGCGTCTCCTTGTCTGCCCCTTCCCTTCCCGTTGTGATTTTTGAGTCGACTCAAAAGTCACCTCTTTATTGGAGTTGTAGCTGTTGATAATTCTGCGTTCCGTTCTGCGTCTCCTTGTCTGCCCCTTCCCTTCCCGTTGTGATTTTTGAGTCGACTCAAAAGTCACCTCTTTATTGGAGTTGTAGCTGTTGATAATTCTGCGTTCCGTTCTGCGTCTCCTTGTCTGCCCCTTCCCTTCCCGTTGTGATTTTTGAGGCGACTCAAAAGTCACCTCTTTATTGGAGTTGTAGCTGTTGATAATTCTGCGTTCCGTTCTGCGTCTCCTTGTCTGCCCCTTCCCTTCCCGTTGTGATTTTTGAGTCGACTCAAAAGTCACCTCTTTATTGGAGTTGTAGCTGTTGATAATTCTGCGTTCCGTTCTGCGTCTCCTTGTCTGCCCCTTCCCTTCCCGTTGTGATTTTTGAGTCGACTCAAAAGTCACCTCTTTATTGGAGTTGTAGCTGTTGATAATTCTGCGTTCCGTTCTGCGTCTCCTTGTCTGCCCCTTCCCTTCCCGTTGTGATTTTTGAGGCGACTCAAAAGTCACCTCTTTATTGGAGTTGTAGCTGTTGATAATTCTGCGTTCCGTTCTGCGTCTCCTTGTCTGCCCCTTCCCTTCCCGTTGTGATTTTTGAGTCGACTCAAAAGTCACCTCTTTATTGGAGTTGTAGCTGTTGATAATTCTGCGTTCCGTTCTGCGTCTCCTTGTCTGCCCCTTCCCTTCCCGTTGTGATTTTTGAGTCGACTCAAAAGTCACCTCTTTATTGGAGTTGTAGCTGTTGATAATTCTGCGTTCCGTTCTGCGTCTCCTTGTCTGCCCCTTCCCTTCCCATTGTGATTTTTGAGGCGACTCAAAAGTCACCTCTTTATTGGAGTTGTAGCTGTTGATAATTCTGCGTTCCGTTCTGCGTCTCCTTGTCTGCCCCTTCCCTTCCCGTTGTGATTTTTGAGTCGACTCAAAAGTCACCTCTTTATTGGAGTTGTAGCTGTTGATAATTCTGCGTTCCGTTCTGCGTCTCCTTGTCTGCCCCTTCCCTTCCCGTTGTGATTTTTGAGGCGACTCAAAAGTCACCTCTTTATTGGAGTTGTAGCTGTTGATAATTCTGCGTTCCGTTCTGCGTCTCCTTGTCTGCCCCTTCCCTTCCCGTTGTGATTTTTGAGTCGACTCAAAAGTCACCTCTTTATTGGAGTTGTAGCTGTTGATAATTCTGCGTTCCGTTCTGCGTCTCCTTGTCTGCCCCTTCCCTTCCCGTTGTGATTTTTGAGTCGACTCAAAAGTCACCTCTTTATTGGAGTTGTAGCTGTTGATAATTCGGCGTTCCGTTCTGCGTCTCCTTGTCTGCCCCTTCCCTTCCCGTTGTGATTTTTGAGGCGACTCAAAAGTCACCTCTTTATTGGAGTTGTAGCTGTTGATAATTCTGCGTTCCGTTCTGCGTCTCCTTGTCTGCCCCTTCCCTTCCCGTTGTGATTTTTGAGTCGACTCAAAAGTCACCTCTTTATTGGAGTTGTAGCTGTTGATAATTCTGCGTTCCGTTCTGCGTCTCCTTGTCTGCCCCTTCCCTTCCCGTTGTGATTTTTGAGTCGACTCAAAAGTCACCTCTTTATTGGAGTTGTAGCTGTTGATAATTCTGCGTTCCGTTCTGCGTCTCCTTGTCTGCCCCTTCCCTTCCCGTTGTGATTTTTGAGTCGACTCAAAAGTCACCTCTTTATTGGAGTTGTAGCTGTTGATAATTCTGCGTTCCGTTCTGCGTCTCCTTGTCTGCCCCTTCCCTTCCCGTTGTGATTTTTGAGTCGACTCAAAAGTCACCTCTTTATTGGAGTTGTAGCTGTTGATAATTCTGCGTTCCGTTCTGCGTCTCCTTGTCTGCCCCTTCCCTTCCCGTTGTGATTTTTGAGTCGACTCAAAAGTCACCTCTTTATTGGAGTTGTAGCTGTTGATAATTCTGCGTTCCGTTCTGCGTCTCCTTGTCTGCCCCTTCCCTTCCCGTTGTGATTTTTGAGTCGACTCAAAAGTCACCTCTTTATTGGAGTTGTAGCTGTTGATAATTCTGCGTTCCGTTCTGCGTCTCCTTGTCTGCCCCTTCCCCCCGTTGTGATTTTTGAGTCGACTCAAAAGTCACCTCTTTATTGGAGTTGTAGCTGTTGATAATTCTGCGTTCCGTTCTGCGTCTCCTTGTCTGCCCCTTCCCTTCCCGTTGTGATTTTTGAGTCGACTCAAAAGTCACCTCTTTATTGGAGTTGTAGCTGTTGATAATTCTGCGTTCCGTTCTGCGTCTCCTTGTCTGCCCCTTCCCTTCCCGTTGTGATTTTTGAGTCGACTCAAAAGTCACCTCTTTATTGGAGTTGTAGCTGTTGATAATTCTGCGTTCCGTTCTGCGTCTCCTTGTCTGCCCCTTCCCTTCCCGTTGTGATTTTTGAGTCGACTCAAAAGTCACCTCTTTATTGGAGTTGTAGCTGTTGATAATTCTGCGTTCCGTTCTGTGTCTCCTTGTCTGCCCCTTCCCTTCCCGTTGTGATTTTTGAGTCGACTCAAAAGTCACCTCTTTATTGGAGTTGTAGCTGTTGATAATTCTGCGTTCCGTTCTGCGTCTCCTTGTCTGCCCCTTCCCTTCCCGTTGTGATTTTTGAGTCGACTCAAAAGTCACCTCTTTATTGGAGTTGTAGCTGTTGATAATTCTGCGTTCCGTTCTGCGTCTCCTTGTCTGCCCCTTCCCTTCCCGTTGTGATTTTTGAGTCGACTGAAAAGTCACCTCTTTATTGGAGTTGTAGCTGTTGATAATTCTGCGTTCCGTTCTGCGTCTCCTTGTCTGCCCCTTCCCTTCCCGTTGTGATTTTTGAGTCGACTCAAAAGTCACCTCTTTATTGGAGTTGTAGCTGTTGATAATTCTGCGTTCCGTTCTGCGTCTCCTTGTCTGCCCCTTCCCTTCCCGTTGTGATTTTTGAGTCGACTCAAAAGTCACCTCTTTATTGGAGTTGTAGCTGTTGATAATTCTGCGTTCCGTTCTGCGTCTCCTTGTCTGCCCCTTCCCTTCCCGTTGTGATTTTTGAGTCGACTCAAAAGTCACCTCTTTATTGGAGTTGTAGCTGTTGATAATTCTGCGTTCCGTTCTGCGTCTCCTTGTCTGCCCCTTCCCTTCCCGTTGTGATTTTTGAGTCGACTCAAAAGTCACCTCTTTATTGGAGTTGTAGCTGTTGATAATTCTGCGTTCCGTTCTGCGTCTCCTTGTCTGCCCCTTCCCTTCCCGTTGTGATTTTTGAGGCGACTCAAAAGTCACCTCTTTATTGGAGTTGTAGCTGTTGATAATTCTGCGTTCCGTTCTGCGTCTCCTTGTCTGCCCCTTCCCTTCCCGTTGTGATTTTTGAGTCGACTCAAAAGTCACCTCTTTATTGGAGTTGTAGCTGTTGATAATTCTGCGTTCCGTTCTGCGTCTCCTTGTCTGCCCCTTCCCTTCCCGTTGTGATTTTTGAGGCGACTCAAATGTCACCTCTTTATTGGAGTTGTAGCTGTTGATAATTCTGCGTTCCGTTCTGCGTCTCCTTGTCTGCCCCTTCCCTTCCCGTTGTGATTTTTGAGTCGACTCAAAAGTCACCTCTTTATTGGAGTTGTAGCTGTTGATAATTCTGCGTTCCGTTCTGCGTCTCCTTGTCTGCCCCTTCCCTTCCCGTTGTGATTTTTGAGTCGACTCAAAAGTCACCTCTTTATTGGAGTTGTAGCTGTTGATAATTCTGCGTTCCGTTCTGCGTCTCCTTGTCTGCCCCTTCCCTTCCCGTTGTGATTTTTGAGGCGACTCAAAAGTCACCTCTTTATTGGAGTTGTAGCTGTTGATAATTCTGCGTTCCGTTCTGCGTCTCCTTGTCTGCCCCTTCCCTTCCCGTTGTGATTTTTGAGTCGACTCAAAAGTCACCTCTTTATTGGAGTTGTAGCTGTTGATAATTCTGCGTTCCGTTCTGCGTCTCCTTGTCTGCCCCTTCCCTTCCCGTTGTGATTTTTGAGTCGACTCAAAAGTCACCTCTTTATTGGAGTTGTAGCTGTTGATAATTCTGCGTTCCATTCTGCGTCTCCTTGTCTGCCCCTTCCCTTCCCGTTGTGATTTTTGAGGCGACTCAAAAGTCACCTCTTTATTGGAGTTGTAGCTGTTGATAATTCTGCGTTCCGTTCTGCGTCTCCTTGTCTGCCCCTTCCCTTCCCGTTGTGATTTTTGAGTCGACTCAAAAGTCACCTCTTTATTGGAGTTGTAGCTGTTGATAATTCTGCGTTCCGTTCTGCGTCTCCTTGTCTGCCCCTTCCCTTCCCGTTGTGATTTTTGAGTCGACTCAAAAGTCACCTCTTTATTGGAGTTGTAGCTGTTGATAATTCTGCGTTCCGTTCTGCGTCTCCTTGTCTGCCCCTTCCCTTCCCGTTGTGATTTTTGAGTCGACTCAAAAGTCACCTCTTTATTGGAGTTGTAGCTGTTGATAATTCTGCGTTCCGTTCTGCGTCTCCTTGTCTGCCCCTTCCCTTCCCGTTGTGATTTTTGAGTCGACTCAAAAGTCACCTCTTTATTGGAGTTGTAGCTGTTGATAATTCTGCGTTCCGTTCTGCGTCTCCTTGTCTGCCCCTTCCCTTCCCGTTGTGATTTTTGAGTCGACTCAAAAGTCACCTCTTTATTGGAGTTGTAGCTGTTGATAATTCTGCGTTCCGTTCTGCGTCTCCTTGTCTGCCCCTTCCCTTCCCGTTGTGATTTTTGAGTCGACTCAAAAGTCACCTCTTTATTGGAGTTGTAGCTGTTGATAATTCTGCGTTCCGTTCTGCGTCTCCTTGTCTGCCCCTTCCCTCCCCGTTGTCGCCTGTCATTCTCCCTCCCGACTATTCTATGTTTCCTCGTACCCCCGCCAACCCCGTGTGCTTTCGAGGTGACTTTTGAGTCGACTCAAAAGTCACTTTGTTACTCTCCCTCCCTACGATCCCATGTCTCCTCGTTCCCCCGCCAACTCCGTGTGCTTTCCTATGTCCATGCCTGCGTGTGGCTGTGTCTGTATGTATGGGCATATGAATGTTCATTCTCATGTTCCCATGCACTTCTGCATGTGCATGTGTGTTCATGTGTTTGCATGTGCATGTGCATGTGCATGTGTGTGCGTGTGCATGTGTATGCGTGTGCATGTGCATGTGTGTGCATGTGAATGCGTGTGCATGTGCATGTGTGTGCATGTGCATGTGCATGTCACATGTGCATGCATGTGCATGTTCGTCCATCCTCTCCTCTCTTCGTACCTGCCCGAGCAGGAGAAGGAGGGGGTGGAGGAGAGGCCAGAGGATGCGGAGGCGCAGCAGAAGAGAGAAGAGGCTGCGAACGCATATGACACGTTTGACATGCGCGTTGACCGGCACTGGTCCGAAAAGAAGGTGAGAGTGGATGGGCACGATTCGGCGGCATACGCCGTCCTTCTCACCCTCCTCTGTGGATCAAATCAATTCCATGCTGCATTATGCAGTCTCTTCACTTCAAGCCCCTTCCTCATACCTTTCCCCTTGCCCGTGTCTGCTTTCCTCTGTCCGCTCATCTCTGTCCTTGTATGCTGCTGCCGCATCCGTTAGGGTGACTTTTGAGTCGACTCGAAAGTCACCTCCTCTTATCTCTGTCCTTGTATGCTGCCGCATACGTTAAGGGGGATTACGGATCGTGACTGGCACGTTCTGACAAGCTGTGGACAGCCTTACTTATCGTCAAATGTCTAACCATATCCATTTTCTCAAATTTCGTTCTCTCCCTCCATCCTCTCCCTCGTCCACCCTCACATCAGCTGAACGAGATGACTGAGCGTGACTGGCGCATTTTCCGGGAGGATTTCAACATTGCGTACAAGGTAGGCACCGCGGCTATACATATGTGTGTTCTAGTCAGGATTTTTTTCTCGACTTGAAAATTGCCTTTTATCACACACACGCAGATTTCAACATTCCGTATAAGGTACCGTGACTGTACGTATAAGCTCGTGTTCTATTAACGATTCGGCAATGTTTTCTCTTCGCAGGGCTCCAAGGTGCCGCTCCCCATGCGCAACTGGGAGGAGAGTGGGCTGTCAGCAGCACCTCCCTCCCATCTGGCCCCATCTGGGCCCTCTCCCCCCTGTCCCCCCCTCTTTCGACCCCCCGCCTCCCCATTTCCCAGGGCTCCAAGGTGCCGCGTCCCATGCGCAACTGGGAGGAGAGTGGGCTGTCAGCGGAGCTGCTGAGGGCCGTGAAGGAGATCGGCTACACCAAGCCGTCGCCCATCCAGATGGCTGCCATGCCCATCGGGCTGCAGCAGCGAGACGTGATTGGCATTGCCGAGACTGGTGAGAATCACTGAGAGATGAATCACTTCCAGACACGCACACACCCGCCAAGCCTTCGCCCATCCAGATGGCCGCTATTCCCATCCTCTCCCTCCCTCCTCCATTCGTCTTACAACAGCTTAGATCTGCAAACAGTTTTTTTTTCTTACCTGCCCCACCCACAGGCTCCTGCAATAGTGCGACTCTCCACCAGCGTACACCCTGCCTCCCCCACCCACCCAGGTTCCGGCAAGACGTGTGCGTGTGTGCTGCCCATGCTAACGTACATCTCCAAGCTGCCGCCCATGACCGAGGCCAACAAGGCCGAGGGGCCCTTCCCATCCCACCACATGCACCCTGCCTGCCTGCCTTCCCCACCCATCCAGGTTCCGGCAAGACATGTGCCTTCGTGCTGCCCATGCTGACGTACATCTCCAAGCTGCCGCCCATGACCGAGGCCAACGAGGCCGAGGGGCCGTATGCCGTGGTCATGGCGCCCACCAGAGAGCTGGCACAGCAGATTGAAGAGGAAACAGTCAAGTTCGCCCAGTTCATGGTGAGTTAGACGTTTGGGGCATGTCTTGTTGTGCTGTGTCACTGGGGTAATCTGTAAAGGCTGCCACTCATGACCGAGGCCAACGAGGCCGAGGGGCTGTACGCTGTTGTCATGGCGCCCACCAGAGAGCTGGCAAAGCAGATCGAAGAGGAAACGGTCAAGTTCGCCCAGTTCATGGTGAGCTTTTGCAGAGCAGTTGGCTTGTGTCACTGGGGTGATGATAGCAACCAACGAGGCTGAGGGGCCTTAGGCAGTTGTCATGGCGCCCACTAGAGAGCTGGCACAGCAGATTGAAGAGGAAACGGTCAAGTTCGCCCAGTTCTTGGTGTTCATGTTGAGTGTGGGAGGTGTGCCAGTCAATCTGCAAGCAAGTCTTTTTCTCTTCGGACAACACTGCATGTTTCCTTACTTCCCCCCGCTTGTCACATCCCTCCACGTTCCCTCACATTCACTCACTCTTACACTCCACCGTGCTCCCTTTCCACGCCTTTCCACGCCTTTCCACGCCTTTCCACGCCTTTCCACGCCTTTCCACGCCTTTCCACGCCTTTCCACGCCTTTCCACGCCTTTCCACGCCTTTCCACGCCTTTCCACGCCTTTCCACGCCTTTCCACGCATTTCCACGCCTTTCCGCACCTGTCTTCTCTGCTGCAGAATCTCCGGGTGGTGTCAATTGTGGGAGGCCAGTCCATTGAGGAGCAAGGCTTCAAGCTACGACAGGTGAGTGGGTTAACATGACTTGCGCTCTTTGTTCCTTATCCTACCTTCTGTTTTCTCTCCTGCTCCTTCTTTTCACTGCTGAAACCATGCTTCTAATCTCCACCGATTCCTGGTCAGCCCTAGTGCTACCCCCCCAAACTTGCAGGGATACGATATTGTGTTCACATCTTTCAGTTGACTCGAGAGAGAGAGAGAAATGAAGAATAGAAAAAACACCCACGAGTTTCGAGTTTGTGCTCCCACATGCGTTGCTCTTCATCCGCTCCCCCCCTCTCCCTCTTCCCTACTCCCTTTGCTGTCGCTCAGGGCTGTGAGATCGTGATTGCCACGCCTGGAAGGCTGTTGGACTGTTTGGAGCGACGATATGCAGTCCTGAACCAGTGCAACTACGTGGTGTTGGATGAGGCTGACCGCATGATCGACATGGGCTTCGAGCCGCAGGTATGCATAAGGGGTTACCCCTTACGTGTGCTCACTACTCACATAAGAGTACCCCTCACATGGGCCTTTTGGGTGCTGAACCAGTGCAAGCAACTATGTGGTGTTGGACGAGGCTGACCGCATGATTGACATGGGCTTTGAACCGCAGGTGTGATGCCCTTTACATGGGCATTGAGGGAGGGAGGGTGCTGACTCAGAGCATGCAACTACTTGGCCCCGGATGAGGCCGACTGCATGACTGACATGGTCTTGGAACCGTAGATGTGATGCATCATGCATGAACCTCAGCGTACCCATCACATCACATCACATCACATCACATCACATCACATCACATCACATCACATCACATCACATCACATCACATCACATCACATCACATCACATCACAACACATCATATCACATCACATCACATCACAACACATCACATCACATCAGATCACATCACATCACATCACATTCACATCACATCACATCACATCACATCACATCACATCACATCACATCACATCACATCACATCACATCACATCACAACACAACACATCACAACACATCACATCACATCACATCACATCACATCACATCACATCACATCACATCACATCACATCACATCACAACACATCACCTCACATCACATCACAACACAACACAACACATCACATCACATCACAACACATCACATCAGATCACATCACATCACATCACATTCACATCACATCACATCACATCACATCACATCACATCACATCACATCACATCACATCACATCACATCACATCACATCACATCACATCACATCACATCACATCACATCACATCACATCACATCACATCACATCACATCACATCACATCACATCACATCACAACACAACACATCACAACACATCACATCACATCACATCACATCACATCACATCACATCACATCACATCAGATCACATCACATCACATCACATCACATCACATCACATCACATCACATCACATCACATCACATCACAACACATCACCTCACATCACATCACATCACATCACATCACAACACATCACATCGCATCGCATCACGTTTGCCCCACATGGGCCTCGAGGGTGCTGAGCAGTTGCAATGCGTGTTTCTTTCTCTTTTAAAATATTTCGAGAGTGACACAAAGCTTTGACCTATGCTTCGCGCATCTACCACGTGACCTACATGTTCATTCCCTCTTCCTCCGCCACCCCTCCGTGTGCACGTTCCGAAACACGTGACAGGAGTGCTAGAAGCCATGAACACAACGTTCCTCAAGCCGGAGAGCGAGGACGCAGAGCTGGACGCCTCGTGTCTCATCACTCACTTCCCCTTTCCCCCCTTCCACACCCCCTTTCCCCCTCGCTCGTGCACAGGTGACAGGAGTGCTGGAAGCCATGAACACAACGTTCCTCAAGCCGGAGAGCGAGGACGCAGAGCTGGATGCCTCCCGCATCTACCGCGTGACCTACATGTTCTCTGCAACCATGCCTCCCAGCGTCGAGCGGCTGGCCCGCAAGTACCTCCGCAACCCCGTCGTGGTATGTGCCTCTCTGTCCCCTCTTTTCCTTCTGCTCCCACTGCTCCTGTGGTACGTGCAACTATCTGCTCCCTGCTCCCCTGCTCGCTGCTGCTGCTGCTGCTGCTGCTGCTGCTGCTGCTGCTGCTGCTGCTGCTGCTGCTGCTGCCCCCTGTGCCCATTGTGTTCCCTGTTTGGTACCCTCTCGCCTCTCCTCTCCTCCTGCATGCCCCCTGCTGCGTTCTCATAGTGAAGGGTTGAAATAAGAGCATGCACCTGCAATCCCCTCCCTCTTTCCATTCTTTTCCCACTCAGGTGACCATCGGCACGGCAGGCAAGGCCACCAGGCATGATCACAACAGAATGTGTTAGTGGTTAGGGCCTCGGAGAAGATATCCTGCCTGCAATCCCCATCCTTGTGCATCCCCTTCCCTTTCTTCATATCCTTTCCACAACATGCACGCAGGTAACGATCGGCACGGCAGGCAAGGCAACGGATCTGATCACGCAGAATGTGTTTATGGTGAAGGACTCGGAGAAGATCGCTTCCGATGCCTCTGTCTCTCGCTCTCTTTCCATCTCTATCTTTTCCCCACTCAGGTAACGATTGGGACAGCGGGCAAGGCAACGGATCTGATCACACAGAACGTGCTCGTGGTGAAGGACTCGGAGAAGGTCTCCCGCCTGCAATCAAGCCTGTTCTTCTGCTCGTCTCCTTTTTTATTCACGCACAGGTGACCATCGGTACAGCAGGCAAGGCAACGGATCTGATCACACAGAACGCGTTCATGGTGAAGGACTCGGAGAAGATCTCCCTCTTGCAAGCTCCCATGCCTCTATGTCTCTTCCTCTTTCCGTCTCCCTCGTATTCCTGTACAGGTTACTATCGGCACGGCAGGCAAGGCAACGGATCTGATCACGCAGAATGTGTTCATGGTGAAGGACTCGGAGAAGATCTCCCGCCTGCAACCCTCTTTCTTGCTACCATGCCCTTCCCACACCGCGATTGCAGGTGACTATCGGCACGGCAGGCAAGGCGACAGACCTGATCACACAGAACGTGTTTATGGTGAAGGACTCGGAGAAGATCTCCCGCCTGCAGCGCCTTTTGGAAGGGATTGGGGAGGACCGCACGGCCATTGTGTTTGTGAATACCAAGAAGACGGGAGATGGTGTTGCCAAGCAGGTATGCAGGGTGGTTGTTGGGGGAAACGAGGTGTGTGTGGGGGGGGGGGGTTTGTTTGGATTGGCGCTGGGGAGGACCGCACGGCCATTGTGTTTGCCAACACCAAGAAGACGGCTGATGGTGTTGCCAAGCAGGTGGGATAGGGTTGTGGGATGTGGAGTGAGGTTTTCAGGTGGGGAGGGATTGTTACTAATGCACCCACACGAGCGCTTGCTCCCTTGCTTGGTCTGCGTTCGCATGCGTGCAGATCGACAGGATGGGGTTCAACGTGACCACGCTGCACGGAGGCTAGACACAGGAACAGCGAGAGGGAGGTCAGCCTGGAGGGCTTCGGCTAATCTCAAGTGTGTGTGCTCGCTCCCTTGCATGCTCTGCATTCCCATGCGTGCAGATTGACAGGATGGGGTTCAACGTGACCACGCTGCATGGAGGCAAGACGCAGGAGCAGCGAGAAGTCAGCCTGGAGGGCTTCAGAACGAAGAAGTTCAACGTGCTGGTGGCCACGGATGTGGCTGGGCGTGGTATTGACATCCCGGTGAGCATCAGCTGTGGTTGCCAGGCGAGCAGATTTGATAAGTCAGCTTGGAGGGCTTTCAAACGAAGAAGTTTAATGTGCTGGTGGCAACAGACGTGACGGGGCGTGGTATGGACATCCCGGTGAGCATCAGATGGGATTGCCTCAAAACAAAACAGATGATGAGAGTACCAGCACCAATCGGTTAGCCTGCAGGGATTTCGATCCAAGTGAGCAGGTACTGATATGTCAGCGTGAAAGACTTTTGATCCAAGTGAGCAGGTACTGATATGTCAGCGTGAAAGGCTTTTGATCCAAGTGAGCAGGTACTGATATGTCAGCGTGAAAGGCTTTTGATCCAAGTGAGCAGGTACTGATATGTCAGCGTGAAAGGCTTTTGATCCAAGTGAGCAGGTACTGATATGTCAGCGTGAAAGGCTTTTGATCCAAGTGAGCAGGTACTGATATGTCAGCGTGAAAGGCTTTTGATCCAAGTGAGCAGGTACTGATATGTCAGCGTGAAAGGCTTTTGATCCAAGTGAGCAGGTACTGATATGTCAGCGTGAAAGGCTTTTGATCCAAGTGAGCAGGTACTGATATGTCAGCGTGAAAGGCTTTTGATCCAAGTGAGCAGGTACTGATATGTCAGCGTGAAAGGCTTTTGATCCAAGTGAGCAGGTACTGATATGTCAGCATGAAAGGCTTTTGATCCAAGTGAGCAGGTACTGATATGTCAGCGTGAAAGGCTTTTGATCCAAGTGAGCAGGTACTGATATGTCAGCGTGAAAGGCTTTTGATCCAAGTGAGCAGGTACTGATATGTCAGCATGAAAGGCTTTTGATCCAAGTGAGCAGGTACTGATATGTCAGCGTGAAAGGCTTTTGATCCAAGTGAGCAGGTACTGATATGTCAGCGTGAAAGGCTTTTGATCCAAGTGAGCAGGTACTGATATGTCAGCGTGAAAGGCTTTTGATCCAAGTGAGCAGGTACTGATATGTCAGCGTGAAAGGCTTTTGATCCAAGTGAGCAGGTACTGATATGTCAGCGTGAAAGGCTTTTGATCCAAGTGAGCAGGTACTGATATGTCAGCGTGAAAGGCTTTTGATCCAAGTGAGCAGGTACTGATATGTCAGCGTGAAAGGCTTTTGATCCAAGTGAGCAGGTACTGATATGTCAGCGTGAAAGGCTTTTGATCCAAGTGAGCAGGTACTGATATGTCAGCGTGAAAGGCTTTTGATCCAAGTGAGCAGGTACTGATATGTCAGCATGAAAGGCTTTTGATCCAAGTGAGCAGGTACTGATATGTCAGCGTGAAAGGCTTTTGATCCAAGTGAGCAGGTACTGATATGTCAGCGTGAAAGGCTTTTGATCCAAGTGAGCAGGTACTGATATGTCAGCATGAAAGGCTTTTGATCCAAGTGAGCAGGTACTGATATGTCAGCGTGAAAGGCTTTTGATCCAAGTGAGCAGGTACTGATATGTCAGCGTGAAAGGCTTTTGATCCAAGTGAGCAGGTACTGATATGTCAGCGTGAAAGGCTTTTGATCCAAGTGAGCAGGTACTGATATGTCAGCATGAAAGGCTTTTGATCCAAGTGAGCAGGTACTGATATGTCAGCGTGAAAGGCTTTTGATCCAAGTGAGCAGGTACTGATATGTCAGCGTGAAAGGCTTTTGATCCAAGTGAGCAGGTACTGATATGTCAGCATGAAAGGCTTTTGATCCAAGTGAGCAGGTACTGATATGTCAGCGTGAAAGGCTTTTGATCCAAGTGAGCAGGTACTGATATGTCAGCGTGAAAGGCTTTTGATCCAAGTGAGCAGGTACTGATATGTCAGCATGAAAGGCTTTTGATCCAAGTGAGCAGGTACTGATATGTCAGCGTGAAAGGCTTTTGATCCAAGTGAGCAGGTACTGATATGTCAGCGTGAAAGGCTTTTGATCCAAGTGAGCAGGTACTGATATGTCAGCATGAAAGGCTTTTGATCCAAGTGAGCAGGTACTGATATGTCAGCGTGAAAGGCTTTTGATCCAAGTGAGCAGGTACTGATATGTCAGCGTGAAAGGCTTTTGATCCAAGTGAGCAGGTACTGATATGTCAGCGTGAAAGGCTTTTGATCCAAGTGAGCAGGTACTGATATGTCAGCGTGAAAGGCTTTTGATCCAAGTGAGCAGGTACTGATATGTCAGCGTGAAAGGCTTTTGATCCAAGTGAGCAGGTACTGATATGTCAGCGTGAAAGGCTTTTGATCCAAGTGAGCAGGTACTGATATGTCAGCATGAAAGGCTTTTGATCCA